>CM034147.1:671841922-672318842 GCA_019776745.2 Taxus chinensis | reverse complement strand
GTAAAAGACATATTATAGGAAAAAAAATTAAGGAGTATGATCTATGGTTGTTTCCATTTTTTTAACATGACAAGAATATTTCCATAAAAAATATTGATATGTTGTTTTAGGAGGTTATTTTTTGTATTGCAAGACAAGGTAAGAATGATTGGCTACAATAATTTCCTTCTAAATTTTTTTTACACAAGATCATTTTATAATGTTTTTCATGGTAGTATGGTTTGGTGTGAATGTTTTAGCGATTTGCATCATGTTTCACAATACAGATATATATTCACTTGATATGCAATAATGTCAAATGATAAGATGTCATAAAGGGAGAATTTATATTTTTACACAATGAAACAAAGTATCAAGATAATAATAAGGAATTTACACACAAATCCATATGCCTCCCAAAAAAACTCCATCTTCCTCCCAATATAGAAAGAATCATAGTGCCAAAACCAAACCAGGGCACTCACTATAGAGCCCCATTACCTTATTTCTCCAAGTTGGGTCACTCACCAAAGAGCCCAATCTCCTTATTTCTCCATATCGGGTCACTCACCAATATTATTGTCACCTTATCTCTCCTTTTAATGATGTTGGGTCACACTATTTCCCTAGGCACATAGAGCCTCATCACCTCCACCCAAGTGGCATAGTAACTTCTAGTTCAATACTATATAACCCTATGACCGCCTTAGGGCATACCCCCATACAATGAAATGAGTCCATAGGTCCAACCACTCCATGGTGAATCTCATGACCCTAATCCAAAACATAATGAAATTATAACCATCATAAAAATTAGATTCAAATTACAATTAGAAACAAATCCCAAGCCTTGGGCTCGGCTAGAAAATTTTAAGCTCCAAAAACAAGTTTTAAACTAAGCAATATAAATGGCTAAACAGTCCCAGTAATTCAAAAGTATATTTTTAGCACAAAACCAATTCAATTCCCAAAGATTTAAAGATACATAACTCAAGAAAATTACTGGTTCTTACAAGAAAAGAGATAATAATGTCAATTATGAATAAAATATGAACATAGAAATATCACATTACGATCACTATGTGGACCTTTTGCGGCCACAAAAGGGGTACTCATTGCGTTTCTGACACTCATATATCGAGCCTCAATTTGTAAAAATATAAATAATAATCGATCAAAATCATGTACTTCCATATTCTCTATTAGAATCATCACCTCCAAACTCCCACAAGTCTCAACACAGTTGTAATCACAAAAAGTTGTCTATAATACAACTAGTTATGGAGAGAGATTAAAAGGTACAGGTTGTCATTTACTAAGATTAAGGTGTCTACATAATACAAATTTCATGGCTCATGTGGGTTAACATCGTACATACCAAATTAATAGAAGTGGATTTTCAGTCTATGCTAGACTCCACTTCCTGGTTCATACTCAGTTCGATTCAAATGGTCAATAGTCCACTTTTATCACTCCACACATACAATTTTACTGATTTCTTCCCTTATGAACAGTTAGTGTAGGGTACACAATATACACATAATTACATTACTATCACAATAATACATATGCAAAATGACCATAGCGTCTTACGCATGGTAAAATTTATTGGGTATAACAGAAAAATAATTCCCCAACTTACAACACATACACTTCCACATAACGCACCAAGGGTATGAGTATAATACATTGGGGGGTCATAAAATTACCATCTATCCCTAATTATCAACATGAACCTATCATGTATCATAAGAGTACAATGTACGATGACTATAGTGACTAACATCACAACATATACACCTTTACAACATCACTTGTAAGATAATATCTTGATATATCACAACATGGTTGAAACATGATAAGACAAATTTCATGATGGAGCACTTTTTTCATACAATGCATCACTACCCATATACAATATCACAAGATAATGGAAAATTATAATGCTTTGTAATCCACAATGACACATATTTTACACACAAAGGTAGTAACACACTTGAAATTCACATTGAATACATAAGAGAGAGAGAGAGAGAGAGAGAGAGAGAGAGAGAGAGAGAGAGAGAATATGTGTGTGTGTGTGTTCTAATTGGTAATCACATCAACATCATTACAAGCCCACACCAAGTGGTATGCACAACAAGTGCATTCACATTATCACAATTACAAAGTTTTTCACATCACAACAAATTAACACATAACTCTTACACCTCTTCCACCATCATGCACAGTCCATCACAACAAGGAAATATGCCAAAGGTTTGAGAGTATGAACCTTTTCTCTGATACCAACTATAGCACCCATCTATGTGGGACCCAAACACAAGATCAAACATAATAGAGTAATTTTTTTTACTTTTATATTACTTGATATATTTGTCTGACACCAAACGACTCACAAGGGTTTTCACGACACCACAAGTAACATTTACATTAACTTTTAGAACACACAAAATTTAAAATGACACAACGTGTAACCAACATCACACCTAGATAAATGAGTGAGTATGAGACTACAACACAATCATAACAAGAACAACATGAATTTCCACCCTTCACACTATCAAATTTTCAGGTTTCAATCTTTGTAGTGTTCAAAAATCTAATTTTAACCTTAAAGGTTTGAAGAGCATATAGCATGGCAACCCTACATTTTCCTTTTTCTCTAGTTTGCATTTCCCCTACTTTTTTAACACTTAATTTAAGATGATTTCCACTTCACTACCATTTGCATTTCCTTATTTTACCTTATAGGTATCAAATCCATTAATCACTAAAGCATGTAGTTTCATTCAAAATGATACACATTGTTTATTTCGTTTCAGGTTTAATTTATAACTTGTACAATTAATCACATGAAAGTATTAATATTGGTTTGAAGAACATTAACTTCCAAGGTGAGAATTCCCTCTTCTCAAAAATTCAGAACTCTATTACACATCGCAAATATCTTAAAAATAAGTGTACTTTAATTGGTTCACATTTCAATCGCCATTAATTTGTAAAACCCAATGTTAGTTCCAAACGTTTTGAACACATAAACATCACCCAACACATGTTCTTGGACTATGTGTTTGTTTCTTAAGGAGTATAGTTATTCTTCATTTTACTTAGTTGTCATTTCTTGAAGATAGAGATGATTGGGAGCATTTATAAGCTACAAAAGAGTCAATTTTGGTTTTTTTCTAGTCAAAAGTTAAGGTACTAGAATATCATGTTTTCGAAGGTGACATCTCATATTATCTTTAATGTCAGAAAAGGGAGACTTAACAAGGAGTGAGGAACAAGACACACTTTTCGCCTTTCAATGGGTCAACATACTATCGTTAAAAATCTTATATGCTATGGTTTATGTATCAACTTATGTCCACATATTTCCCTCAAATGGGTCCTAGGATTAGTTTTAAATGTTATTCCCAATTAGCCCAAAAGATATATGCCCTGCTGCAGGTCATAGATAGCGTTTAGAAATTTAATCCCCCAAGACCTCCAAAAATTCAAAAGTGTTCCTATAAACAAGGGTTAAGGGAAAAAAATTCCATTCCCGATGTGTAGTGATGTCCTGAGGGGTGTTCAGTTCCACTATAGAAACAATGCACAATACTAAGCACAAATGGGACCATCCCATACCACCAGGGTTGATATTTCAAGCTATAAGTTTGGTTGACGCTTTCCGCTGAAAAGGGAAACACACACACACACATGCAAGTTGTTATATTTTTCTTTGAAGGCCGGGTGATTTCGTAGGTCAACACAACACTAGCAAATAGATGAATTACGCCATTATTATAGTAATAGCATCAATTTTACTCGCATAATCACTTACAAGGTTATGATGGTACAACAATTTTAAATAACATGATGTCAATGTAATTTTCTTCATGATTATTTGGATATAAATAAAGGGGATCCTCTTACATCATTTCCTAATGCAACATCAAACAATCAAATTCATTTACCTCACCAAATATACTGAAATATGACTAACTATGGAATTAGTCAAATGTGCAAAAATAAAACTATGTAAGAAATAGTACATTTCATCAATATGTAACAATATGGTATACATCATGAAACCAATGGAATAATTCATTCTATTCATAACAATATCACTAATATATTCTATAAATTTATATTTGTTTCATATAACATGCCAATAAAATACACAAGTGTCGTACTTCTCCTATTATTCGAGTACCTGCAACCACCACAGGGTCAATCCTAGAACTGGTATGGAAATCCCCTAAACTAAAGCATAAATCCACACATTCATCATTTGTAACAATTTAAAATAAAGAGTAGAGAGAGGTAGAGAGAGGGAGAGAGAAGAAGAGAGAGTTCGTTTCTCATGCATTTTCACTTAATTTTTTTGGTTCTAGAGAGAGAGTAAGGATGAGAGAGAAGGTTAAGAGACATTTTAGTTTCCATTCACAATGTCATAACCATTTTCATTTCATTTCCATTTTCTTTTCATTTCAAACCAATTTATAGTTTCCAATTCACTTACATTTTAGAATACAACTAAAGTATCATAGTCATTTCTAGAGAGAGAAGAGGGAGGAGAGAAAAACACCATACATTTTAAAATACATTCATAAAAGGTTAAATATAAAATAATAATCTTCATAGCATTGAGATGATATGAGAATGGTCTCACGCATGGTTAGAGTTCAAATGGGACCCTCAGAAGGAGTTTCTAGCTAAAGTAACAAGTTTAGAAAAGTGACCAAACCAAAAAAAAAATCCTACAAACTGGGTCTCAAAAACACTCATATTGATTTAAAACACAAATTTGGATGACTCCCACTTATTTCCCTATACATAGATACTTCATCGCATTCAATGGAAGTCTAATATGATGAACAATGCTCAAGTTACAAAGGTATCTATGGGGCTGATAATCGTAAACGCAACTAAAATTTTCTTGTCACACAACTACCGAAGGGCCTCAAAAATCACTGGAAAAACTAATCCATGATAGTGTTTTTGCATAATTGAGATTTGGTTTCAATTCTCTAATTGGAAATCTAAAGGTAGGTGGTGGTATTTTTCATTTTTTCTCAAACAAAGAGGCATCTACAAGTAGGAACCAATCGTATTTTTTTAAGTCCAGCACGTCATCAAAAGTGGATAATATGTTAAAAAGGGATTCGAGACTCGACTCAAAAAGGCATTAAAATGGTTCAAACAACTGAGCTAAGTTTCCCAACGGTGTCCTACATTACCAGGGATAAAAATTTTAAGTTCCGAATTCATAGTATATAGGGTGTGGTGCTCCATGCGTGTGATTGTTTAGGCCAATTTTTTTCTATATTTAGAAGTTTCTAGGAAAGGTAGAAATTATAACATTCATTCTAGATGAATTTTTAATTATCTAAATTTATTGAATCCAAACCATAAAGGACATGATAGAATATGTAAATTAAATGCAAGAATAATGGGAAAACCATTCCTATTTCGTGTAATTCACTATCACCGCATTTGATGAGACCAAAAAATATCTTGGAACATTTTCTTCAAATAGATCTTTCTCCTTCTGTCTAACTCACGTTTGAAAAATCATAACAACCACGCATCTTCTTTAAACTAACATTTGGTGGGTTTCATACTCTTCTCTAACACCATACAACAAACAAACCATTTTTGTGTATCCAACAAACCTCAATGGCTTGAGAGGCCACAAATTCAAAAGTGCATTTTGTCAAATAGTTTTCCTAACATATGCATGCTTCCATAGCTTTCAAGTAAGCACATTTTGGGCATATGCAAAGGAGTTTGGATTTCTTGTGCCAAATTGGTTTGCTGAAATTTTTCTAGATCCTTCTTAACGGGGTAGTGTGCACATCATGCACCCTTTTCATTCCATGAGCCCCTAAACATATGCATAGAGTCAAACAGATCACATGCCAAGTCTAAGATCCCACATTTTACATACATGACAGCCTGGGTAGCGTAGTAGTAGTAGCATACCAAAAAATCACTGTCATATGGTTCATGTGCCCTTTTTAAGCTTCCCCACTTTACAAATATGCCTACCAAGGGATTTGTAATAACTTCTAAAAAAATTCTTGTCTTATATGCTTTGATGGGAGTTCGTTCCCATTCTAAAGTTCCTATTTTTCTATAGGAATGGAGGATGCTGGAAAATTTAGATAAATATGGATTTACATAAGTCAAAATCCATTGCTTTGAAGCACCTAAATTTGTTTCAAGAGAACCCCTTCTGCCAAAAGATAAAGAATTAGATAATATTCCTCCAAAAATGCTTGGCATGTCCATACTCTTCTCCCAAGCTATCAATTTGAAATTAACAGGGAAGATGTTGTCAAAGGTTGTGGAGTTTCTAAATCCTGTTTTAATTTAGACACCAACAGAGAAAAACCTAAACTACAATCTTCCCAAACAATTGAAATTCCAAAACAAATCCAATAATTTTCCGAAATCATCCTCTGACCAAAATCCTTCTTCATTCACCCACACACTGACCAAATTTCTCTCACAGATGAAAACTCTCATCAACCAAGGAAAATTATTAATTATTTCTTGGTATAAGGTTGGCATATGTTCCAACATTTGTTTTAGGTATTTAAGACTACATGATAATTTAATTATTTTCTTTTTTGCTTTTTTTGTTAACTCTTTAAATTTAAATCATTCAACTCATTCAATTTCCTCAAACATTTAAAATAATTTATCGCCGTGACTATTTTATTATTATTTCAAGAATAATTCACTTTAACCAAACCTCTCCCTCTCATGTTAAAGCACTCACCTATCATGTAGGAAAACCTCCTTTAAAATTTATACAGATTAGATTAATTTTATCATTACCCATTTTACAATTTTCTTGGATCGAATTTTATGTTAACACAAATTATACATAAATATGATTCGAACTTCAAGATTCAAAATTACTCTCAAGTTTAAAGGGTCTAAATAATAACAACGTCCCCATAAGCCAAAGTCACTTCAAGGGTTCTAAAGGTTCATACAATTACTTTTATCTTTTAACAACATCTACTATTTCAATATTGAAAATGTAGTACTATTTTATTTACACTCCATTTAATAGTTTCATTTTATGAATTCTTCATATCATACGCACAATACCAAGAAAATGAACTCACTCCTACTAAGGACCGACTCAAGCCCACACCACTACGATCGATAGGGGTTGTAATAAGAGGGGAATTACAACATTGCACATCATTCTCCTCTTGTGATGGACTATGGTGCTACTAATTCTCATGATGAATTTTCTATTGACACTCATATCCTTCTTCACAATGTCACCATGAACATTCAAATTTCTTGCTTGGCACAACTCTTGATACAATTATAATGATGATATGTGTGTCTATTATAATGTTACATCACTTACCGCAACCTCCCCGCCACAAGTAAGAACAAAGTGTGATTATTTTTTAATGATTCTTGATGTTTTTCCCTCACACACTTTCCAAAGTTTTATACATTACTTGAATATACTATGGCTACACCTCATCTTGTTTCATCCATGGGGGAAATCGATTCCCCTCTTTTCACATTTATGTATATGATCATAGGGGCTACTGCATATAACTTTAATTTTTCCAATCTTCTCAAAATGTACATATTACTTATGAAGAGTCTTGTGTCTCTCCCTTATTGTTTGAGGTTGATATTGGAAAACCTCCTACCACTATATATGTTACACATCTCTTGACTTGCATGTTGATCTTTATGTTTACATATACTATTTACACTATTTCCAACAAGCCCAATGTTCCACCTATTCTATTTTGTCATAGTGGACACAATATTATTGTTTATACACTTACTACTCAAGAAGTTGGGATCTTGGAATCTATAGGGTTCTCCCCTCATTTTTGAAATTTTTCTATGGTATTTATTGTGTTACCCCTAGGATACCTGATGAAACACTCTTGTTCTAGGTTCAAACATGACTTTTCAGGGTGCACTTACCTACATAAACCTCACTTTACACACATACATTGGGGAAAACCTTGTTCCCCTCCCCTAGTCAAATTATTTCATATTCTAATAATTCAAAAACATTCAAATATTATAAAAACTACAAAAAATAGCTTGGATCTTATTTGAATGAATCCTTTCTTGCTTATATTATTCCATGTTACATTTTCCCTATCATGTTAGCTTGATTCGTAGCATGTTCTATCCTTTTACCTATACACATGCATGTTCACATGGTAGTTTGAGGTGAATGCAAGCTATCTATATGTTATCACACGATGCATGATGTTTGAATTTTTTCTCTATGAGTCCCAAAAAGGATCCTAAGGGCATCTAGCTTCCTTAATTATCTATATTTAGGTGATATCATTGAAATATTTATTACTTTCATTCCTATTTTAGTTTTATAAATCGTGGCATACTATCAATATTTCTAACATGCTAACAAGTGCTTCATGTGTGGAATTTGTCTTGTGGGCCTACTCCTAACCATGGTTATCTAATTTTTTTTTATCTTGTCTATGTTTGTGTCGTGATTGTCATTTTTTTTCGGCTATTCCCTATGCTTGATTGCATGTTTTTTTGTGTATATCCTTGAAGGATTAAATTATCTTGTGACATATTTAGTGGTGTCCCATGTATGATACCTTCTCCTTGTTGTATTTTTCTATTTTAATGCATGTTTTGACTAGTTTCTATTACATCATGCCATGTTTGTTTGTCACTAATACTTTATGCTAGTTTTTACCATTGTTTTGCATGTGTCATGCTTGTTACCATGAACATTCCATATTCCCATTATAGGGTTTCTATTTCAGATGTGCATATCAGCTTAGATTTTCCTCATTTGGGATACTCTCACATTCATTTATCTCATGCACCCCAAAAAAGTGGGAGAAATCATTGGGTGATTATTTCACCCTCTTAGCAGTCCATAAATTAGATAAAAAATGGTACACAACAAAAATTGGCTAAACATGAGCTAACAAAATGGTTTAGAATCAAACTTGCAACAAAAATATCACAAAGACAGAAGCACCAATAGCTGACAGGAATGGCTAGTGCTAGTGTCCCACCTAGATGGTTTTTTCCTGAGTGAAAAAACAAGTATTTTACAAATTAAACATGTTCTCGGTGAAATATTTTCTCAGAATCCAACAGTAGATACAACTTACTATTGAGTAAAACATGAAAAAAATCAGTGGCAATATTTCATACATTGAGCAAGGGAACTAATTAATCTTCTTTCTCAGTTTACATCTTTTCTACTAGTGTCAAATAAGGAGTGGCACCTAGGACATATGTAGGACAACTATATGCTTAGAACAATATGTCATCCGTGACTAGTTTCTATTGGGTTTATGACTATTTAAAATGGCATTTATCCATGGGGAAACATTAATGGGTGGAGTGAAAATCCTATATCTCTCCCAACACTCTTCCTCTGACAACAAGATGCCTAAATCTTCAATATATTCACAACAGTTTAGGAATTGATCACTCTCTACTCTTCTAATCATATCCAAAGAAACAAACACACATGAACAATTCTATCTTTTTCACTTACAACATACAAGTGTACTTTATCGTTGACTCAATTATTTTTCATACAGATTTATATTCTCATATTCAATAAGTTAAAGTTGACTTTCTATAGACACCTGAATTTGGTATTTATACCCTTGTCTTCCCATGTGCGCATATTTTACCTTAGTCTTTACCTTGGCCCCCTTAATTTAGTTCATCCCCCATCTTATTTAATTTAAAATTACCACTTAATTATTCTATCACCTTTAATGCCCATCCAATTCCCATTAATTAATTAATTTATCAATTAATATCCCATATGTTTTAATAAACCTTCTATTTAGGATGTTTTTATCCTAACACATACATCCCCTTGCTTTTCTATATTTTTTTATCTTACCTATCTTTATCCCTTAACATTCCTAAAAATCCCTTACCCACCTACATACTTTAAAGAACTCCTCCAATCCTTATGAAATCCCAAATCCCGACCAAAGCACAAAAGCAGCCCCATTGGGGAAACTTTCCCCATAGTCGGCGGTGACCCAACTCAGTCATCTTCGACCCTATAAAATTGAGTCTTTTCTTTTCATAATCATCGGATTCATGCAAATACTCAATCTCTCTTGTGACTTGTGAACTCTTCCTCATGCCTGAGCATTCCTGTAACAGTTACAGACCTCTTAGACATCATTTCAATGTGCTTTCATCGCTCATGAACACCCTTCATGAGACTATCATGATTTTTGTATTGTTTTATTTAGATATCATTATATTATTGTTGTCTTGTTTACATCTAATGTTTTACAGGACCAGATCATCGCTCCAATACTCAAAGCTCCATTGTCAGTCTTTTTTCTAGCTTCCTTGCTTATAGGTTTCCTTTTTCATCCATCTACGTTTAGCCTTATCCTATTCTACTACAGTCATCGTCAACTCCCCCTAGTCGCCATCAACCAGGGTCCTATTTGCCAACCAATCCTCCCTTACTTCTCTTTTCTACCATTTCCTAACATTTTCTATCTTAGATAACATTATGTATGTCATCTCCCAACATCCATAGACAGTTTCTACCTTCAAATTTTCACTCAGACTTTTGCAAGCCTGCATATTCATTTTAATTTCCAGATATGCCTTCTCAGATCGTTGTCAACCTACCTCTGCACATTCTAGGTCATCGTTGACCTAGTCAGGTATTATTTAATTTTTTTTTTAATCAATCTAATCAATACTTAGATTAATCTTAGTTACTTTTAGATTCTATATTCCTTTAGTTTCTACATGTTATCATTTTATCTATCATTTACATCAGTTTCTTTCATCAAACGAGGGTTGACATCCACCAAGGAAGTTAATGCTTCTTAGATATGTTTTGTCATACAACCCCCACATAGACCATCTAATCCATTTTCATGTTAGTATTTCTTATTTGTAGGTTATTATCTAGGAGCATTGAGATCAATCATCACTTTGTACCCATCTCCATCACATCGCATTAAAGGTACCATAAACCCTCCATCATTTTTGAGTTGTGTACTTTCTTTAGTAGCTAAATCATTTATTTGAAACGATCGAGAAAATACCTACAACATTCTTGGCATGTCTGGAGGCACCGCCCTTTAGGTGATCCCTTTCTTTAGTATCATATTTTCTGCTTCTTCTATCTTCTACTAACACTGTAGCACAAGGCTTCGTTTTTTAGTTTCTCATGTTGAATTGGCTATTGGATTGCTCTTCCCGCTAAATTTTAGATACAAAGGAAAATATTTATCCATGTATTCTTCATTTTCCCTATTTACTCCTTTCTGCATCGTACTTCCCTTTCCTTTGTGTTTTCTCATTGAAATATCACACTTCGATTTGGTTTTAAAAGAACCTTCATTTTCTGCATCCCGCTTACTCACATATCTTAAGGAAGGGTTTAACCTCTTACATCTCACATTTTCACACACAACCAAACCTCATGCATTTAAGTCACACATCAAAACATCCTCCTACCTAGTTGACTAATTGGGATTTCATCACCCAATAGGAAGTTTCACTGAGACTTCCCTAGCCATAAAAAACCTGAAACCATACATAGATTTCCTTCTCCTAGGTCCCTCATTATCCATCCCCTTTTCTTTTTCACACATTCATAATCAAAAACATAAAAATAATTATTTTCTTGACTTTTGATTTAAAATTGAATAAAAATTTTCCTCAAATAGTTCTGCACAAAAATCCACCATGACCTAATATCCCATCCAAACCCTTGGTTACTTCCAGGCCTTCTTCTAGATCCCTATATATGATTTCTTACATAGTAAACCTACCACCTCTTGATCACGTCGACCAGTGGATCATGTTCCATCTCCATCACCTTATATCATCCTTACTTCATCTGACATCACCATGCCCATCCAATCTATTGACATTCTCATCCTTCATATATCATATCCTCCCATCCAATCCCATACCATCCTACCATGTTCCTATTTCTCCACATCATATGTCTCCCCAACCAATCTATGATCTTCATCACTTAACATCTTCAATCAACCATTCCCTAATCCACCACCAAGAAAATTTATCTTCACCTTCTACACCATATCAATTCAACACATTTTTAATCAACACCATACACCAGACACCTCCCTCCACATCTATTTTATCTACCTCATCATCTACTCACCATCCTAGAGATACTATTCCTACGCATCCTTCAAGGGTTATCCCCACATTAGCCATACCCCCAATTACATTACCTACCACCTTAACCTCCACCGCTGTCTCTTTTGTCTACATTTAGTCCTACTCTTACCACATCCACACTAGCATTATATGCACCTGCCTCCTTATCCACACCTATTATACCTTCCCATTATCCATACATTCCCAAGCACACATCACTATCTATTGTACTACATCAAAAAATCTTCCCATGTATACCTTAACACATTATCACATATTTCTATACCAATGCCCACATCATCCATTCCCACATCTACATCCCCTATCACATCTTCTCAATCCACATCCACATCCACAATGCCTCTTGAAACACCTAAGAAAAACACAAAGGGATTAATACCTCTTCTACAAAACCCCTTATTTCTACATCCACCATCCATAATCTACATCATCTCCCTCTCACATAGACCTAATCAACCACATCATCCAAACACCACTCTGTCTTTCTGTATCCACACCTTTCATTGATTCCACACCCACATCTACCTCATCTACTTCATTAGATTCTCCCACCTTATCCACATCTATTCAACCTTTTCTCATCGTACCATCTTTAAAATCCATATCGGTTCCTCTTTCCGTGTTCTTTCCTTCACCAACCCTATCGACCATCGTGACCACATCTCCATTATCCCCCTCTTCTTCAAAACCACCTTCATCATTTGAAGAATATTGGAGAGCACTTAAACTTGCAGAAACCATAGGTGACCCTCCTATCTCATCTACATAACCAGACATGTCTTCACCTTCCTTAGAACCAAATCATGTAAAAATTACTTCCCCCATCAGCCACAACACCACCTTCTGATCCGCTAGTTGAAATCATTGTCATCCCATGCCAATGGGTATTCCTCAATAATCTAAATCCAAAAACCTTGGCACCCTTCCAAAATGATCCCTTTTGCATCCCCATAGAAATATTGGCATTCCTCCAACCAAGACCAAATCTACATCCTCCATATTAGGGCCACATCCATCCATTATAGGACCACCTCCTTCATCACGATGAATCAACCAATATAAATCCAAACAGTCTAATTCCCTCCTTGGACCAACTATTTCATCAAGATCACCTCCACCTCCACCTACCAATCAATCCAATCCTAAAATCCAACCCTTCTTCTTCCAGAGCACCAATCACAACCAAAGTACCAAGATCTTGAAAAAATCCACCATCATCCTTGACATCCGCATCATCTCACAAGATCCCTCATAACACATATATCGAATCATATGTGGAATTCCTCCAATATTTACTCCAAACTTCTACCATCACGCTTCCACCCATCACAGGCCTTTGACCAAAACTGTTTGAAGCCCTCATGGTTTAATTCCCACTGCATCTGTGCCTATCATCATACACAGGGTCATGACACCAAACATTGTAAGGCCCTTTAGACCATCATCCATAACCTTATTGAGAGGGATGACCTTCTTGAGGCCTCTTCCTCTTCTTCTTCCATTTCATCCACGACCAATCCAATCCTTGTTTCTACATCCCCATCCATCCAAATTATTGAGCCTCCTCATTTTTCCACATCATCCTCTATCATCCTTTCTCCACACATCACTCCTACTTGATGAGGGTCCTCCCTTATTCACTGATTCTATTTTCCTTGCTACACCACCCTTTTGAAATCCATTTCATCTCTTCTGACATCCATTATCTTATACATATCCCTCTCGCTGGGGGGTAGCATCCCCCTTACTCATTGATCCTTTCACATCTTCTTCCTAATCCATTCATCTTATCCCCATGGCTCTTTCGACGTTATAGGGACTTCTTTCTAGGATCAACTCTGCTTGAATATTGGTTCCTCTCCATACTGGACATAATCTTATCTCATCCAACCATATTCATCTGATCTTATCCAGCTTATCCATCTATCATCTTCTCCTCTTGCATGACCACCTATGTGGCCATATCTATGACTCCCCTTAGGAGCACCATGGCTTCACCTAAAGACCATTATTGTGGCCATATTCATGCCTATCTTAGAGACACCATATCCTTACTCTAAGTCCAATTTTGTGGCCATTATTCTCACCTCATCATTTCTAAGGTGTTGTGCATATTTTATAATCTTTATCCAAGTCATCTCATTCAATCCTATCTAAACTTATCTTCTCCATACTTTTCCTTGGGGGACCATTTCGTCTCATTCAAAGTCCATATTTATGGCCATATTTTCCCCTCTCTTGGGGGACATCTATCATCCAAGTCCACTTTCGTGGCCATATTTGTGCTCCCTTTGGGCATCATACTTTCAATTTTAAGTAACATCTCTTCCTCTCATTAGGGATGCATATTTTCCTCACTTCCTTAGTAGAGTGCATAGTTTTCATCTCTGCTCATCTACAAATCTAATCATATCCCATCCTAACATGACTTTAACATGAGAAAAACTTGTCATCAGAATGCTGCCACTCTAGAAAGGAGCCAACACAGAAAATTTTCCCCTAACTGGATTAGACCATACATTATCACACACAAGTATGGGTCATGAGCCTATTGATTGGCTCCCTTGATGGTAAACTAGAAGTGGAACCTCTTAACGTATGCATTGCACTTGTGACCATTCTACTATTAGCATGTCTACTAGTGCTCTTGTCATATATCTGTAGATCATTCCTCCCTCTTAGCCTTTTCCATCTCTCATTGTAATGATTTGGAATTATGTGGTCTACCATCACTTCCTAGATGTGACCTTAAATATGGGCACCATGGCTCTTCCCATAGCATTTTCCTTATGGATAGGTTCTCCCTTCTTGGTGAGAACTCTGTGATCATTACATCCATCACCCTCTTATTCACCTATTGGAACCATGCAAAGGGTTCATGGGTGTCTCTTGTACATTCATTATCCCCTCTTAAGTGGTCTACTTAACTATTCCTAGCTCTCCTCCATGTAAAAAATCAAAATTCATGGATGCTCTTAAAAAAATCAAAGTTATCGAAAATAGACTGCTCCCTGAAATACAAATGTTTCATGCAAAAAAAGGAAAGAAAAAAAAGCATGAAATCAAAATTAAAATCAAATAAATAGACAGATCCTCGAAGGACGGATATCATATAGTTTACTCCTTACATCTATATTATGTATAAAGTAGAACATACCCTTAAAGGATTTCTACTCCTCATGGAATTTGAAGGCTTTCTACATTGACCAACCTTCCATTTTATTATCATCCTAAGAAAGCTTCCTGCAAATTTCTTCTAGAAAACTTCCTGCATTGATCAATTTTCTCTTTCCCCTTCCCAGAGCTGGGGAATAGTTTTAGGGAACACCACTTTTGGAGAACCCTCTTCCCATGTACAAGTTACATCTCAAACCCCTTTTTCATTGTGAACACTAGGTTTATGAGTTCATTTCATCCATGCTTCCTTATGATCTTTGGTATGACCAACTATCGTTGGTTACATACTAACATCTGATTTGGTTGCATGTGCCTTGTGTTACCTGGATCCCCTTCTTATTTACCTCTAATGCAGTTAGAGACATCATTTTCCTCACATGTTCCTTGATATGATGTAGTGTTGTTCACACCTATAGGTCGTCACTGTTACGTGCCATTTTATCCTTAATCTTATCACATATTTCTTTCATTGTCTATTTCATTCTACCGTAAATGTATCCTTTCTGTATCTCAATCACTTATATGTTATCCATCTATCCTACAACATTTACTGTTACTTATGTTCATCATTTAATCACATTCATTTTCAAATATTTTCATTAAAATTACATTTTACCATATAATCACCATGATTGAAATTTAAACAAAAAACATATAATCATAATCCTCAACACATTTATATCATCATTTTATCCATACACATATACCTCTAAAGTAACCATATCATCATTAAACATCAGATTAACTATTTCATCATACATTCTAAATTGGGATCAAATATAAATAAATGCACATATAATCATCACCATCACATCACAAATCCATAATTCATCACATCCTATATTAAACACATAATAATCCATGCCAAAATCATATATCATATATACATGTATAGAAATGTATCTCAATACATCATAGTTAGCCTCTAAGGGACCTCTCTCAAAGCAGAGATATTATAAAAATAAGGAAAAATTTTAGCGGTGAATATTCATAGTTTGGGGAATAGTAGAATTTCGGGAATATAATTTTGGAAATTTTTTTAGCAATGGCAGTACCTAGGTTTCACCCAAAAATCCCATAAACAATAATTTGTCCCATCTGAATTGCCAAGGAATTTGCAATCCCAATGTATATTTTTATATTAAATCATTGCGTGATTTTCGCACTGAGATTTGAAAACATTAATATTTCATCGAGAAATCGACATACCAGGATTTGAAAACATTAATGTTTCGCCAAGAAATCAACATGCCGGGATTTGAAAACATTAATGTTTCGCCAAGAAATTGACGTTGGGATTTGAAAACATTAATATTTTTCCAAGAAATCTATAGAACCGTATTTGGCCAAGAAAAAATTCCTGAAATTTTCCCGATATATACAAAAACGTGATGTTCTCATGTGATTTTCCAATTTACGTATTTGAAAAGTAGTATAAAGGGATTTAGCAAATTGGCATATTGCATTTTTCTTACAAAATTTCAAATAAATCTAGGTCTTTCTAGGGCCTGGCTAGTGTGTCACAATTTACATCATAGAAGTACTTACTGTAGGTGAGTCCTCAATTTATTTGAGAGTTGTTTTCTTTCATGTCACATTGCTTTATCTATGATTCCACCTTTGTAAGTTATTACAAATCGTGAACATCCTCATCCTTATAACCATTGTGATTTTTTATGTCATCTAGAATAGTCCTCCACTTATAGAGAATCATAACTAGTTTTCCTATCTTAGATACAACTAGATTCTACATAATATATATATATATATATATATATATATATATATATAATTTAAAATCACTTCATATATCTCCACGAGTTTTTGCTCTGTATATTCCTTTCTCTATCAGTGTATATTCTTTTAGTCTTTTTGCTAATTTTCTCTCTTCTGAAATATATATATGTATATGTATACACACACACACACACACATACATACCACAGTTTCAATTTCCATTTATTCCACGACCAATACCATGATTGTTTATCATTATCCACTAAGACTGCCTCATCCCACAGTGGACCTGAAGGATATATAAATGTGGTACATTATGTAGGTTTCACGTTCATTAGGGGCATTTCATTAGGAGAATGACAGAATGACGACACGTGGCATAGACCTCCTGGGAGCCGAGATCCACTCCGGACTTGAAAACATATCAACTGTGGCTCATTCTACGGGGTTCACATCTACTGGGAGGATTTGGTTAGGAATGGGAGGTTAACAGAATAACAATAAACATTAATTTACGAAATATAGACCATATAGAAATGTCAAAAATGAAAAATTCAAGAAATGCAAAAGGTAAGAAAGTTACAACAATGAACCAAAAACTAGATAATTAGCATTTGGAAAAACAAAAGATAGAAAATATTAGTTGTGGGAAATTTACAGACATCTTGTCACAATCATGTTTCTTGTTACCATCATTTTCTGCACTATGATGTACTTCAAACTTTTTAAACCATGGAAACATAATGTATTGAATGTACTTTAATCATGGATTTCCTTCAACAATCTAAGCAGCAAAAAATGCTTTCTTTATCTTCACATTGAATTCTAGCACTATCTGTGAAAATAATCATGTCATAAATCCATCAGAAATTATATAGTAATACTAATTCACTTTTATTAATGTTGAGGCAAAGTTGGAATCGATCTCTCTATAGCAAGAATTTTCCAAAAAAGAGTGTGGGGGTTTATACCACTTCTTCTTCCTCCATGAAGATTGCAGAAGTGGGATCACTCTTCGACATATTTTCTTGTCCTTGTCATAGTATAGACAACATGTCTATAATATTTAATATAAAGGAAAAAAATCAACATCCAGGGATATTTTTAATTCCTACATCCTTAAATTTTCTTGAACTCATTCTCCAAATAGGAACACGACAGTATATAAAGAATACCCTTATCATGATTGTATTATATGTGAGACATCAAATCAAAGAATTCAATATTCTCTCAAGAATAATGATACTTTAGCTGGCTTTGCCACATTGACATTTCATTATCAAGCCAAAGAACCTTGCATACAATCTCAACCTTGAATTCATAGTTTCATACCAAAATGATTCATATATAAAAGACCATATATTTTGTCTCATCTCCTTTGAAATGATGAACACTCTTGGTAATTGGAGTATGACAGACCTCATACCTCATACAACAGAGGCTTCTTATCACTAGATTGTCTTATCATTAGAGTGTCTTTGACTACTCAACAAATATTTAAATTTCTTGTTCTCTTCTCAAACCTTTGATACATATTCATTTTTATTGATCTATGCTCTAATTCTTATTTTACTAATGTACCACTCTTGTAAAAATTATTACATGTTAAGTGACATAACATTATTTTTCTGTATACATATTTCTCATGTTGAGATGTATGTGCACATATTAATATCATTTAGTCTAACATGTTGTATCTTTTTTCTTTCAATTCTACAAGATTCACTGATTCATAAAAATGGCACCTAAAAATTGAAGCTTAGCCTTAGGAAAAAATGTTATTCCAACCCCTCCTGGTAGTGGTACTGGTATTCAAAAAATAGCATCTTATTTTGAGATACCATCTAAGGAAACCCATCCTTCTCGAGCGGGACCATCACAATCAAGGGATAATTATTACATTAAAAATGAAACTCAAAATGAGAATGTGTTCATTTTTTATTTACCTGATGTTTTCAATGACAACAATAATGAAATGCCCCCCCTTGAAGACAATACATTGAATGATGTTGAGTTTGACACTATACCACCTGTCCAATTGAATGAATATGACATTGCATCACCTGTTAGTGCCCAAGTGAATGTTGGAGGTGAAACTTTTGGCAGTGGTAGTCAACGGAATTTAAATTCCACCAAGGAAAATACTCAGTGGACACCTATTTCTGGAAGATAGAGAAAGGAACTAAAATGGGACTTCGGAAGGAGTTTCAGGTTAGAGTGGGTTTCTAAGTTTCCATTTATTAAACCTTTTGAAAATGAGAATAAAGATGAATCTCCCAAAGAATGAAAATTTACAATATGTACCTGGAGATTGGGCAGGGACAAGACAATGTAACTTAAGTTGGATACTATTGAGAAGCATGCAAGAAAGATATATGAAAAGATAATTATAGATGGCGTTGAGAAGAATGTTACCAGATGGAAAACTGTGGATGATTATTTTCATATTAGGTATGAAAAAAAAATTTAAGAGCACAAGAGAAATGAAAGAATAGCTACAATGAATGAAGGGACAA
Organism: Taxus chinensis; assembly: GCA_019776745.2. NCBI lineage: Eukaryota > Viridiplantae > Streptophyta > Pinopsida > Cupressales > Taxaceae > Taxus > Taxus chinensis. Next base: position 672,299,238 of record CM034147.1, on the reverse strand, counting down.
TTACCTCTTAATTCAACAAGATCAATCAAAATAGACTTTTGGGTAAAATAGTTCAGCTAGCTACTATTTTTCACATTTTGAAAAGAGGTCGTCTTAGAATAGATTTTCCTGAACAAAATAAGATGTTGTCTTTCCTTGGTGTCCCACACTTTCTTCATTCTCACTGGTCATAAATTAGTGGTTGGGATTGGGTAAAATTCCTAGCTATGGCTGACAAATAAGACTTGAAATAGAAAATGAAGTCTGCACAATACATATCTTTGTTTATTGATGAGGTTATAGTAGTAGATAATATTTCTTGGGTTTGTATGCATGTGTATACTATTGAGAATTATGTGAGATAGCCTCACTTGATTTTCATTCACAAGATGAGAGAGAACTCCAATGCTAAAAACCTTTATGATTTGGTGATAAAAAGTTTTAAGGAGATTGGTGACATAGATGATATTGTAATTGCATCAAAGTTGGTATGTTTCGGGAAATATGGGGCATTTGTATTGCAAGGTCACTGTAATGGCCTATGTGTAAGACTCTAAACATCTCATTTCCCTTATATGATTTTCATTCATTGTGTGGCTTGTAGAATGAACCTAGCTTATAGAATAGTTGGAAAATTTAAAACTGTAGAAAAAGTTGAAGACCTTGTTCGAGAGGTGTGTGCTTATTTCTATCGTAGTCCTAAAAGGTTCATGGAATTCCAAATATTTATAGAAGTACTAAAAAATGGGAATAAACTGTTAAAATATGTTGGCACCACATGGATCTAGTTATACCAACTGGTTCATAGGGTGTACGAAGAGTATTAATCCTTATTAGGAGTGATGTGGAGGAGTCACATAGAATTGGACAAGGCCCAAGATTTGATACCTTTTTTGAATGATATTTAGTCATTTCTAATATTGTGTGGTCTCTTTCCCATGTTGGAAGAAATGCATCATTTAATTAAACAAGCATAGGAAAGAACTATCTATATTGTTGATTTTTCTAGTTTAAGGAAACGAGTTTATATGACAATAGAATATGTGTATCTCAATGAAACTATTTTTACAAGTCTAAAATTTTATGGTTGGAATGATTTGATAAATATTGGAAATTCAAGTAGCTTTCTGAAGCTCAACTTGTTTGGGAAAGTATGTGTTTTTGTATGTGCATATGAGATACTGATGTACATGTTTAAAGTATTAGTCGGTAAGGTTGAGGAGGTAAAATTCACATGGCCTTTGTTTGATAACATTATTTCATCAACAAGGGAGAGGTTAAGAGAAAAAGTAATTTCCTTACTAGAATAAATAAAGGAACAATTTAGAAGTGATGTTTTACTTGAAGCAATGGGTATAGTAAATCCCACCTTTTGGAATCCTGTCCAAAATGATAGACATATGAAGGAAGACTACTTCAAGAGGTCGAGTAAATTGATTCAACATTTTTGTAATCCTATTGATGTCAATGGAATGAATATTCCAGGTATTTTAAGAAAGGAAAGTTTGATTTCTCAATATCATGAATTCACCATTACAATGATACAATAATTCAAAGATATGGATAATCCCTTAGAGTGTGGAACAATAACCCGGTTATGGAAAAGAGTTGGGGTTAGTACTATTTTAAAATAAACTATATCCAAGATTTTCTCATTGGCTGATCTATTTCAAATAGTGATTTTGGGTTCAGTTGAAGATGAGAGAATTTTCAGTGGCTTAGCCTTTATAAAGTCAAAAGTTTAAAACAACCTTGACAAAAATTTGGAAAATTGTTTGAGAATTTATACATCACAGTACAAAGTGGATAAATTTTCCGATGATGGGGCTCTAACAGTATGGAAGTCGATTAGTGAAAGGAGAGGGGCTGAAAACAATGTCACAAATATAGCAGATGACCTTATTGCAGCATTTGACTATCAAGAAAGTGAGAATCAGTCTCAGAGAACTTTTGAATCAAATGATAGAGATGATCTAGGTCCATCAAGTTGGAAGCTTCCATTTGTGGATATCCTATGATATAGATGTGCATATAATAATTCATATATTTAGATATTAAGTACATTGTTCTAAATCTAAAACAAGGATTAGCGCTCACCCCCAAACTTACATGTGCCTAAAGGTAATCATATTTATTCCATTTCCATTTTGATTGCAGAAACATTACAAAGTCATGTTTTAATGAGTATTTAATATATTTCACATACAATGTTCGTGATATCTTTTATAGAAAGCAGACACCATAGTTGGTTGGCTATTAAATCACAATGCATTTACATTACTATATACTTTAGGAATATAAGAGTTTTGGTGCTTGATTTTGAGATAGAATAAGTGGATTTTCTTGAATCATTACTAAAATGAAAATTTAAAATAACACTATTCCTCATTCAAGTTACTTGAAACATTCCTTGTATGAAAAATTGAAGATTTTCATTGCAACAAATAGAAAAATTTATCAGAATATTAAATTACCATTAATTATGTTAGCATCTGTTAGGAAATAAATGATAAAATATGTAGAATAATCCCTCACAGAATCACAATAGTAGAAACCAATATACAGAAAATATTACAGATATCAAATAAAAGTGTAGAATAACACAACACAAAGAGACACTATTTAATGTGGTTCACAAAATTTGGGCTACGTCCACCAAGAATCACTTGCTCATATTTTATTATAAGCCACCACTCTCTCAATACAATACCTAGATCTATTTGGAGCTATGCTCAACAAACTCTACAAAATTCACACCTAAATTCAAAACACATCTGCAATGTTACATTATTTCTTACCATATGCATAAAACCATATAAGTAGACAATTGCTTAAGCAGTTTTACAAAACCATGGGTATCAAAACCATGGGCCAAAACTGTCCCATTAACCTATGGGTCAAAAATCTCACCCATATGAGAAAATAACGTTTCCTGGTATATCAGGTACATTTTAAGGCAAAAAAAAAAAAATCAGGGGTTGCGCCCCCAGACCCCTGTTCAGGGCCTAGCTTTGCCCCGACCCCCCGCGAGACAAATGTGGAAAGTGTATAGTCTTCAACACTTTCACACATGAAAACAGGCTCCACAACCTAACAATCTCCCACTTGGAGACTAGTTTTCCTCTGAACAAGCTTCTCAACCCTTCACTAGTTTCTGTGAAGACCAACCAAAGCTAAACACAACGTCATTTTTTCCCTTGTGACTACCTTGGTCATCATGTCTGCAGGATTCTGACAGGTATGAATCTTCTCTATCTTCAACTTCTCTTCCTTAAAATTTTTCATGATGAAATGATACCTTAAATGTATATGCTTCATCCTAGAGTGGAAAGCAGAGTTCTTAGCTAGGTGTATAGCACTCTGAATATCACTATGTAAATTTCCTTCCTCTTGCTTATGCCCCAACTCCTCAAGCAATTTCTATAACCAAATCATTTCTTTTCTTGCCTATGTGGAAGAAACATACTCAACCTCTATGTTTAACAAATCCACTAGATTCTATAGTTGTGAAATCCAGTTCACTGTTGTCCCACCTATAGTGTAAAAATAACCTGTTGTGCTCCTCCTACTATCTACATCTCCAGCCATATATGAATCTACATAATCACACAAAGTGTTGTCTGATCCACTATAGCACAAAATTGTCCCCATGGTCCCTCTCAAATACCGAAGGATCCACTTTACTGCCTACTATTGATCTCTACCTAGATCACGCATAAATCTACTCATTAATCCCACTACATGGGAAATATCAGGCCCGGTACACACCATGGCATGCATCAAACTACCAACCGTTGATGAGTAAGGTACCTTGGACATTTGGTTTCTCTCATGCTCTATCTTGGGACACTGCTCCTTTGATAACTTTAAATGGCCCACCAAAGGAGTCCCAACCAGTTTAGCATCCTGCATATTAAACCTCTCCAAGACCTTGTTAACGTAATCTTCCTGAGATAAAGTTAGCTTCCGTTCCATCCTATCCCAAGATATCTTCATACCAAGGATTTGTTTGGCTACCCCCAAATCCTTCATAGAAAAGGATTCACTTAGCTACTTCTTGAGTACTTTTATTTCGTGCATGTTTTTACCTATAACCAACATGTCATCCACATACAGACACAGGATAATATAACTGCCATCCTCAAATTTATTTGTATACATGTAATGGTCAGAATGACATCTAATATAACCTTGCTCCATCATGAAGTTATCAAATTTATTATACCATTGACGTGTAGCTTGTTTCAAGCCATACAAGCTCTTCTTCAGTTTTCATACCATCTCCTCTTTACCTTTGACCTCATAGCCCTTTGGTTGCTGCTTATATAGCTCCTCCTCCAAATCACCATGGAGAAATGTAGTCTTTACATCAAGCTATTCTAAGTGTAAGTCTTTTGCTACAACTATTCCTAGAACAATTCTAATAGAAGTCATTTTTACTATAGGAGAAAATATCTCATCAAAATATATACCTTTTTTCTATGTAAACCCCTTGACAACCAATCGGGCCTTGTATATTTTCTTGCCTCCTTCTTCCTCTTTGACTTTGAACACCCACTTATTCTATAATGCTCTTTTTTGTTCATGTAGCTTCACCAAATCCCATGTCTGGTTCTCCATGAGAGCTTGATGCTCCTCATCCATGGCTTGCTCCCACTTGTTCCTGACATCTACTTGCATTGCTTCATCAAATCTCTCTAGATCTCCACTATTAGTGAACAATAAATAATAAAGATAAGGAGAAAAATATTCAGGTTCTCTTCTTACCCTGTAAGACATCTTCAATATAGGAGTTTGGGATTCCTGTTGAGGAGGTTCCTAAACTGATTCATGTGTCACTTTCCCATCTGTAAGATCCTCTACTACTGCATATTCATTCTTGGATTCTTCCTTGTTTTCCTGTAACTCCTACTTATACATGACTTTCTCATTAAGGACCACATCCATAGAACAAATGATTTTCTTTTCCTTAATACTCCAACATTTATATCCAAAGTCATCACCACCATAACCAATGAAAGTACATTTTCTGATTTAGCCTCTAGCTTAGTCCTATCATCCTTGTCTATATGGAAAAGCACCTCACATATAAAGACTCTAAGAAATGAATAATCAACTTTCTTACCATACTAAGCCTCCTCAAGTATGCCTCCATCCAAGGCAATTGAGGGTCCTCTATTTATCAAGTATACAACTGTGCTCACCGCTTCTACCCAAAAAGAAAGAGGTAGTCTTGCATGTAACCTCATGCTCCTAGCACTCTCCATTATTATTATTTTTCATCCTTTCTGATACCCCATTCTGTTATGGAGTTCCTGGAATCATCTTTTTCCTGCTGATTTCATTCTTAGAATAGTAATCATCAAATTCATTGTTGCAATACTCCCCTCCATTATTTGACTTGAGACATTTTAGCTTAATACTTGTTTCATTATCTACCAAGTCTTTCCATTTAACAAAAGTGTCAAATACAACATATTTGTTTCTAATACAATAAACCCAAACTTTCCTTGTTGCATCATCAATAAAAGTAACATAATAGTTTGAACCCTTAAGAGATGATACCTGAGCCATCCCCCACACATTAGAATACACCAACTCTAACTTACTCTCTTTCTTTGTAGGTCCAACCTTGAGAAACCTTACTTGGTTCCATTTCCCATATATACAATCCTCACAGAAATCCAAACCTATCTCTATATATTCAGTCAAATCCTTATTTATGATCTCCATGCCCTTATGGCTCATATGACTGAGCCTATAGTGCCACAATGTTATATCTACTTCTGAAACCACAATATTACAAACATTAGTGCTATAAGTGGTTAAATACAAGGTTCTAACCTTCTTACCTCTTACCACCACAAGAGCACCCTTGGTAACCTTCTAAGAACTTGGTATAAATATCACAGTACAAGCATCACTTCCCAACTGCCCTCCTAATATCAAATTTCATCTTAATGTAAGCACATGTGTAACATCCTTCAAAAGCCAAGTATTCACATTCTGCATCTTAACCTGAACATAACCTTTTCCAACTATGTTGCAAGGTTCGTCATCACTAAGAAAAACATGCCCAAAATCTCCTTGAACATAATCAACAAAATAATGCCTATGTGGAGTAGCATGGAAAAAAGCCCCCAAATCTAAAACCTAAGATTGAGTAATATTATACAAAGAAAGAATCAAAGCATCTTGACATACATTACCCGTTGCCACATTTGCCTCCTTGTTTTCTTCCTATTGTTTCTTCTTGTCCCAAAGCTACCAACAGTCCTTCATTGCATGCCCAGACTTACCACAGTGCTAGCATACTATCCTGCTTTTGGATTTTGACCTTTCCCGATCCTTTAATTTTCCATGACTTCCTCTATTCTTTTGTCTCCCTCTAGTTTCCATTTTCAAAGCATTCCCTGAAGTAGAATATTCACTAGATTATTTTCTTCACATTTCCTCACTTAGAATCACCCCTAAAACATCATCAAACTTCAACTTTGAGTTAGCTGGAACCGAGTTGCTTACAGCCATTACTAGGCTATTCCAACTCTCAGGTAAAGAGCACAGAACTAATAAAGCCCTAACTTCTTCATCAAATTCTATTGTAACCGAAGCTAGCATACTTACAACTGTATTAAAATCATTTAAATGATCTACTATTGAACCATTCTCAAAAATATTCATATTAAACAACTTTTTCATTAAAAATATATTACTAGAGGTAGAGGGTTTTTCATACAACTTCCCTAATGAATCCATCAGTTCTTTTGTAGTTTTTTCCTTTGAAACATTAAATAATACTAAAGATGTGAGACATAACTAGATTGTCCCAAGTGCCTTCCTATCCAAAAAATCCTATTATGCATCTATCATGCTCGAGGGTTTGTTCACCTTCTCAAATAACGGAATATAAAGATCCTTCTGATAAAGGTAATCTTCCATTTGCATCTTCCAAAGACTGAAATTCTGCCCGTTGAATTTATCAACCCTTGATCGTCCATCATTTTTCATAGCTTCCAACATAGATAAAAATTTCCCTGTGATTCAACACTTCATCAAACCAAACCAAGCTCTAACAACAACTGTTAGGAAATAAAGGATAAAATATGTGGAATATTCGCTCACAAAATCGCAATAGTAGAAACTAATATGCAGAAAATATTACAGATCTTAAATAAAAGTGCAGAATAACACAACACAAAGATATAGTATTTAATTTGGTTCACCCAATTTGGGCTACATCCACCAAGAATCACTTGCTCATATTTTATTACAATCCACCGCTCTCTTAGTATAATACCCATATCTATTTGGATCTATGCTCAACAAACTCTATAGAATCCACACCTGAATTCAAAACAAATATGCAATGTTACATTATTTCTTACCATATGCATAAAACCATATAAGTAGACAATTTCTAAAGTAGTTTTACAAAACCATGGGTATCAAAACCATGGGCCAAAACCAACCCATAAACCTATGGGTCAAAAATCCCACCCATATGAGAAAATCACATTTCCCGATATATAGGGCACATTTTAAGGCCAAAAATGTGGAAAGTGTACAGTACTCTTAGTGTATGGTCTTCAACACTTTCATACATGAAAATAGGCTCCACAACCTAACATGATCTAAATACACTAAAGAGTAAATCCATGCACATATATATATATATAACTTGTGCACCTCTTTGTAAAAAAAAATTTCAACCACAAGCAACCTAAATATCACAAGTTTATTAATACAATAAACATAAAGATAAATCTAGTCTATTAATAAGACAATTTACTATTTTTATCCACAATCATGATTTCCTCCCAAATAATAGAAAAAAAAACCCAAATTTCCATTTCATCTTGGGATCAAGCTCCATGACTTTAACAAATTATATCATCTTTTGTAACATGCTCCACTCTTCATCTGTTGGAATTGAAATTTTTTGTAAATCAAAGTGACTGACATGTAACTTTGTTAGTAATTCATAACTGATAGTGGAGATTTACTTTACTGTTGAATGCAAACTTACTGAAAAGGTTATCAATGGTTTAAGAGAGTCAAAAATGTTTGTCTCATCTAGCTTCTCCGGAATTCGGTCCTTCTCTTGAGTCATTTTTTCTTTCATTTTCTTATGGAATGCATCCTTTGTAATGAATTGGCATGTTTTTTCAAAAGGCTTTGGAAAACCAAGATTTGTGAACTCATGTACCTTTCCAAGCAGCTCCTGGAACATCCTTTGAAACTTATTCAGCAATTCACGTGCTTCTCCCAGCATCACACAATTCTGAATAATAGATGATACCTTTATTAAGGCATCAAACCAATTCTGAATTCCTCTAGATGTCAGTTCTGTGTCACTGAATTTGTAGATATCTTCCAAAAAAAAATTTATGTATCCTCTCTTAAAGCCATCACTTTTTCCGCTACCTATTGCGTATTCACGAATATTATCACAGATTCTCTATAGATCAGTCATAAATTAAAACAATCTAATCAAATCATCAATTTTTTGGTTTATATCCCCCCAAACATTATCAGTCATATTAATCAATTCCTTTTTATGAAATACAGATTGTTTGATGTTGGAAGACTCTATTTCCTTTTTTGCTTTTACCAATTCCTATTGTAATATTTCATTTTGTTTTTTTCTCATCATCTAAAATTTGTTCCCATTTTTTGACCTTTTCTTTCTCTTCTGTCATAGCCTCTTTCGATTCTCCCAATGTTTTTTGTAATCTATTATTTTGTCTCATTGTTTCCTGTAACTTTTTTTTTACATCTTCTAGTTCTACATGTCCTTGTTCATTCACAACAACTACAGTCATAAAGGTAGATGATTTTATCTTCCTCTCCAAATCACTTGTCTTATTAACTGTTGCTTTTCCTTTTGCTTTCTCATTTGCTAGGTCTTCCTCTAACTTTTGAATCTTATTATTCAACTTAGTGTTCTCCCTCTTTGCCTTTAGTAATGTTGTGTAAACCATGTCATTGTTCCTTTTTGATACATTAATTGTTTCAAAATGTTTCATTGCCTTAAGGTCCATTTGAAGCAACATCACATCGTAGTCAGTGGGATGCATTTCATTCCCTGGTTTTACAACTTTAAGCACAACATACATGTATTCCAGGGTATAATTATTTGGGTTATATGTAGGTAATACCCTCATTGTGGTTGGATTTGAGGTTCCAGTAGCCTGTATAATTTTCTTCTTGTTTCTTTTATCTCTTTCTAATTTATTGGAAAACTCATCTCGATAATTTAAATTTAAGGTGTTCATAGGAGTGAATTGTTCCACCTTGAATGGAGAAGGAGTAATTGAATTTTGGGGAGAATTTCCCTATTGAATGGCAGTTTGTTTAGGGGTGGTAATGGCACCACCTTCTATAAATAGTTTCCTTCAGCAAAGAGTAATTATACCTGTGTCTACCTCTATCTTATGCCTCTTCTCATTTCGTTATTGGAAAATAGCCCTAACAACTTCAATTGTCTCTATTGTCCTCTTATAGTTTCCAATACTCTATTGACTACTACCATCATCACTAGAACCTCCAACCTTAGCAATAGTAACATATTAATGGCCAACTTCTCCTCTCAGATTTTCAATTTATGGCTGAACTATTTGCAGAGGATTTGACTCCAAAGTAAATTGCACAAGATTAGCACTTGAAGATGTTGTAGTATGCAGTGGTCCTTTCTCCGAAGGTGAAGCTCCAAGGCCTGACCTATTGAAATTTTTTCTAGATTGTACATCTTGTGGAAGCCAAATTCCTTGTGCTCTTAAACCCAAACCACCACCACTAAAACCCAACTTTTTAAAAATAACTGCTCCTATAGTATATCTTTGTTTCAACCCTTCATCGAGACTAAGTTTTTATGTGCTACAAAGGGGACTATGTAATTCCTCAGAGGCAACATCATCATCACTAGTTGACTCTCCAAGATGCTCTTTATTCCACAATTTACTGAAATCTTCATCTTTTGGAATAGAATCATAGTCTTCTACATATTTTGGATAGCCTAGGTCCTACCTCATAGACCAAAAGGCATTAATTTTTTACCTTGTCCAATTTCTATCTCACAATTCTTGATGTAATTCCTTTGGCATGTTTTTAGAGGACTTTTTATAAGGTATTGCAGATTGAAAATCATCTTCCTTTTTTTGTGGAGGCTCAGGGAATCCAATTTTTTTTTTTTTGACAACTCTTGAGAACTAATTCCTTTCTCGACAACAATTTCATTCAATCTTATTTGTACTTCATCCCAAGAGTTCTTGTTTTTCAATTTTTCTAGCAAGGGTTTGCTTTTATGTTGAATTTTAGTATCATAGTTCTTGTTCACCACTACCCTTTCTTTAATCACATCACATGGATCATACACCCAGTGAGAGTCAACACCAAATTAAAAATATGTAATATTTCATGTGCCGTATATATTCTAAGGAAAAAACTCTCAATGTCACATGTATTGGTAATTTGGAAGGTTGTACTCCTGATCTGTAAAAACTTAGCACGGTCTATTCCTCCATGAAGTAGCAGTCTACTAACTGTATTTATGATCCTAGTTAAATGAAATCTCTACATTTCATATGAAATCTAGGCAATGTACTTTTTGTATTTGCTTCATAAATTGGATCCCAGAATAATCCAGAAATTGATTGTAGTCACTTTGATTATCATACATCCTTATCTTGAGGGTCCACTCAGTTAATAGACTCATCACTTTTGGTTTGACCTCAACATTATAGGGCTCAATTAAAAGTTTTTTTTCTTCAAACCATTCACAAAACTGCCATAGAATTGAATAGCACAAGTAGGTAGTGAACCTAAAGGTCTTAGTATTAGAGCCTTCTTTGATTGTTGATAATTGTTTATGCATAGATTTTGCAATATACCCAAAAAAATTTTACTGACAAGGTGGAGTAAAAAATGGATATTATATAGCATTTATAGGAGGGTTTCATCCACTTTCTCATTGCTATTGAATCCAATGAAAAATACTAGCATACAAATGGTATCCCTAATCCACATTTTAAACATATCAATTGCATGCGAAGCCTTCCCTTTTGGTACCATTCCATCAATTGTTATTTTTTGTAAAAATTCATCTCTGTCTTTTTGACTGGAGGCATGATAATCACTAGTAAATTTTTCTAGGTTTATCTCGATGGTTCCTAAATCTTTTCTATCAAACCCCAATGCATGGTCAAGATTTTCCTCTGTAATGGATAAAATTTCTACTCCATTTCCCTTTTCAACAATTACTTTTTTTGTCCCATCATAATTTTGGGCACATATATTGACAAATTTAGGGCATGTTAAAACCTTGTGGAGCATCATGCATCCCAATCCAAACCCCCATGTTACCCAACATGGTCCTTTAAATTTACCTTGTGCGTCCAAACGTCTACTTTCCATCATCTTTTTCTCAGACGTGTATCTAAGTTGTGAAGCTTTTGTGCCAATTACATGATCATAAATATCATGATATTCATCAGTAAAACCACTACCAAGGGTTTTACTTTTAAGTAATTTGGTGTATGGATTTGAATTTTACTTTTAGTTTGGGATCCTGTGGAAGTAGGCATGCTTGGAATTTTGGATTCTGTAAACCCTCAACCCTAATTTCTCAACAGTTATATTGAAATATTTCAAAGCAAAGGTTTATACAGTGATACTTATAAAAAGATAATATTTAAAGAATGAAGATTCAAATGCAGGATGACACTTACTTGAAAATATGAAAAATTTGAGTCTTACATGGTCCGTAAATTCTATGAATCTATTATGCCTTCTGTTGCACTATGCCTTCCAAAATTAAAATTTCAATTATCAGTGGACGTTTAATATCACCTTGGTCCACATCACTATAAATTATTACGTATTTTAATGTACTTTGCATACGTCAAATTTAGCCTCCTTATCAGATGTCCACCAAGCAAGATTTTGGGCCTCCTTGAGGAAAAGGCATTCCCTGGATTCCAAGTCCACGGAATGATTTGTTTCGATAAAGTTTCGGGTCTGTGGTGACAGGTGTGGGCATTTAATGACTTGGCCATTGAAATTTTTTTGGGTCGTTGAAACATTTTAAATCCCCACTTTTTCCCATGCCACGTGGAAGAATTCCATGGATTTCTTTTTTCCTTGCCCCCCACAGATGTGAACCTCCTGGATTTAGGTGGGATGAATTAGAATTTTATGTATGGGTTTATTTGTTCATTTTTGGTCATGGACATTGGGATTGGAATATATGATGGGCCCCAACATATTATATAAGTAGTGTTTACATTATTGATTTCTTAAATTGGATTCTTTCTTTCTTAAATTAATTTGAAGTTTTCAATAAATCAAAAAGATATCACCCCCTCTTTCACCCTTGCCATGTGGATGAATTAATATAATATATATATATATATTTAATTTGATTGTTAAAGTGGGTTGAAGGTGGTCTCGTTCCCTTTACAAAAGAGAAAGGATTAACCTCAGATACAACATGAAGATACAAAAAACTATAACTATATTATACTATCGAGTAAAAGTTAACCTGAAGGAAGGAATACTATAGCTATACTATACCAGGGTTAATTTTAAGAGACCTATTAGAAATCAGAGGTGGAAAATACCTGGTGAATATCCTCGGAACCAGTTTCGTGGGAAGGTGAATTTTTTGGAGGTCTGACAAATTTTTTTTTTGCATATATTTAAGTTGTGGCAAAAAAGGCTACAGACGTGATAGAGATTTGTTGATGCCCATCAACAAGGTTGTTGACACGTGTCAGCAAGGTTCATTGACGGGCGTTAACCACCTTGTTGGCATGTGTCAGCAAATCTCTACCACGCGTCTATAACCTTCGCCATCTGGTCGCGCAACAAAAAAATCTTCATGTCACACATCAAAAAACTCTCTCTCACACATCTAATTCCTCTACACTCCTTTCAAGTGTTAACAAACTCTCCTTGTGATGCGTCAACAAACTCTTTGTCACGCATCTGCAGCCTCCGCCCTCTTGTCACGCGTTTATTGTACTTGATAATACATATGCCCCTAGGTTGTATGAGTGAGCTAATAGTGTTCTACCTGGAAAATAATATAAGATTATATAGGGGATAGTTTAAAGGGTAGGCGAAGGTGACCCCTAAAAAAATAAACTGTAATTTTTAGGCGAACAGGTCACTGACCCGCACTAGAAAATTCATCTTTTCAAATTTTTCAAAAATGGAATATTCTCCATATTACAAATATTCACCACTAAAATTATCTTTGTACTATACTATAGACATTACAACATATATTTAGATCAAGTATTAATCCCCTGAATCAAAAGACAAATGAAAAAATTACAACTGGAGATCCCTGCCTCTCAACCATACCCTCCTTAGAGTCCCGACTAGCAACTTCATTGACCCAACTGTGCCAAACATGATTATAAGCTTCCCCTGCAATTTCATGGATTTCTATCCACCAAAGTGACACTGGCTTGATGGCAGAATTGAGGGTAGTCAAATTAGGGAGTTTGAAGCGTGTCCTTCCAACATTCTTGTCACGGATGAACACTGCCATATTCTCTACGAAGGCCATTAGCTGCCCATGATGAGATTCCAATTCCCTGAAGACGCTCAAATCCACACCACCCCATAGCTTCACCTCCTCCCCTACTGCCTAGAAAGTGACATTACACTTTTACACTTCTGCAACCAAATTTCCGCATAAAGATGGTTGAACCCAATGGAGAGCAAGGTTGACTACATCAGGATTTTATGGCTCGATTATTAGAATATTTCCCAAAAAAACTGAGGCCACACTGCTATCAACCCTACACCATCCATTCTCAAACGAATACTTTTCCCCCAAAACCAATTTAATTTCCTCCAGATTGCTACCATTACCAGTTTTGAAGATTTGCCATAGACGATTATCGGATATAGATGACCCAAAAGTCATTTCCCTTTTATTGCAAAATAAAGATAGCATGGGAACTTGAGGGGAATCTATAGGTGCTCACTGACAAAAAAGGTGAAAATGAAAAAAATTGACCCACCAAGAAATAAGGCCCTTCACACACTCGAAAAGATTGGTGACAACATATATTTAAGACCAAACTGTATTTAAGATGATTTCGAGACCATCCCAAATTCCAATATTTATATATTATGATATCAATATATTAATTATATATAGTATTTATTAGTATATTATGCATATTATTTATATTATATTTTATATATATATATATATATATATATATATATATATATATATATATATAATATATTATTGATTTCTTAAATTAATTTAAATTTTTAAATAAATTAAAAAGCTATCACAAGTTTGATTTTCAAAATAAAATACTAAATATCCATAGATTTAAGATGAGAATAGATCAAAGAAATTCTTTCAAAAGAAAATTAATATGAATAAAATCAAATGTTGCTTGATATTATTTACTATTTGAATTGCAATAACTATCGAAAATGTTATTTTTAAATAGAATTCACAATTGTTGATGTCATTACTGATGAAATATAGTGTTTTCACATTTATATAGTGTTTTCACATTTATATAGTGTTTTCAAAATTATTTTTAGATGTTATATATTTCATAATTTTTACATTTTTCATATTTATTTTATTAAAATTAATCAAATATATATTGAAAGAAAATTAATATTTTCATTTTTTTTCTATTGAAGGGTAATGTGTTTTCTAATAACTCATTTACAATGGGTAAAGCTTAACCTATCCAATCAAATTAAAGTATGGGGAGCCCTTCAAATTTGATCATTGAATGCAATGATGGCGGTTTCAATATATTTTTTAGGCAAGTGCCCTTTTAATAAGCTTCGTAACTTTTGAATATAGATGATAGCTGAAATATGTCACTTTCAAATTTTTAAAATATCATTTCTTATATTTTATATATGTAGTTAGTTTCTTTTTTTTCCAAACGTGTCTCCTCATATATGTGATGAAATCTAAACAAATCTAAAAAATACATTAATTAAATGCTACTATAACAGTGAGCAATTATTCAACAATATTCTCATAACAAAATGGGCTTCTAATTTAGGGGGGGCTTTCCTTGAAAGCATATATATATATATATATATATATATATATATATATATATATATATATATATATATATATATATATATATATTATACATATATACACAATATTACAAAATACATAGTACAGATTTCTTTATAAAGATAAAATATAATGGTCATTCTTTTGAAGACACATATTCATCCCTAAACACTAGAGCACATTTTAGCAGCCTGTCCCTACGTTGGATAAACACATCTTTGTAGACTGCACTGAAAACAAGCTGGATATCTCCCACTAAATCCTATGACATTTCGATATTTAGTTTCTCCTAGACTCCCACCTAAGCCGCATTCAGTCTTTCATTGAATTCTCTTTTCCTTTTATGTGAGTTTACCCACTAAGAAAGAGATACTTCCCCTCTTATGTACCCTTTGGTTTTCTTCCCTGAAGAAAGTCAAGCTATAAGGAATTGACGAATTCTGCTAGTGCCAGAAGATCCCTCCCTCGTGGTCCTCCTTTTCTTGAGAGGAAAGGTGTGGATGCTTACCATGGACCATAATTTGCCAAGGGAAGTTTCTAATGCTATCAACCACTTCTCTATTTCATTCTATGGAAAATTTTGTGGTTGTTCTTCTCCATTTTGATAGGTAGTGAGCTTGGTATTGAGGCATATGTGGTCAATAAATGAGGTTTGTAAAAATATAGGTTGAAACCCCATTTATCGCCTAAGACACAGGGACAGTGGTGTATCCAGTGGTTCTTTGATTGTTTGGTGTTAATATGATACTTTTGGTGAATCAGGTGGAAATGGAGAGCTTCGAAAACAAGAAATGAAGGACATATTTAAGACAAGTGATGCAAGAAAGATAAAATCATGTTCTTCAGAGAGAAAATATTAGGACATTCAGCCCTGGTGTCTGGTATGCTGAGAATGTGGTGGACGAGGGCCTTATTCGGCCCTGTCAATTTGAAACACTCACCCAAATGGGTGATTTTTTGCATTAAGAGGATTCAATTTTATAGATCAAGAAGACATGGACATAGGATGGTTGATTAAAAGAAGATGGCGGAGGATGCTTGGAAAAGTTATGTGGTAAGTTGGTAACATTTCATCACCAAGTTTAAATAAGCATGCCTTTTGAGCTGATGTGTGAGGGAGAAATAATTTCATCATCAATGTCATATCCTCCCAAAATCGATATCCTCAACCCTCGACCTAATTTTTAACTAAATTTAATACCCTATTAATGTAAAGTGTGTTTCCATAGATTTAATCTGTACCCTCACAGTTAAGAAATTTCTTATCAAATTTAATTCTTAGTCATGTTATATTTTTTAGGATGAAGGTCCAGGAAACAAGATATTTAATAAATATGGAAAAGACATTTTTCATAAAAGTGGCATATTTAATAAATATGGAAAATACTTTTTCCATAACCTTAGTCTTTAAAGTGATGCATTTTTTGATATTTTTTTAACCGCTTTTGACCACTAGAGGGTTACGGGACCCTACCCTTATAATATTAACTGAACAAGAGCTAATAAAAACACAAAACCCAAAACCCCACATAAAGGAACACACCAAGAAAAGAGACATGCCAAAAGATAAATTGAAGGATCCAAGACAAACATGAAAACATGTGACAAGAACCAAAAATGAGCCGAAAGAGATATACAAAAATCATCAAAAGGATCCATCACCCCTTACGTAGACCTGTGAGCAAATCCATCCAAGTCATTGATCTCAACCATCATCGTTGCTCCCCCGGCATCTACCTCATCTTGACCAATTCCCCCAACATCTCTGTTGAATGGCCACATAACCTTACCAAGAAAGAGTTGGAAGGCCACCCTAGCATGATCCCGAAATGCATTAAGATTATCAATGGCCAAATAAATTGGAAAATGAGCTTCAGAAATATCTAGAGGGAGTAATCTATTGGGATTTGGTTTTCCATGCTAGAAAATGGCATGCATGTTCTTAACATAGAGGATTATTTCCCTATATTTCTTGCCAAGCCAATTAACCCCACACCCAAAGCCAATTGCTCTGAGCATCCACCTCTTCCACCCAAATCAAATGAGTCAGGGATATGATACACTTGACCAATTTATTCACTCAATCCACCTCTGTGGACTAGATAAATAAATTATTACGTAAATTTCCTCGACATCCTATGTGACTGGATGAAGTAGGAGATAGTTAGAGACAAATATTATGTCTATTTTTGAATTGGCCCGTGCTCTATGTGATTCCTACATATAGGAATCACCTAACACACATTCGATAGCTTTAGCCTCAATGTACTGAAGCATAACAAAATAATGTTCTTGGAGGTAAGTGCAGTAAATGGCTGAAGATAAATCCATTTCCCACCACTCACCATGTAGAGTGATGAATGGAAAACCCAATAAAATCGTATTGTGCTAACCTAGGATCAAAAAGAAGAAAGAGTGAGGAAAGGAAATCCAATGACCATCTAAAATACAGGTTGGCACTGGCCAAAATTAATGCTATGTAAGCTAAAGTTGTGCCTCCCTTCGTGAGAAATAATGTCGACACAAGTCATGCTAATCTTCATAGTTATTATTTTTGATGTGACACATTTTATCAACTACTTTTGTATCAAAATTCTAAGTGATAAATTGGCAAGTACTAGTCCCTATCTTTAGTACTTACATCTTGTTATCTACCCTCACCAATACCATTATAATTTATTAGTCCATGATTGATGATTAGCTCCTCTCCCTTTAATACATTTCTCGAATCTCGATATGTCTATCCTTAATGATATTTTATTCATATCATGATGAAAGGATAATTTTATTTAGACTTTAAAAGGTGGAGCCATGTGTGCTAGTGACATCGGTTTAAAGGAAAAAAAATTTCACCACGTCCCACAGATTTTCATTTAATAGTAACTGTCAATACATACCTGGGTTTTGTGGACACATTTCAAGTTTCAATCAAAGAAACTCACTTGGCAATTATAAAATCAAGGCCCTTGGTTGATTTTCCAATACTTCCTCTTCTTTTGCAAAATTATGGGGTACCAAATTGAGCACATCAAACTAGTATCAAGCCATGAATATTTCATGGTTTCTTCTAGTTCTAATACAGAATCAAACGAGGTTATGTTTGGGAAATCCTTTGCTCTTTCTACTTCTAATTATCCTTCTAATGGTGCTTCCACACCCCCTATCCTGGCCAATCATCTATTGCCACTGTTTCCATTCATTCTCTATGGAGCTTCTCCTGTAGAGCTCCAACTAGATTCCCTGTCTGAGCAAGCCAATTCCAAAAGTATTATGGGAACTCTCTATTCTTTATCCATAATCCCCATGGACCCAGAACCCATGGATTCTCCACATGCTACTACAAATGATGTGGATATGGAAATTGATGGTAATCTAAATCAATCCTTGATGGCAACCCCTTAGATGGACAGTCATGTCAAAACAATGTCTTCCATCCTTGTAAATTTGCAACGAGATTTTGAAGTGATTAAAACCTAGAAATAATTAACCGACACCAGTAGAGCTATCGTTGATAAAGAATGTGTGGGGATACTAACCCTGACTAACACTCTGGTGGAGAAGATCGAAACTGATGCAGTTAGGTAAGAGTGATACAAGAACTAAGAAATATATTATGATATGTAATATTTATGTTATAATATAGTTATAGGCTTATACATTTTTTGGTATGCCTATGTCACAGTTACCAAATACGATGGATTTGGAGAAATTTACTATTTTTTTGCATTTTATTCCATCCACCATATGAAACACTGAAAAATTTTAAGATTTTATAGTTTAAAAGTAGAAAAAATAAGAAATCAAAACCTGAATACTCTTGTTTATGTTAAAAACATAAAACAATTTTTTTTTGAGATTTTATAGTTTATGATATGTAATTTTTATGTAATGTAATGTTTATGTTTCAACAAATATATGAGATACCCTTGTGGATATTCTTGTTTATGTTTCAAAAAATATATTTTTTCTTTCCAACACCTGTTCTTGTGGATACTCTTGCATTGCTACAGTGTTGCACCTTTTGATTTTTCTTCTCCTTCTTGAAACAGTGGAATTTTGTTCTTCATTTTAGTTTATTTCCAATGCAACATGGAAATCATGTTCATGTGGGATCATTCAATACCTCAAGATGTTTGGGAAAATGTATTTCTTTGGCTTCCATTATAATCCATATGCAGGTTCTCTATAGTTTCTAAGGAATGGAAAGCACTCATGACTTCCACCAGATTCTTCAGGAGTTACAGTGAAACAAGGAACAAATGTCCATGGATAACTTTTAAATCATGACTCCTAGTCATCATTGGTTGAGATGCAAATTTTATAGTAGAACATGGAAAATTATCAACTTTTCATGGTTATCATGCTTTTGATTGGGTACTGGTTTGAAGATTCACATCAAGTGGTAATCCTATTTTGTTCGTGTGACAGACATTTTTCAAGGGTATGTAATCCACTAAAGCCAGGAACCTCCTTCAAGCTTCCTTAGATGTTATCATCTCAACTTCAGTGGATGAAACTTTTATATTTATGTGCGGGGCATTATGGTGGTGGATGAGAACAAGGGGTACAAATTGGTTCAAGCAGGCGCTAATAGATATGGAGTTAATGAAGGATATGGTACTATATAAATTTATGATTCTTCTATGGGGACTTGGAGGATTGTGGAATGATTGAGAGATTGTTTCTTCTATGGACCCATTGTCTTCAGACAACAATTTTTACTTTTTGATGTCATATGAACCTATGTTGGGTGTGAGAATTTATAATAGTCAAGATTATGCTACTGTGCATTTTGTGTTGTTACCTATAAGATATGGGTAGACACCATTTCCCTCACTACACACAAAGGTTTTTTGTATCTAAAGAAAGGGTGCTACTTACAACACCAATTGTATATGGGGACCATTTGAAGGACATAATTATGTTTGAGCTTGAGTTTAGTTTGGAAGGAGGAGAGGGAATGTTTTGTCTTGGAAAGAAATTGAAAGGATGTCCCATGTAATGTTCCATTGTTTTTCTGTGAGGAAAAGGATGTTCTTATTTAGGTGCACTATGCAGTGGGAGAGTTCTTGTGTTTCAGAAAGGTGCTTTCCAGAAATATCCTCGTCCTTTGTTTTCATTTAAAGCAAGGGTCTTGGTCGTGGCTACCAAAATTTATAAACACAACTAACATGTGGTATAACAGTGGTATCACCTTTGAGCCCAAGCTGATTTGAGACAACTACTTGGCTCCTACTATATATCCATATATATGTATGTATGTATGTATATCTATAAATATATATTAAGCTTTCTATTTGTCTTTTCCAAATCTTATAAGCAAGAGTAATCATTGAATTTTTTGTTTTTTTTTTAAGTAGAAGAACCTCCAAACAACTATGGGAATATCACTAGAGAAATAATCAGTCACAAACTTTAAATGACATTAGCCTAAGACATGATAACATTTACCTCTACTATATGTTATTTCCTATGAGATTGCAAATTTCCAATGTGCTCCTTTGAAAAAAATTCATCTTCTTGGACTTGAATTAAACTTAACTTTAAAAATTCAAAATCTTGATCATGTTTCTTGGCACACACATGTACAAATACCAATGTAGAAATTTATCTTCACATGTTGCAAGCACTACTTCTCCACATCATTACATTTACCTCATGTATGTTATTAAAAAAAACACATTCTTACTGCTCCACATACCAGAACATAAAAAAATTAATAGCAACCAACTGGAAATGGTGTATCCTTGATTATTAAATATATGTTACTTGTGCCTTATTATTAAAGTTTGCAATCCTTCCCTACTCATCAGAAAGACACATGTGGCAGGATTCCGGGCCTCCCCAAGTCAAAGGCATTCCCTGGAATCCAAGCCCATGGGAATAAACCAATTCAATAAATTTTCGGGTCCACGGTGTCAGTAAGGCAAGAAAGAGTGGCAATGAGTAATCATAAGATACCACGTGCCATTTTCCTATTCCTTTAAGTGGCCAAGTGTCACACATTCCAGACACTTGAGTGTAAAGGTAAGGCATGCAAAAGAAATGAAAATTTTTGGGCCTCATTACTAGTCAAAATTTGACAAAGGGTATTCGTCAAACAAATTACAGGAGATTCGTCCATTCAATTTTCAATTATTTTTAATATATTTTACCATTTTCACCAAAAGAATGAAACATGTTTTAAGGTATATTCACCAAAACCATGAAAATTGGTTACAGATATAATCACCGAAACCACAAAACTAGTTACAAGTATATTCATCATGATTTTTATAAGTTTGTTTCAGGGGGGGTTCCTTAAAATTCTCCCTGATCAAAATTTGTAAACTATACATCATAAATCCTCAAGTCCTCTCCTCTAGGGATAGGTACAACACATGATCCCTACACATCACCACCACCCTCATGGGATTCCTCCACTCATTGTGGTTGAGCCACACTCATTTTTCTCCTAGATGGACCCACTCCTCCTGTTGTTTTCCTCTTAATATGCTCCTAGTAGCGCAATGTATTCAATAGTTGCTTGAACAAGGTCCCCTCATAATACCTAGCCTCTGTAGTTAGGGATATTTACCTATCAATGGAAATCATATTGGGAGGTACCACCTATCCTGACCCCTGTGGTGTTGTCTGTCCACTGACTGACTCTGTCACCATGATAGTCGATAGATCTCATAAACAGGCCCTATAGGTGTCTTTGGTAGCGTTCTCTATCCTGGAAAACTTGGTATCTCTCCTATGTGACTACATCCTAATATGGTAAATTTATGTCCCTCTTCACCCTCGTCTTATCCAAATTGACATATAATCATGCCACCTCCGTGGAATCTCCAGTGCCACTAACTCAACTACCTTCAAGAGCCACCTCAATCTAAACCTCCATCTCCTCTACCTCCTCCTCTCCTCCCTCTTTAGCAACCCAAGCTACCCTCACTATAGTATGTAAGTCGAAGTATCCCACTCCCATGCCTACATCATCATCATCATCCCATGGCGTAGCCTCCTCCTTCACTGGGTCTGTCATAATAGGGCTCAGAAACTCTTTGTCAAACTCCTCCTTTACAAAATTAGATCGCAAGGCACCATCTATATGAATCCAAAATTCCATTGCACTTGATAAAATTGAACTACCTCGATCATCTCTAGCCATTTCCTTTATACCCACCTTGTCCTCCTCATCCCAGCTAGCTCTGCATCAACCCTAGGCCATGCAGGGAACTCTTGGTATGGCCTCCATCCAATCTAATCAACATCTAAATTAACCAACCTATCAACATACCATTCCACCCTCCTCTCACTCCTATCTTTGAAGGCCTGATCGACCCTCCATCTCAAGAAACCCACAGCAAGATCTATATGGTCTCTAGTGACCCATGCTATCCCTGGTGACCATATCACTACAATGTGCTCGTAGGCCCAATAGTGTAATATGAAGCTCACATCCAATCCTGACCTCTTATCTGCCTTGTACATGGATAGTTCGTCGAAAACCTGAGCCAACAAGGCAGTGCCAAAAGAAAATATTTTCTAGTGCTCCACTATGTCTACCACCACACTATCAAGTATCCATGGAAACTAAGCTTTTATTAAGTCCAGAAAATCATAGCATGACATTGCCATCATAACCAAGAAAATCAATTATTTATGTGTCACCCCAACCTCATATCTCGGTTCATAAGAAAAATCCCTTGAATAGAATCTGATATGGAGTGCATTGGCTCCAAATAGCTATGTCAACAATATCGTCTTACCATCACTTGTAATGGGGACTATCTGTTCCCCCTAAATAGGCATCCTGAGGATGCAGTATACATCCTCCAGGGTTATGCTCATCTCGCCTATCCTAAACCAAAATTTCCATGTCTATCAATCCCATCTCTCCACTAATTTTATCATCAATCCCACATCCTATGGGATCCTCTAGTAGTGCCTGAATCCACCCAACCCTATTGTTTCCAAGTGATCCCACTTAGTATTTATAACATATCCTCTTATTTAATCATATAGAGTCGGCAATCAGTATCTCAAGTATAGGGTCTCTCTGGCCTATAATCACAAATTAAACATACATACATCAGATCCACAATTCCTAAATCCATTTGAATTCATTAAAATTTATCCAAAATCTAATCCAACCCTAAATCCTTCAATTTAACCCAGGTCAATGTATACCCAGGTTGGGTCGACGTGTTCAGGGGTTGATCAATATGCCTTAGGGTGGGATTGACATCGACCCATCTGGGTCATTGCCGACCACCCCTGGCATCATCAAATTTTTATAAAAAGAAATAAATAAATAAACTTAAAAAACAAGTGTTGGTTTTGTTACTCACCATCATCCACACCCTCTAGAATTTCCTCACTACTTCTGTGACCTCCATTTTTTATTTTTCTCTTTAATCTCTCTAATCTCACTCATCAAACTTGCATGTGAAAATGAGCTTTATCGACAAAACCTTGGGCTAATATAGCCGCTGACACTTGGTTTTCATTGACCCCCTATGGTCACCGTCGATTGGCCTCAATCACCATCGACTGGCCTTTACAATAATTATTTTGAGCTTTCCCTCATCTTCCTTACATCGTTTCCTTTGCGAATTCTTCACAAGTCCACCTTTTTGGCCATACATATTTTCCCCTTGAGGTATTATATTCCATTCCAATCTCTAATTCCACATGTGTGGCCATATCTATTTCTCATGCAGACATTTTTATACATTTAAAGTCCCATCGGACCATACCTATTTCCCCTTCGGGAAATTTTCATCCAATTTCAAATTCCAGCATTGTGGCCATATTTACTTTTTTCCTCCAAGTATTTTAATCCAATCTACCCTCAAATCCCATTTTTGTGGCCATATTTACTCCTCCTTATGACATTTTATTTCACATTCCTATCCATTCCACGCACAAATTCCACCTTGTGGCCATATTAATTCCCCCCTTGGGGCATTGTTTTTGTTTCCCTATTTGCCTTCGTGGCTATATTTGTGCCTCTTTTGTGGAACCATTATTTTTCATCAAATTCCACCTTTGTGGCCATATTTTTGCATCTTTTAGGGCACCATTTTTTCATCAAAGTCCACCTTTGTGGCCATATTTTTACCTCTTTGGGGGCACCATTATTTTTCATCAAAGTCTACCTTTGTGGCTATACTTGTGCCTCTTTTAGGGAACCATATACGTCATCAAATTCTACCCTTGTGGCCATATTTTCTCCCCCTTGGGGCATATTATTTCATCACCCACTTTTTCATTTTTCCTTC
This sequence comes from Taxus chinensis, assembly GCA_019776745.2. Lineage (NCBI taxonomy): Eukaryota > Viridiplantae > Streptophyta > Pinopsida > Cupressales > Taxaceae > Taxus > Taxus chinensis. The sequence continues at coordinate 672,274,905 of CM034147.1, read as the reverse complement.
TCGGCCATTTTTAGTGTCTTGTGTTGGGGTAGTATACTTTCATCCTTGTCCTTTGAGGACACATACCTATTCACTCAATTCCTCATTCACATACCTTTCACATTTAGTTACACATACTTTTATGTTTTCCTATGACCCATTGGTCATCATGGCTTGGAAGAGTAAATCAAAGATAACTGGGTTGGGTCATCGCTGACTATGGGGAAAGATTCCCCAATGGGGATGCTTTTTTTTTGTGATCAGGATTCAATATTTCAGTTTATCTTTCATTTACATCCCTTTCTTTCATCAAACAGGGGTTGACATCTGTCAAGGAAGTTAACGCTTCTTGGATCCGCTTTGTTGGGAAACCCCCACATAAACCATCTAATCCATTTTTTTGTTTATCTTTCTTATTTTCAAGTTATCAACTAGTAGCAGCGGGATCCATCATCACTTTTTGCCCATCTCCATCACATCGCATTAGAGGTACCATAAACCCTCCATCATTTCTAAGGTGTGTACTTTCTTTAGTAAGTAACTCATTTATTTGAAACAAACGAGAAAATACCTATAACATTTTCATTTATCATTATCATTAACTACACTTATCTTCTTTTGCAGTTTCATCCTTATCTTGATAAAAGGAAACACAAATGGAATAAGGATCGATCTCAAGTACAAAATGCTCATGCAAAGGTAACATCCAAGTTACAAATGTAGACATTGCTTCCACTATGCTCATAAGACCACCCCTAGGGTTCTCATCCCCTCTTAGATTTCATGATACATATCCTACAATCTCCATTCAACATGTTATCTATTACAATATTTATTTGGTATGTTATCAGTTACAACCTCCTTCAGCTCTCTACAAGGTACACTCTTCCTATCTACTTTATGCTACCGAATATTCATTCATTAGCATAAAGTGGAGCAAATGTAGATATGAAATTATGCACTTAATATTATTACATCACACCACTAGTATTTCATTATATGCATGATTCCTAAGAAAGAAAACTATACATTAACAACATTGAATTTTCTTTACATTTACATTGTTTTATCTTTTTATACTCCTGTCCTTTACTTTTAAGGAACTATCCCTCTAATTTTGGACACTGAACAATATGTTTTATTCAAGATCATCACTCCTGAGGATGGATTAATTGTATCTAGTCAAAAATTTGGCTTGTATACGTGTTTAGGAGTCATTGAAAGTCTATTATGTTCATTTCATGTTTTCTTTGTGCTCTAGAGGTCAAAAGTTTAAACTATGGAGTTTTACCTCCATTTTGTACATTTGAAATTATGAACCTCTTTTGAGCCAATTTTTTATTCATTTTTTGGTATAAGTAATTTTAGGAGTTTTATTAGGTGCTATAGGTGATTTTGTAAATGTTATAATGTCTTGAAGTCTCATTTGTGTTTTATGTTGGGTTTTATAACTCATGGTCTTATGTGAGCTCCTTGTTGATAGGTAACTTCCACTTGTAATCTTGTTTTCATGACCCAAGCGTCATTTATGGAGTAACTTGAGCAAAGGGAGTATAATAACTAGTTTTTAACTATTTTCCAATTCATTGATCAATCGAAGGTGTAAATTTTGGAGCTCCAAAAGGAATTTAGGGATCATATTGTATGAAAAATAAGCTTAAATCAGTCATTGATTGTATTAACACTATAGATAATTGGCATGCATGTATCTTAAACTAGTAAGAAATATTTTTAGAATTTAATTCATAGTTGTTATCAGTGTAATTTTTATATTTATATGGTTTAATGTGTTAGTAACAAAGAATCATGTAACTTATTGTGGTTCGGGACAGTGGGTATAAGCTTTGGGCCAAGAAAACTCGCTAAAGTATGGAAATGATGATTTGTTGAAGAGTAAAAAAGAATAATGTTTCAATGCGGGCTATTGAAATATCACAACATGTGATCATACTTCTCATAGTCTTGGAGGATTGAGTTTTGATATCATTTTTAAATACCCAAGCCATAACAATTAGATACCATGTTCTAGAGGCAGAATATAGTGGAGATTAACTCAACCACCTACTTTAAGGTGTAAACAAGGCCTTCTGGTAAGTTTTTTCTTTTCTATTAGTGTGCACATACCTAATAATATTGGTTTAAATCATTAAAAAAGTGATACAAAGCAAATTTTGGGAAAATAAGTATTTTCGGGCCTGTAGAGTAACCCTCCTAGGGTTTATGAGCCAAAGATTATTAGAGGGACTTAGACATCTTCTCAAAGGATAAAAAATCTCAAGAATTCATATTACCAGTTTCCTAACCAAGAATCAAGAAGAAAATTTCAAAAATATTAAATAAATTAGGAGAAATATAGGATAGTCCTCTAGTAGCATTGTAGCAAGGAGAGAGGCCTAGTTTTAAAACCTAAAAGTGAGATTTTGAAGCATATAAGAAAAAGGATGTTAAGCTAAAAAAAATCATACTTAATGAAAACCTAAATGGGTACTTGAAATGATATTTGGTTATTAAAATTATTCTTTCAATCACAATATTTTTTAGTCCTTGGGTAAGGCTAGTAGAGAGAGTTAGGCTTAAAAAGGATATTTGTTAAGGAAATAGCAATTGTACTAGGAATTGAACCCAAATTTTTACCCCACACTTGGAAATTGATAAAGGGTGTCCAAAAACATTTATAAAATTTTTAGGGGCCTTGCAAGTTGTTCCAACCTTGACTCCACCTCAAGTTTTGTTCTCGAGAGCTAAGAAATGTAGTTTTTCTATAGGTGATCACATAGACTAATTATTTCAATTCCAGTCAATGAGATGGTTAAGATGGAGGAGTTAGGGGTCAGAGAGCATGTTATAAGCATTGAATTAGCTAATTTGAGTATAAAGGGTCATTTTCATGATTTGGTGGTTTCCTAGTATTGATAGCAAGAGTCAAATTTTACAAGATAAACCTAAATAGAAGTTATTTATCCAATCTAACCTATTTGAGTGAATGGTTTCATGGTATGCTCTGCATCAATGTTACCCAACTCAATATTTCATATTTTATTCTTGGATCCTTTCAAACACTAGCCCTCTATAGGGTTAAGAGCACCCAGGTGTTGATGTCCCCTTTGGGTGCTTATATACTTTTCCCTCTTTTCTTATGTTTTAAAATGCCATAGCAACCATTGTATTCAAATATTTAAGGTTCGTATCATAGGTCAAAATGTAAGGATGGAAATTATGGATCCGCTGCGTAGATAGGATTAGTACAAATGTTTTGATTATGATATTGGAACCATCTTTAAGGTGAAGCATTTACTTGAGATCAGAAAGAGAAAGTGAACTAGAATAAATAAAAGACATGTTATTCCATGAGAAATTTAAAAAAGGAAAAAAAAAATTAATTAAAAATAAATAGATTAATAATAATAAAGGCACCATTATCTTTTCTAAAACTTCTATTATCACTTTGGGTCATATTTTAAGGTTATTAATGATGAAATTCAAGGATATATATATATATATATATATATATATATATATATATATATACATAACTTACTATTCTAAGGGGTTGGGTAATTTAGTTTATTACTTCCTATCTACTACTTGGGCAAAAAATAATACTTAAGGACTGCGTTTGAGCTACATCAGTTACTACATAGGAAGGAAATATTCTGAATTCCATCACACCCATTATCTTGGAGGAAAATTATTTGTAGCCCACTATCTTGGTGTGACTGACACAAGGGAAACCTAGCGTTAAGGGACACAATTATATCACACACAAACGCACCAGAATTACATTGAGTTTGAAATTTAGTGTAGTGATCGGTGAAAAACACATTAGGGTGATTTTCAAGGTCAATCTGACTCAATGATATGTATATTTTGTTCCATCTAATGTGTTCTTGAGCCTTGTGCAAGTAGTTAGGGTTTTTTTTCAAGTACAAGTGTGACAATTAAACTCTACAAAGAAGTCGGGGTGAAAAAAATTGAAGTTAATGCGAGCTTATCAGACCTTGAAAAGATCATATCTAGACTCATTACTAGGATACTAACACTCAATACAAACACTAGCGTCTGGGGCAGTCATGTCCCCTTCTAGGTGCTAGTGTCTAGAAGATATGCAGGTCTCTATTTTCTAGATGAAGCATACAAAACCCAATGTAACAATGAAAAAATCACTAAACATAATACAAACAAAGATAAAAAAAATGCACCTAAAAACCTTCTTGTAGTTATTCATTGCAAACCTCATATAATTTTATGGGAAGCTTAGTGTGTGTAACCTTATAAATGATTTTTTTTTGGATGCTCTCAAAAGTGATCTCTGAATGGGAATTTGATCGTGCTATGAGAGTATTTAGCTTGGATTATTGTTTCCAAAATAGCAGAAGTTGGGAAAAAATGGATAAAGTGTACAGGAAATCCAAGAAATTCAAGAGGATTTTTAAAGGGATAGATGTGCTCTTTTATCGAGGCTAAGTAGTGGTGTAATTTGGCTGAAAAATGGTTGAATGCATATGCTAAAAATAGAATTTGAGGGAAGTTAAATGGTTCCAGGAAGATAAATGCCATTGAGGGGCAATTAATAGATTTAATTGGCAGAAGTTACATCTGGAAAGGTGGTTTTCCATGGAATTTAATTTTCACCACCTTTCTAGGATTCTAGAAGTGTAGTTGACTAGACTAGTAAAGTGGAGTCCAAGTGGCAATTGACTAGGAAAATAGGTTTACTTTCCTAATTAGATAACTAATTTAATTAGTTATAATGCGCACACTAACTAAATAATCATTTATTTAATAAATGATAAGTAAGCTAGCTAAAGGTGTACTGAGGATTGATTTAATTGATCCAAATTGGTGTAATTTGCATGATTAATCAATTTAATTGATCAATCATAAAAAGATGAACAACAGACATGTACTAAGATAATACTGGGAACAAGTGAGTAGTTTTGGGGTGTCTACATTTTCCCCTCTTTAAAGTGTTATTATGAAGTAATATAATTTTAAAGATAGTAGATGTATGTAGATCAGAAAACAAAGAATCATTTGGATGTACTAGCAAGAATAATGGTAAGAGAATGCCCCCTCAAGTGGGTGGGTGGTACAACAAAGCGGTGGACATTCATTTGATAGAAATAAGAAAAGGGACTGAAACAAGGATGGAAAGGACATGTGCTCATAGCATGAGATTAATTTCAAGAATAAATTTAGATCAACCTTATATTTATTTTTTCATAATAGATTTGTCACCATGGTTATGAAATAATCAATATGGGTAACCTAGATGCAAGCAAACAAACACACATAGCAGAGAAAATATGAAAAGGAAAAAATGGCCAATATACAAAGTAGGTGCAGGCATCAGGTATAAAGGAAATAATATGTAATCACACTAATTTCAAGTGGTCAAAAAAGTAAACATCAATAATGCAACATAATGTTGAAAAAGAATACAATCAACTATGCCCCTAATGTATGCCATAATGAGGATTAACTAGATGCAAATGCCCCCAAATGTTAAACTTATGAAAGGCTTGGGAATTAGATTAGACTAGAAGAGTGGAGTATGCTTAGATACTCCTGGAAATACTCTTGTTAGATCCATTTTACAAACGATCTGAAATAAATTTCCCTAGCCAAAGTTATATCGTGAAGGAAAAATAATTTTGTGACTTGCCCCAAAAAAAGTAAGTAATTGTGAAAAGGGAATAAAGTGATGGTCCTAAGAATGGAACAATCACTAGAGTAGTAGATAAAAGTAGGACTTTATCAAGATATTGTTGAAATGTTTAAATATTCACATCAATGGTTTTCCAATTGTAGGATTCCTGTGATAAGTGAATGTTTGTTCCATAAAAAATTTATAAATTTTTTTATTGAATTTTTTAAATATATGATTTTTTTGGATTTTTGCGAGTTTTTGAAAATTTTGAAAAATAAATGTAAACAAACTTAAAGACACAGAAAAAATTATAACACATCATGGCTTATTGAATAATCTAGAAAGAAAACAAAACAAGGCATGTAGTTAAAAAGACACAAAACAAGCATTACAAACAAACCCAATATGAACAGGAAGTATGAAACCAAAGCTACATGTGAACTAAGATTGCAAGAATTTTCCTGCAACTTGTTTGCAAGTAAGGTAAATAAAGTACAATAAAATAATAAACTAAAAGAAGCAAAAGCATTGTCACAATGTTGAAAAACTGCAACATTACAACACAATTTGCAAAAATGACATCTAATGACACTCCACATGTGTTCCACATTGAAGAATCAAATAGATTTGAATTCCCTTGAGTGATAGCTTAGAACGCAATAGGATTGGATCGGGAAAAAGAGAGGAGTGATACTTAGATACTCCAAAATATACTCTTGATAGATCCCATTGAAGTTTGATATGTATTGGATTAAAATATAAAATATAAATGTGCCCCAAGTAAAGTTATATTGCGAAAGGGTAAATGATTGATGGCCTCGAGCATAGATATACACCACATGAATGAAAAATAATTATCGAAAGATGATCTGAAATGATCATGAGGAGCTTCATCAAATGGCAAAATTGTTGAACTATATTACACGGTTGCTAAAATTTGGACAAACATTATTTGAATGTTTTGATTTTGACATTTTTATAGTTTTTTTTATTTTGGAACAATTTTATATTATTTTTTGTATTTTTTGAAACATATTTGAATGTTTTTAGTATTTTTAAAACTTGGTAAATGGGTGCACTGTGTGAAAGCAAGTGCAAATAATTAGAATTATTTCATTCCATTAGTACAAATATAGATGGTAAAATGATAGGATGTTTCACTCCACTCATGAATCCACACAACTAGGAAGATGTGAAGGCTCATCACCAAGAGCCAAGAAGGACGTGATAATAACAAAATTAATGATATGAAAATGAAAATGATGCATATGAAGACATAGGGTGTAACAATGATCCATATTTAAAATATGTAACTTATCTCCAGTCAAGATTAGCTGACTGATTCTAAGATGATTCCACTTTATAGGTTTTGACTCGAATTAGATCCATATATGTCTTACTGATTGACAAGATTTGGTTGAAGGAATTTTTGTCTCTCTCAACATAAGAAACTTCTTTGGATATTTTATAATAAGCACTTTTGAATAAGATTTCTAAAGGATTTATTTGTTAATTATTTTTTTGTTTTTGAAAGAGGCAGCCCTACATGTTGCCACATGCCACGAGTAAGGGGCAAGGGATCAACATTAAAGACAAAATACAGGTGATTAAGGGCATATCCCTTTGTTCCCAGTCTCATACTACTAGTGACAAGTATGGGATTATCACCGAATACTGCGAAGGTTGAAACGTGTAATGTTTTTATAGTATTTTTGTATTTTAAATTAATTTTTCCTTGTTCATTGATAATGTGCTTGATGGTAAATAAAATTCTTCCCCGAAGTATCAGCCTCATGCATTAAGTAGGATGTAAGGGTTCAACACTGTAGACTGTGATAGAAGATTAAAAAAAAGGTCCAGGTAAAGAAGTTTGAGATTTTTTTTAAAGAAATAACCTATTTAAAAGGAGTTTCCATCAGTAAGCTTTGAGATAGAACTGCGTGTAAAAAAGATCAGAAATGGTAGAAACCATAACAGAGATGAAAGACACAATTCCCAATAGGAACATGGTTAACATGTGTCGTGATAGATGAAGAATATGAATATATGATAATGGTATGATTAATATATCTACCAATAGATGGAATGATTAATATTATTTACACTCACTTTTCCAATTCTGATTTACAAATAGTTCTTTAATGAACTATTTAATACATAGTTTTATTCTCTTTTTATGCTTTTTTATTTTTTTAATTTTTGAGGATGAGGGTTTTAAATGGACTCATCAATAAAGAGGCCCATATTTATTAAAGAAGAATGGTATTGAAATACGAGAATTGGGTGGACAAGATCCAAGTCAAGAGATGGAATCCGAAGATTTCATAAGTCCTGAAATACGAGACTTGGGTGGACAAGGTCCAAGTCAAAGGAGGAAATCTGAAGATTTGATAAGTTCTAATATACGAGAATTGGGCAGATGAGATCCAAGTTAAAGGAGGAAATCAAAAGATTCAAATATTCTTGAAGTAAAAGAAAGTGGGTGGACGGGATCCAAGTCAAAGGAGGGAATCAAAAGATTCAATGAGTTTTGAAGTATGAGATTTGGGTGGACGGGTTCCAAGTCAAATGAGTGAATCAAAGGACTCAGTGAGTCCTAAAGTATGAGACTTGGGTGGATGGGTTCCAAGTCAAAGTACTGAATCAAAGGATTTAATGAGTCCTGGAGTATGAGAATTGGGTGGATGAGTTCCAAGTTAAAGAAGGGAACCAAAATATTTGATGAGTCTTGAATTACGAGACTTAGGTGGATGGGTTATAAGTTAAAGGATGTGTGATTAGATAAGTCTTTGATGGGATCAAAATATCTATGTGATGTTAGAGGAGGATTGTTGATGCTAGGAATATCTTGATATTTATATTCATCTATGAGTGAAAAAGTGTGAGGAAAGAAGGATTGATCTCTAGATGTATATCCAATATTTATTATAGTCAATAGAGAGGGAAACTAAAATGTGTATACTTCTAGGCTAGGGAGTAATTGGTTTAAAGAGATATTTAAAATTAAAGCGTACAAATATTTTATAAGGATATTCCTGGGTATATGTACCTCATAGAGTGTATGCATGTAGATGTCTTGATAGGTAGGAATCATTGTTGATGAGATACCTGCAAGATTGACCATTTGAGGTATAATGGACACGGGAGGTTGCATTATCACAAACTTCCAAGATTTTTGTGGTTGTGTTTCGACAAAAAAACTAGAGATGTTAAGCATAGGAACCAGAAGTGGATGAGTAGATTAAAGCTCAAAATTTCTTGATGATGGACTCTATTTTGTAGTGTGTACATTTATATCAAGGGTTGAAAGGGGTTCTTGAAGAAAGGTCAAGCTCTCGTTTGGTGTTAGAAGTTTATTGTCTTAAGTAAGTGCAATGTTTGTTTGGATGAATGGAAGAAAATATGTAGAACAAAGAGATTGGTTTGTAGAGATAGATATTTGACCTTCGTCGTGATCTCATTGAATTTTAGTATGTATAAAAGTGGAGACAACAATCAACTCTTCATTTGAATTTGTGGAAGTTATTGTGTCATCAGTTTTGGGAGCTTCATCATCAAGCTCTATGGAGATGGCTTCATCGTCAATTAAATATTGAAAATAATGATGAAGATGTGTACAGTGATGAGTAGAATGGCCTTCCATGCAGTGATATTCACAATATTCTGATGCATTATACCACGTAGGTTTGAGCTCCCCATTATAAAGGGTCTCATAATTGGATATTTGATTATGTTAGCCTTTAGTAATTGATGAAAGACACTAGATATAATTTATCCTAGGGGTATAAATTGATGTTAAATTGTGCATGGTGTAGTGTCTACAATACAAAATATGATAGATTTATAATCGATGTTGTTCGAGGATTCACCATGTTCATCAACTTTTCCCATTATACCATGGTTAAGTGGTAGGTCTCTGGCTGTTATGTCTCCATTTTAAATGAGGTCTTAGATGTAGTTACGAATTTATTAGTGTATGTCTATTTGATGACCATCAGTATGATTAAAATCATAATGTGTGTTAGGTCTATACCAATCTGGCTTAGGTTCTCCTCCAGGGAAGGGCTATGTAATAGGATAAGTGACCATATTGGCACTTTCTTGTTGTTTCAAGACACTTAAAAGAGATCCCCCCAAAGAAGTATATTTTCATCATTTTTAGTCACAAAGAGGAGGAGTTTCTCTTATTGGAATGGTGATGGATAGTTAGACTTGGTCTGTTTAGATTGGTGGTTCTGTAAGTTGTGCACATTGTGATTATCCATGAAAACATTATGGTTGCGGTTGATATACCTAGGTTTATCGTGAGATGTGTTAGGGTTGTTGTTTTTAGTGTGATTATTATGATTGTGTCCATTGTCTTTAAAATGAGGCTTGATCAAGCCTTTATAACTGAGGTTTTTTTCAATTTTAGTTCCCTTTTTGATGACTTCCTCAAAATTGTTTAGGCATTTCATCTACATGTGAGAGGATAACTCATTGTTAAGGTTTGGGATGAATATGCTAACCATCTATTTTTCAAGGATTGAACATGAGAACCAGCTTTTGATTCCTCACCATCAATGTAAAAATTGTGCAAAGCTCTCATTTTGTCATTATTTGGCATTGTACAAATCCATCATTGTGACCTCAGAGTCAAGGTTGAAAGAGAATTATATAAAAAAATACTCATAGAGGTCGAAAAAGGTAGAGATAGATCCAGTTTGAAGGTTTAATAACTATTCCAAAGCTTTTCCTATAATTCTAGGAGAAAGGCATAAGAGAAAGACATCATTATAAGCCACTTCTTGGCATGCCATGAAAAATTCTTTGACATGCTCTCTAGGATCAATTTTTCCCTTGTATTTTTCAAAGCTGGGCATCTCAAAAGAGTGTGGAAAGGGTATACGTAAGATGTCCATGTCAAAAGGGTATGGACACAATTAATAAAAATTGAATTGTTTTCGTTATTTTTTCATACCTGAAATAGCATTTTTCATCATTTTTCACTATTGAGAAAAGGTTGAATTGGTTTTTGGGATAAATGATGAACTATCATTATTATGATTATTGTTCTCGTTATAATTCTTAGAATGAATTTTGAGGTGTCGTCACTTTTCTTCATGTGTTTTTTATCTTTGGTATCATTGTTTGTGACTCTATAGAATAGGAGAGCCAATTGTTTCACCATTGCATTGATTTGATCTAGCAAGGCTTGGTTAGGATGAGGGGACGAAGCACTATTTTTTCCTTTATTATCAGCATGTGTTTTACTTGGTCCTACATCATCACACTCATTTGAATTGAGTGGTGGACCCTTAATGGATTTATGTTTTCCTTTTAAGGTTTTAAAATCATCCTCATCAAATTCTGAGGGAAATCTTGTCCTCATCGCAATGAGATAAAGAATAAATTGGTCTTTTCTTTGTCATAAAGTATCGTATATGGAAAGGTTTTCAATTTTGTCTTAATCCTCTTCATCTAGACTAATGTGGAAAGGATCTCTTTCCTTTTATCAAAAGATACCATAATCGCGATGTCATGTTCCCACCATTTTTGAAATAAGGGAGGAACAAGAAGAGGTGTGATAGAAAACCCAACCCTTAGCAAAGTGATTGTTAAGATGGAAGAGGGGGAAAAGATGAGAGGGCTCGACCATAGAAAAATAATTACTAAGAGGGAGGAGGTGAAAAGGGATTAATTGATTTCCTAAATCTTAATAAAATGAGATTTAAGAGAAAAGGGACTAAAAGTGGTTAGATGTGCTCTAATCTATAACAAAAATGGATGTTAAGGGAGAAGAGACTTGATAAGGTGAATGCGATCAACTTTTAACAAAATGAGTGATAGGAGTGATGAAAAGATGTGAAAAGGTTAATTCTTAACAAGATGGGTGATAAGAGAAATGAAAGGGGGACTTCTCAACACTTAAAAAAATTAGTGATGTGAAGGTATAAAAGGGATTGAAATGTTAAATTAGAGTTACTCTTAGAAAAATGAGTGCTAAGAAAGATGAAAGAGGTTTAAAAAGGCTTCATGACCCGTTACAAAGTAAATGTAAATAGGGAAGAGGTGAAAGAAGTTAGTGTTCTTAACTTGTGACAAAATGAGTGCTACAAGAGGAGACTTATAGATGCGATTAAAAAGATGCTCAAATATTAAGAAAATTAGTGTTAAGGAAAGAGACTTAGGAAAATTCATGAAAATACACTATTCTTAACCAAATTTTTATTAAGAGGGAAGAGACTTACCAATTAAAGATTTTCAACTCTTTAAAAAAAGTGTGTTAAAAGAGGAGACACAACAAAGAAATGAGAGAACTTGAATAACCAAAAAGTGAATGTCGAAACAAGAAGTGAAGAAATGATGATGAGAAGGTCTGAATCTCACAAAAGTGGAGATAAGAGACAAGGGGAATGTGAGTGATGAAGGTCCTCAAGTTAGAGAAATTGAATGCTTTAAAAGAGAGGAATGAAAGAATTATGAGGATATCGAAAATTCAACAAAGTGAATGTGAATTGTGATGACATAAGATGATGGGGGAGATATATTGAAGATGTTGACAATTCAACAAAGTGAATGTGAACATGTGACGATGTGAGATGATGGAATGCTTGAAGTTAAACAAAGATAAGTGCCAAACTTAAGACTGATAATAATGAAATATCAAGGTGATCAAGAGGGTGTTTGATCTTGATAAAGAGAGTATCACGATGTCAAGAATTAGATGAAAACTATGAAGGTGCTCAAGTTTGTATATTGATGTCTACAACCCAAGAATTAGACTCATGTACAAAGTGACAAGATGGATGAGAGAGAAAATGTGAATAATAAGAGTGAAACACAAATGTGTAATACATAAGAAAAATGAAAATTTTATGAAGTGAAAGTTTCCTTCTACTTTATATTGGCTTGGTCAAGGTGTGGTTTCCTAGGTGGTTCTCTCAACTAGGTTTCACTAGTATACCTGAATGAGCATGGCTTTATTACTATTTGTCAGCTTTACTTTACCCTTTTTGAAACAATGAGAAAAGATATTGCTCAAATGAGTTGTACCAGGGACGCCACTAAGGATATCAGTGACTCTAATCTCACAAGTATACTAGTTAATTGGAACAAAAGGTACCCATTTCATCAGCCAATTCCTCAATTTTCTGACCACTTTAGGATTCATGTGGTACTCAAAATTTTTTTATGGCTTAAGCCAAAGCACTTCCCACAGTTATAGTAGTCAGGCAACAACCTTGTCAACTACATGTGTAAATATAGTGTGAATGGTTCATTTTATCTTGATTAAAGAGGTTACCTACACACAAAGCATTAGTAGTTTTCTTAGGACACGATCGAGGAAGACAATAGTTAGTAGTTTGAGAAATGGTCTTCGTAATATGGTCATGTAATTAATTTTTAGTATTTTTCCTGAGGTGAACAAAGTGAAAATAATGAGAAACAACAAAATCAAATTTTTGATTCTCAATATTTCTTATAAAAAGCGTGAGAGAAGAGCATACACATGAAGTGTTGTGATTAGCCTCACAAAAACAAAAGATGACAACAAAAAATGGAAGCAATAAACCACCAAAAACCATTAGTTACATTACAAAAATGAGTAAAAATTAACCAAAAGTCGTTAAAAAGTGAGTTTATGGGACAAAAATGTCTAGTAACCCTGTAAATGTAATTTCGAAAGTTAGTTCGATGAAGAAAAGTGACGAGAAATAAATAAGTATTGTAGACACAAAATCATGCACTTGGGTACATTTCTTGTCCCTAAAAGCATAATAGTATTCATATGATTCCTAATTAAGAAAACTAGTCGTTAACAACTATCTTTAGCCTCTTGTGTTTGAATCCTATTTTTTATTTGGTCTTACACACCCTACAACTCAATCAGAATTTTATACATTTATATTTTATGGCTCTAGACATTAGTGCTGAGTCAGGACAGAAGCACCCAGGCGCTCTTGTCCCCTATGGGTACCCCCAACCGTTTTCCACCTTACTCAACTTGGATCTCTTTTATCTTTTAACGGTTATTTCACTAAATTGGGACTTATTCTAGTCCCAACAGGTAAAAAATATATCCAATATCAAAATCCAATTTTGTTATTTTTGGATTCCAAAATGTCAGATATTGGAATTATCAGCACTCCAAAATCACACATATTGGATTCCAATATCGCATATATTGGAATCCAAAATCACATATATTGGAATCCAAAATCACCTATATTGGAATTATATGTACTCAAAAGTCCCATTTATCAAAATCTAGAAAATCAAATATTGGAATCCATTATAGGGGTTAGCATCTATTGGGCATTATTTATGTTATGTTATAAGAGCTAGCATTCGTTGGGCCTTATTTATGCTATTTTATAAGGGTTAGCATCTGCTGGGCATTATTTATACTATTTTATAAGGGCTAGCATCCGCTAGGCATTATTTATGTTATGTTATAAGGGATAGCGGCCGCCAACCATTAATTATGTTATATTATAAGGGCTAGTGGCCACTAGCCATTATTTATGCTATGTTATTTATGTTATGTTATACGGTATAGCTGACGTTAGGCATTATTTATGACATGTTATGCACAGAACATGTTTCTGATTTATATGGGATAGCGAACATATTCTCTTTTCCTTTAATGGTTGCAACGAAGGCCACAACGCAATGTTAAATTTAATGCTTGTTTAGATGTATTTTATTATTTTTATATAGGCTATTGGCCGCTATGCTAATGAATTTCAAGATATGTTAGACACTTCCAGGTTAATTTACTATGATGTGATTAAACCTCACTATAACTAGAGAATGATTGAATATATTCTAAAGAAACTAGTAGAGGGTGTCGATCCCTACTATGAGAATGTAATTAAATGTATGTATCTGCTACATATTTTTGTATGACTTAATTTTATAGTACATCTATGTATCTATTGCATCTTTCAATATGACTTAATTTTATCTGTTGCATATTTTGGTATGACTTAGTTTTAAAAGCCAGTTCTTTTATTATGGCATCACGATTATTGGGGTAACCATAATATAACTCATAGAATAGGTAAAAATATTTTCAAGTCAAAGTCCTTTAAGAATAATATATCTAAAACATGAACTACTCACCATAGAGAGAAAATCAAATAATAATTGATTTTACAATACTTGTTGCTTTCGCATGATTTGATAAGAAGCAAGTTAGATCCAAAGCAAGTTTGGTCTACATTGAAGCAATGTTCAACTAAATGTGAGATAAAATATTTATGTTAAGCATAAATAAGTAAAATACTCCATAGAAAGAAGGAAAGATGCCTACTTTTAAGTCTTCTTTGCTTCAATTTAAAAAAATAAAAAAATTGGCTTGGAGTGGACCATTCCACTCAGAGAGTAAGATTTTTTTTTTTTTACATTATGTAAAAGAGGGTTGAGGGGAACCTACACCATACATAATGAGGCTCCTAAATAGATCAAATATTCAATATCAAACCATAAAAAAATATAGTCTGATCCAAAAAAAATCAAAACTAACAGACAGTACAGTAAACTAACAACAATAAAAACATAAAACTAGCAGTATTTAACAATAACCTAACATCAACCACTACTTTTTCATTTTCTCCAAGTTGGCAACCAGAGTGGCCCATTCCTTACCCATTGATTCAATGTTAGTGCCCATAGTGGTTACATCAGCTTCAGATAGTTCCATTTTCCTCTTCTTCGATGTCCCCTAGTCTTCACATTTTCTGTAGGCATTAGCCAGTTATCGTAGATTTTGAAGGTGTTGTAAAGTGCACTTGACAGTGAGAATACTCCACTTAGTAAATTTTTTAAGCATAGCTTTAAGCTGATCCACTTCATTGTTTAAATTTTACACTTTTCTTGCAGAACCTCCATACTACCACCCTTTTATGACTTGAGCCACATCCTCAACTTGCATCTACATTTCATGTCATTTGTCGAGGATAAATTGGATAGTGTTTTAAGTAAGCCAAATGTCACATTTCACGTTTTCAAGGTATGTAACCAATTTAGCAAGATCAACTCCCTCTTCCATAGCACATTTTCCAAAAACTTCCATTTGGGTCTTTTCTTGGTGTCAAATGAAACATGCCTCCTCTGTTGACTTCGTTCCCATTTTTCAGCCTTCTTAACAACCCCCACCTTCATGTCATCTTGTTTAAGGTCTTGGAGGCCCTATACTGACTTCTAACTTCAACTACATTTTGATCATGCCCTTCACTCAGACTCAGGGTATTCATCTAGACTCTTCATTCTCAGAATTAGTTTCATCTTCCACAACATAATCTTTAAGGTCTTTTGACAGGAAACAGTATCCTCAACTAACCATTTTATCCATATCCAAGATTGATCTTTTCATAATGGCTATAATAAAACCCTAATTTCAAGGGAATAATGATTTTTCCTTTTTTGTAGTGGTCTAGGGTAGCACAAAGAGAACGAAGTATATAGTATGGAAAACTAAAACTATGCCCATGTCTGATTAAATTAAGCATGGGAAGATGGTAAGAATAGATACATTTGTGGCATCCCTCAAGAGTGACAAAACTAGGATTAGGTTAAGGGACACTTTTTTGAATGGGGGAGGTAAGAAATTCCTAAGAAAGTCCTGTAAAATGAGGGGTACATGTTTTTCCTTCCCTTACAACAATAGCTTCATTTCATCCGCTAGATCCTTTTTGGGTTTGTAGACTTTGCGTCCTTCCATGGGCATGGCTATAACATAAATCCACCATGTTGATTGATAATTCAATCTTTACTCCCCGTATCACCACATTGCCCCCCATCCATTTCCTAGTTGGTTTTCATGCCAATCCAAAATCCTTACTGAACTTCTCGTTGCACCCCTAACAAATATTTAAGAAAGAGTAAAATCCCATTCGGTTGAACACCTCCATTGCCTCATATTTAACATCATTGATATCCCAAGGCTCAGTGTGAAAAAAATCTTCCCCCATATTCCTATTAACAGCCAGAGTATCATGAAGAAAAACTCATTGTTCAATATTACACAGACCCAACCACAAAATTGGAATACCAGTACACCAAGTAGAAACATAAATCTCTAGATCCCTAGAAAGGGAGTAAATGCACATTAACATCACCTTGGCACCTTAATAGAGGAATAAACCTGAATTCCAAGAGGGGAATAAACCTATATTATAAGAACATTAACATGCCCTTAATAAACTATGTGCACCGCAATGCACTTGTAAGGAATTCTAAGAGTAAGAATAAACCTTGACAGTGCTTGCATTACAAGAACATTAACCTCCCCTTAATAAATATAAACCTTGGCAGAACTTGCATTACAAGAACATTAACATCCCTTTAATAGTTATAAACCTGAGGATTCCAATAGAAGGAATAAACTCTAGATTATAAAAACATTAACATCCCCTTAATAGTTATAAATTTTCCGACATCAGTCATCATTAACACCCCCGCATCACCTTCCGCCATCCTTCCCTACATCAAAAGAAGGGACATGAAATCACTACAAACATTTTCCTCCCACGCTTTCACTTTAAATGACAATTAAAATTCTCCTACTTCCCTTGTCAGGAGGATATCTTTTCGTAATTAAATATAGATATGAAATAAATTAAAACTCCTTTTCTAAAGGTAGAATTATGATTAATCATTTTAAGAATAATTTAAATTTCGTTGTAATACTATTCGTCACTGTTGGAATCCCAAATTCACAGAATAGTTCATTGCAAACAAAAATTATTTTCATGATATCTATGAACACATTGATTGTTGAAGAAACTAACAATTTTTCAATTCTATATATACCTTAAACTGATTTGAACAATATTTTCCAGTGAAAAGTTTGATGTCAAGAGGATAATATGACCTTAAAAAAACAAAGTAAGAGAGTTTATACTTAACGCTCGTTAGGTAATGTCCAGTGTAGCCTATTGAGGTAAATTACCATTAATCAAATAATAATTCACTGAGAAATAAGAAATGTTATGTACACTTTTTTATATATTAATATATCTATTATCATTTAAATCCTTTACTATATTATAAATTTCCTAAAGATGATCACACATATTATACATATAAACATTATTAAGATAGTTGCGACACATTATACAAAAACTTGTTGTCAAATAAATTTATGGGCAAATTATCATAGAAGTATTCCACATTTTTATCAATGAAAGGATACATACAAAAACTAAAAATGAGTACAAAAGATAATGAGGTCAACATGTAACATGAATAATCAGGCCTACAAAAATCATAGATTCGTGAATACAAAAAAAGAGTGGGAATGATAAAGAAACCCTAGGGTTCTGCCAAGACCAAATGTTGCAATAATTTTGAGAAAGGAAAAGGGTATGCCATTAACAGAACTTCAAGTACTCCACATGATAAGGAAAGACGCAGGATAGGTTTTGCGAGCATGACTAGGTACAGGGATGGTCACACTGGAGATAGATGCCCCATCAGATTAATAGATGCTTTGAACAAAGTCCAAAAATATAAGTAGGACCCAAATTTTGAATTCCAAGGACATCATAAATCATGTTGTCAACAAAAAAGGTGATACGAACAAGGATTTGGCTTTACAAAGATGACAAGGAAGGCATACCTCTATCAGAGCTTCGACCAAACCCACATGATGGTGTGGGTAAATGAAATAGGAACATGAGTGCCATCGTAACCACTACTTTATCTGTATACAACACCAAGAAATTGAACACAAAGATACGTCAATAATCTCGGAGTTTACATGAGCTCTACCAATGCTTTGGAGGATAATCCACACCCAGGACGTTCACAATCGCATTCAGAACATCCTTGGAGTTTATATGCAGAAGACATTGCAAAGATGACTGTAAGACACAGTAGAGATGAAATTCATTTCCCACTCATTTTTGTGCAAGAGGATGAAAGAAGCATAGGTAGATTCCATGAGAGGGATGGGGAAAAAAACAGATAAAAATTCTAGAAAACGAGTGAGGACAGGTGAAATAATAACCCAAGTAAATAGTCCCTTGACTCATGTGAGGAAGGTCGAAGGAATAAAAACAGATGGAATTATCAACATTTTCTCATGCATTGGCTAGATTATTTGATGAAAAGGATCTTATATTATATGAAATGCAACATGATACAACATTCTCTCAACAAAATAAGTGTGTGGTATGAGAGAAATCCCCAAAACCACTATCACACTAGGCTAAGCCTAGAAAAATAACAAAGCAACAACTATAAGGGGTTTGAAGAACACCAAAAATAAAGGCTAGATTATTAAAAAAGGCTACCCATGATTGATAAACAAACATTATAAAAAAAATAGCATTACTAGAGATAGTCACACACATTATACAGAAAGGTTTTATCAATTAAATCTATCACACCACCATTGGATCCAACCAGGATGGACAACGCATCTCCATTATATTTTGAATCATCGACATTGGATCCCAGTGGGTGGGGGCACTCCAACAAGATTTCTTCTAACGAGATGCCTGTAAATTTTACTAGGGGTTCTTGGTTGGCAGAAGCATAATTTTTTTTCCACTTGCGGTGCTATAAAGCGCAATTTTTAAGTCGTTCTTTGACCACTTTTTATATGCGTGTGGTACTAGTGTGAAACACCTTCTAGCTATGCTCATTGAACTTTTATTCCACAATCTTCTTCACGATGTTTTCATCTGGCCCAATGATATTTGGCAGTGGCTGATGAAAATCTAGGTCTTTGTTATCCTCTTCTTTAAGCTCCCCCCATCAAAAATTGTTGGACGCCGTCACTATTTCCATTTTATATTGGATAGCGGCCACTAGGATTTATTTGCTGCTTTGGAATAACATTTTTAACAGTTTTAAAATTTCATTAACATTATGTTTTAAAATGCATAACCCCGTTTCTATAAAGAGTGCAATATGTAACACTTGTATAATTCTCCTTAGTTATAATCCAGCATGTGTGTGGGGCATGTGTGTGTATCATTATTCTTCTATTTAAGCTTCCTGCATCTCACTCTGTCAGATGCAATCATTATCATCCATTAGCTCGAGAATAGGGAAACACATTGAAATCCTCACATGTCCGTAGCAAAGTTATTGCTAGTTTGTAGACACTCAAATCATTGGTTATTATATTAAAAACCTACAAATAAAAATAATAATACTTATGCTTGCATAAACTCCTTGTCAAGGGCGGACTGTCGACATTGAAATTTTTCTCCGTAATTTCTATTTTATTAATGTTTGTATTAGGAATAAGATGTTGTTAAGTATAATTAGTTGTGGCATCTGATAGAAGATAACGACGCTGTCAGTACAGTGCCACCAATAAAGTAGAGTACGGTAATAGTAAAAGTACAAAAGGAATGTTGTGGTAAAAAGTAAATATTTGTCGTAAGTGGTCCGGTAATGTTAAAATATAAAAGTTGGGGTAAGTAGAGAAGTAGGGTCTACATGATTAGGAATTAAAAATATTATATTTGTAATAAGGAAAAGGAGTGATGTCATAAATATTTTGTGTATTTTATTTGTAGAAAAGTCTAAAAAGGTGGAACCCATGTGAAATGATAAAGTTTATCTTATCTTAGAAGATAAGCGTACATGTAAAGGAAAGAGTTTAGGCATTGAATATGATTGGCCAGAAGAGATTTTCTATCCTATCTTAGAGATAGGGAGGATAATCCTGAATTCCTATAAATAGAGAGGCCATTCCCTCTCATTTATCATAGAGAAAAGTTGTAATAATTATTTTATGAATAAAGGATTCTTTGTGAAGGTGTGTTAAGGAAGTCATCAAGAGGAGTAATTGTGAAGTTTCTCCCATAACCATTGTTGGAATCAAGTGGAGTTGGTAACACTTGGAGTAATTCATGGGTGAGATTGTAATAATTCCATGTTAATAATATATTCTACAGTTGTATTTCAGATTTGTTCATAATTCTTTTTTTTGTCATAGTCTATGATATTCTTGTGTTATGTTTGTTGTTGTGTTTCCATATTACTACCACCAAACCAAAAGTTGTGCATTACTAAAATAATCATAGCACGAAGAGTTCCCGGTGAAATATTATCAGAGTGTCGGATTCATGTTCACATTTTGGTTCTGTTGCTGAGACCATTCCTCGTTGGTGGATTTTAAAGATAGATACTCCCACTTAGTCATAAATCAATAGGAGGGTAACCTTGTTTTTATTGTGTCTAGTAGTTACCATGGTAAAGTCACTTTTTACCATGCATAGTATTTACCAAAATAAATTTAATTTTTACCGTAAATAGTATTTACCATAGTAACTTCATTTTTACCGTGAATAGTGTTTACCCTAGTAACTTCATTTTTACCGTAAATTGTGTTTACCACAGTAAAGTCAGTATTTACCGTAGTAAGTCAAAGTAAATGTAAGATTACCGTGGTCATTCCTATTTTACTGTAGAAAGTTGTAAAGTCACTTTCTATTGTAGTGAGTCCAATTATTTGTGCACATAAGTCTTACTGATTATACTTTTGAGTTGGTATTTCACTGTGGTTACATTTAAAAATGGGGAAGATTCCTATTTTTTCAGCCCAATCTAATGAAGATACTTCCTCTTTCATTCAAGAGTTTAAACGATCTTGTATTTGTAATGGCCTCATAAGAAGGGAACAATGGACTGAATTTTTTCCTACCTTTTTGGATGGTTCAGCCCTTAGGTGGATTGAAACACTAGGTGATAATGTGAAAAATTCATGGGATTTATTAACTGAAATTTTTCTTGAAGAATTTGGTGAACAACAGAAATATGCAGATCTCATGATCGAGATCACAAAGCTAGCCCAAGGAGAGAAGGAGAAGATAAGAGATTATCATGCTCGTGTTCTAGAGCTAAGGAGGAAGCTTGATGCCTAGATCCGGAAGGAAGGATTAGCGGATGTGTTGATGAATGGCATGGATAATCTCCTCTGTAAGCACTTCATTCTTGGGATGAAGCCAGAAATCAGAAAAGGAGTAAAGTATGACCGCCCAGCTACCATTGAACAAGAAAAGGAGATTACAATAAGGCAAGAAGAAAGCATGGAAGAGGAGCCTGTACGATGGAAAAGTGACAAGCGAGCATGGGAATCTACAAGTAACTCTTCCTCACACACCCGACCTCCCGAGGTCATGCCGAGACAGCCGGTGGGGATGGAATATACCTGGGGTATGGACAAAATAATTAGGTAGTCTTATATCTTCGACACGCACTAAAGAAATCTAGGAATATAAGGCAAATAAGGCCCTCCTAACATGAACTGGTGTGATAGATCAGTCGGAGATGATGACTTCTCGAAGGCTCCAATCAATATCAAGCTCTAGCGTGATTCGATCCATAGGTTGTGGGACATGAGGAAAATGATCCTGGAATTGTTTCGTGTATATCTCCATATAGGGTCATAAGATTGATGATGGATATAATGTGGATTCTATGGGTGATTCTCTGGTCTGGTATAGAAATCTTTAGCTTTGTGAGCTGTTATATCTAACAAGAATAGCTGTGCGATAATGGTTGGTGGAAGTGGAGTGGATCTAAATACCAATGTACGTAAATCAACATCAACATTTTATTGTCCCATGGGCCTGTTGGGTTGTGGGACCTTTGGATCACAACCGTAGATTCATGGTTGTTGTGGACCTCCTATGGTAGTGTGTGGAATCAATCCCTAATCCCTAGTATCTGGTAGTCATATGCCTTTTTAGCGTCTATATTTAGAACTAATAGTTGTGAAATCTTCTCAGAGTATTTTATAGGTGTTCTGGAAACCTAAATTCTTAAGCTAGTGTCTATGTCAGTGAGAATGTCTCCTGCGTCTGGTTATGAGACCAAAGGATCACAACCGAATGTTTACTCTTTTTCATGCCCTTCTATAGTCATGTGGACATTTATCTAGGGTAATCTATAGTTTGGCTGGTTTGACCAAAACATATGCGCTTTCTCGTCTTCTATGTTTAATCCTCTTAACTGTGAGCTAATTTCTTGTAGGTCTACTGTCCTTTGGAAGACCTGAATTTTGAGATTTTGGTCTATATCAGTTATTGATGTAACAACATTGGGTTGAGGCATGATTGGCTCAAATAAGTATTCTCTGGGCTCCCTAGGTCCCGTGATTGTCATACAAAAGAAACAATGTAAATCTAACTAAAGCAAAGTAAACATTACTATGTAAAGTATATCTACAACATATATAACTTCTCTATTTTTGTGTTTTTGATGAAATATTTGAATGAATTTGAAAGATAAATTATTTAAAATATCTAGCTATTGACTACTAAGCTAATAATAGAATTTAAAACAAACAAGGTAGGTGAGTATAGCTACTTACTGGTGCAGTTGTAAATCTATTCTAAATAACCAGATAATTGATCTAAACTATTTGAAAGACCCCCGATCTTACCTCAGAAGTGAGGAATGAATCATAGTTTCTCAAAAACTATCAATCCCCAGAGCTTCCCCGGAAATATCAAAAGTGAGATTAATTGAAATGAAATGATTCACTACTCTATTTGATATATTTTAACTAGAAATTTGATAGCTTGAGCTTGGATTTTACAGAACAGTGGTGAATCCGTTTGTGTGTGGCTTTGTCCCCTCAGTGTGATCTCCTCGTTCCTTCGTGCTCACGTGAATCCAGAAAAGCATGTAATGCTAGCATCAACAGAAGTAGGTATTGGAACAATGGCATCTTTGGATGTAGACTGAATACAATGTGAGTAGGAGAGGGATAACACAAGAGAATAGAGCTTCGCTTATGTAATTGCTAGCAGGATTTATTACAAGTCATACGACACAAAACATCCAGAACCTGAAGCTATTCTTTTTGACAAGAAAAACCTACAACTCTAATGGCTTCAGACTGAAAATAAAATATCTTACCTCAATTGATTGTATGAAACAGTGACAAGCACTAGCACAAGAAGATTATGTGGCTTCTAAACAACAAAACAACACTAACTATGCATGTAACAACTGAAAAATATGAATTCCTAGGAATTGAAAGACTAAAGCTATGAAATGAGAAGATGAGAGGTAATTTTTGAGGGGCCTTTTGCTTGAAGATCAACCAGCTATTTATAGAATCCTCATTTACCAAAGGTGAAAACCAATTTAATCTCTTTAACCATAAACAATGCAAAAACACTATTCTAGGGAACCAGAATCATAAATATGAGCAAAGGAGGTGAAAAAAAGCTGGTAAACGTTAAAATTTACACGAGTCGCGATAAAAGGAACATTCTGGAAAAATGCGTGAAGGACCAGGCAAGGCGGCGGTTTTGTAACTGAAGACCAAAATGCAAAGAAAAAGGAGGGGATAAGAGAAAAATAATGCACGCAGGGGCTAAGCGAGACATGCGGGATGTTAACGCATACGTGGAGAGCTTTTCTGGATCCCAAACACCTTGCGAGGAGACATGTATCATCATCAGGGCATGTGTAACATTGTTCCGGTGGTGTAATACCCTACAATTTTGGGTACATACATATTTCCCCCTCTGAAGCATTTTAGCCACCAAGAGGCGTAAAACGGTGTGTCTGAGTATGGCGGTCCCAAAATGGGAGGTTATAAATTATACCTGACACATCTGTGTGTCGAAATGACGCCATCCAAAATTCCTGCTACCTGCAAAATGAAAAGAGGACTCAAGTGCATATAGATAAAATAAATCAAAAAATAAATACTAAAATAATACAAAGTGAGGACTTACCATTCACGCGATGATAAGAACTTACCTCCTTCAGCGCTCCTAAACCTGTGAAAAGGGAATTCAAAACAAGTCAAGATGCTATATATGTAAAAATGGGCCCATTTTCCTATTCATTTACGCATGTTGATTTGATTGAATTTGAGCTCTGGGACCCATGGTGACAGTTTTTGACGAGAATATAGTCAAAACGTTCGTGACAAGATAGTGATCATGCCTCCGTGAGCGGAACATCAACCAGCGAGATCATAGGTTAGTTTTTCTTGATTTAACATTTTTATCCCCAAAATTTTAAAATGACAAAATCTTTGTCATGGGGGGATTATCTTTGAAAATGTCAGTGTTAATAGGGTTAGTTAGGGGGGGCACCTAATGGGTAGGCTTTGTTTTCGTCAAAATAGTCCTTTTTTTGTGTTTGAAGGCATTTTTAGGGCACATGACCCATGTGAAAATTCGGGACACGATCGCCGCCCTAAGCATGGCGGCGGATACAGGACCATTGCCCTTTAAGGTGGCAGTTACGGAACCGCCACCCTGCTCAGGGTGGTGGTCCCTTACAGACTTCCAAAAACTCAGTGTTTTGAGCCAAATTTTGCATTTTTAGTATTCTTGTATGTTTTAATGATTTTTCAAATGTAATTTGAATACTAACTTACTCTGTTTGGCGTGTTTTTGGGTGTATGCAGGCGAAGGAGGAATATATCAGATGGAGCTGAGAGAGAGAGTGTGATTGGCTTCCAATAGTGTTAGATGCACTTTCTCAGGCCAAGCAGGATACTCTTCAGAGGGTCGGTATATTACGTATATCACGGCTCCCGCATGTCACACCTTCTAGTCACATACTTTGTGACTTTTTTTCATATTGGGATGTTAATCAGAACACTATCCAATTTCAAAGAGTCAGGGTGAGCTGGACTATCACCTTGGAGGATGTTTACCACATCTTGGGAGTCCCAATCATTGGGAGACAACTCACACTTGAGACAGCAGGCTCACGGGCTCAGATAGGATAGTGGGCTTCATACATGGGAGACACAGTTATCTCCACTGATTCGAAGAAGGGGATGAGGGTTCGATCTATTCCTAGCTTGCCTATCCCCTTGATTTGTCAGTCTATTATGGGGATCCTTTCCTTGAGATTGATAGGGGACAAGGGAGGGGACACCTTGCTCTACTGCTAGTCCCCTATTATTACACAAATTGAGGCACATGGCCGGATCTATGCTTGGGGAGCTGACATTCTTGGGACCACCTATCATGATTTATACCCGGGTGGTTCACTTATAGGGGCAGTCATTGAGCCATCCAACCCTGGTTATGAGCTGGGTCTACGAGCGTATTATCACTTATGTGAGAGGTATAGAGGTGGCGGATCCCAGAGTTGTGAGGGCAGCCAGATGGATGGATATGTCAGTGCTTAGAGCACCCCACCAGCCAGTTTCCTCCCTAACCACTGATGATATGGAGGCCACACCTTATCAGGCCATGGCAGGGTTATGGGGCAAGGAAACCCTTACATTGATTTCTTTCTCTACTACAGGGAAGCTTGTGGATAGGATGGGGAAGGTGGAGACACACCCCTTTGATTGAGTGCCTTAGCAATTTGGCTTTCCTTACGTCGGTATGCTCCCCCCAGTGGTGCTAGTATTCAAATCAGTTTGGGAGGCTAGGGGAGGTCCTAGAGGCTGGGGTTGGACCATTGTTACTCCTGGTGTCCATATTACAGCTAGGCAAGTAGTACACGCTTGACGGAGAGCCGGTGCTCCTCAGGCACCCTTACTTCAGATTGTCTCCGGTCCTACCCATGGTAGCGATGACCCCATTGATATAGACTCTGATTCTGAGGAGTTCACAGGGGGAGAGATAGAGGAGGAGACCGAGGCTAAGGAGGTTAGCAAGTTGGGTGGAGAGGAGGACAACGATCCTGAGTGGCATGACACTGAAGATATTTTACAAGCTGAGAGGGCATAGCAGAGTGCAGAGAGGTTGAATCTAGTCTCAGAGGAGCTGCCCTCTCAGACCTAAGCGGGGAGGATGAGTCCGTAGTAGGACACTATGTTGCCCCAGACACAGGAGGAGGAATTCAATCAGCGGTGGCATCTGTGGCAGGTCTTGACCCTAAGGATCCATCTTGGAGGCTCAGAGATCTGAGTGAGTTGTCACCCTTCTCTTAATATTTGATTTTAGCTAGGATTGTTTTATTTGTTATTTCTCCTCTTGTTTACTTTTGTTTCTATCTTTGGATTATTTCTAAAATTTTTTTTCCTTTACTTGCAGAGATTGTTGATGAGAGGCGAGACCTGATTCGCCGGGTATGCACTGATACCTTGATGATACCCATGGAGAGGACTCACGCAGAGCTATCTATGGATGTAGGGGAGCCTTCAGCAGCTGGTAGGCATATTGACGTTTTTTCCCCTATCTAGCATGTGGCCAAGATGGAGACTACCCTCTGTACCGAGTTGGCTGGGTATAGGATAGCAGAGCACCTGATGAGGATTCTCTCTTATAGTGAGGCCGTAGCTGCTCCTCGGGACCGTGAGCCCTCAGTTCATTTAGAGCGTCGGTGTAGCCGGAGTCCTAGACGTGGTCGTGCACCTTCAGAGGGATCTCGTAGGGGTTGAGAGGCCACTTGGCTCTCTGTGTAGTGACTCTTAAATTGTTTATATGATTTATTTTGTATTTCCTGGGCTCATTGAGTGTTTTGACCATGCCTAGTACATGATGGCATTGTACAAGAAACCTGATTATATATATATATATATATATATTCTTTTTGGATCAAACCCTTGGTATCTAGGTTTTTGTGATTCCTTTCCACATATATATTATAATGTTATTTTTATATGCTTTTCAGAATGTATGCAATGGAGAACAAATGATACAAATGCTTTCTTTCTTTTTTATTTCATGATGCTAATACATGATAATGTAGACACAATGTGATCTTGAACTTTAGTTTCTATAAGAAATTTTCCAGTACTTCATATTTGTTTTGACAAAAGAGATGATAAAAAATATGATGAGCAGATGTACCTGTTAGTGCAAAATCACAGCACCCCTGGATGCAGATCAGGCTTCTAGGTTGATCACTCAGGCATCCAGTGTGATTGCACAACATGGAAACCTCTCTCCAAGCGTGGGACTTGTGAAACCGAGAGAGGAATCTACAGAGAAGGCTGGTTCCTGCTCCTAAACTACCTGCCACAAGCTATTCCAGTGTAGGCAAGCTAATCTAATCCTAATCTAACCATGCCAAGGAGACAGAGAGAGAGAGAGAGAAAGGAAAAGAACAAAAGCCTACACTAAAACGGTGATACACCAGAGAAGGAGAATGTTGAACATCTATCAAAACTGCCATGGGACAAAGAGAGGTGAGCCATTGGGAAGGATGGACAGAAGCATCACAAACCCAAGGATAGATTTCACACAGAAAATGTCCCAAAACTCCATGAACACAGCTCCAAACCTGTAATGAACATTTGGACATGCACAGATACCTGCAAATGAAGAGAGGCAAGGAGAGAACAAGCAAAAACGAGAGAGGATGGACAGATGCATCACAGAACACGTTTTGTTGCTCCAGAAGTTTTCACAGAACATCATTCCATTAATGGTAAAAGGCAAAAAATGCTATTACAGAGCAAGGGAGGAGGCTCGAACTCCATTTTCAACCCTAGAGAAGAAAAGAAAGGAGGGCAGAGCAGAAAAGATGAACAACCTCCTTTTTTATATTTTGCCACTCCTTACAATATATAGGAAGAATGAGAGAAGGAAGAAAGAGGAAAGTCAGATCTATTCCAACCACCTCCAGGTCGTATTTTAAATCATCTCATTATGGTAGAAGCGGCGGATCCTGGAAAAACGGTGGGCTGTCTGCTGCATTAAAGCTGGTCACTAAAACGTCACTTCTGGCATTACCATGCGCCAGAGACATTTCTGAATTTTCTCTCACTAGACTGCACCAAAAATTAAGATTAGCCCCAGAATAATGTAGAGGATTTCACAAGCTTTCTGTTGATATAAGGAACATGCAAATCCGAGCTCTGGATCAAAAGATATGACGATTTGAAGAAAACAGGAAAAAATGGATTTGAAAAGCTTTTCCCGCGCTTTGCCACCTGGATGACACGTGTCATGCGTTGATACGTGAGAAAGGTCTTCAGCCTATCGGGTTCGGGATTCTCCTCTCCATTTGCATCGGGTTTGGGAGGTGGCTCAACATATGTTTTCGCCCCATGCTTTTCCGACTTGTTTCCCCGACTATGAAACCTGATTTCCTTTGTGCGTCAGGGCTTTCCAACCCCTCCGACACATTTCTTAGGTCTCGGGTTTTTCAACCCTTCCGACATGTTCTTGCGCCATGTTTCTCCG
Source organism: Taxus chinensis (assembly GCA_019776745.2). Classification (NCBI taxonomy): domain Eukaryota; kingdom Viridiplantae; phylum Streptophyta; class Pinopsida; order Cupressales; family Taxaceae; genus Taxus; species Taxus chinensis. The sequence continues at coordinate 672,246,201 of CM034147.1, read as the reverse complement.
CCGTTTTTTCCCGACTATGAAACCTGATTTCCTTTGTGCGTCGGGTTTGGACGACCCGACGACATATTCCTTTGTGTCAGGTTTTCGCTTGGACACGTGGCAGCTTCTGATTGGTTCGGATCAGCGCTCGAAAACTCGCCCTTTGACCTTTTTGACTTTTCTCTTGTGAGGACACGTGGCAGCTTCTGATTGGCCCTCAGCTCCTTCACGTACTTCACCTCCATTTGTCCTGGATGTCCCATTTGATTTTGGGCCCTTTGTGCTCATTTCAGCCGGTTCGGGCATTTCGCGTCCATTTGTCCTAGACGTCCCATTTGATTTTGGACCCTCTGGACTCATTTCGGCCGATTCGGCCAGTTCGGGCATTTTTGGCCTGCTTGTCCCACTTTGCTTCGGACTGACTTGACTCTTTTCGGCCGGTTCAAGCCGGTTCGCGCCCTTTTGTCCCGCGCGTCCCGAACTGCCCCTCTCAGCAGTTAGTCGATTTTCTCTCTCGGTCGAACCGGCATTTCGCGCCCGCCGCATACTTTTGTCCCACTTGTCCCAAATGCTTAGTGGGCCGCCTGGACTGATTTCGGGCTGGTTCAGGTGGTTCGCGTACTTTTGTCCCATTTGTCCCAAATGCTGCTGGACTGGGACTTAGCCGATTTTCACAAATTTTCTTGGCCCGAACTACTTGCTTTCTGCAACCTTCTCCACACTTTCTCAGAGCTTTCTCCTTCCAACTTCGACCTAGGGGAGTTAGAAAAAATCTGAGGGGACCCTGGAAACATGAATTTTGGCCCCGAATCAATCAATTTTCCTGGGACCTGAGAATTTGATGCATGTTATCGAAATTTACCCAGGGGGGGTGAAATTTTGATAACAGTACCTGCCCCACTCCTAACTCCACACAACTAGTAAGATGTGAGGGCTCACCATTGAGAGCTAGAAAGGGCACATGCAATGAAGTTTGTTGATTGGTAGTGATGAGAGATAGACAAATATTTTGTGGAACCAAATTAGGATGCTACAAACCTACTCTACTCACGTGACTCCATAGTTTAGAATGCAACTTGCTTTGCGGTTTATCCAAATTTAGATTTGTAGATGGCCATATGGTTGACAAAATATGGTTTTCCAGGTTTTGGACTCTCTTGGAATTTTGGACATTTGATTCATTTGTTTTTGACTCAAGATTTCAAGGCTTATTTCAACTGTTTGTTTACGACCTTCAGCATTTATTGTCAAGAGGCCCCCCACACCTTGCCCCATGCTACTAGTAAGAAGCATGGGCTTATCACCATGGACAAGGTACAGGCAAGTATGGGAATTCCCATCCTTTCCCAACCCTACGTCAATAGTAAGAGATGTAAGCTCATCACCAAAGGTTGGTAGGGCAAGGAAATGTGTAAAAATAAAATTTTCTGTTTGATCTACATTTGACTTATTTATTTGAGAAAAATGTCAGTATGTTCTTATTTCCAAAGAGATCTATATATGGGGTAGATGTGACACCATGAAGCTTCTAGAATAGACCATAGGCAAGACACCTATTCTAGGAAGAAACAAAAGTGAGAAAAAGCATGCAAGCCTTGGTATGGCTACTGTTAAGACTTTGTCATATCTAGCTTTATTTGATGAAATGATTCTAAAACGGTTGATGATGTTATGAAAATGAAGAAGTATTATTGGAATGCTTATGCCAATACCATCAGAAGTTTGTAATTAATTTCTTTGAGAATAAGTTCCTTGATCACAAAATTTTATGAAACAAGTGGACAAAATGAACCCAACTATATGAAGATGCAATGTAGATATAATTATACAAGTGGTGCCGATGCTTCATGCGTAGAATCGTTTAAGGTGCAGGGAATTGACAATTTCACCAAATTCCTCACCTTCTAGTGTGCACAATAGATACTCTCCATTTCCATAGTCTTTCATGACTTGGTATGGGCCCAACCATTTTGGCCGGAGTTTCCTTCCTTCACCGGTCTTTTTATCGATCCGGCTGTCTAGTCTTAGAACTAGATCTCCTTCATATATATCTCATTCATAGACCCTTTTGTTATACTGTTAGAAAATCTGGTCCGCATAGACTCTATGCCGCTATTCAACATCTAATCTGGCCTCATCTAGGATTTATAGTTGGGAGAGATGTGCTTCTCTATAAGCTTCTTCATCCATAATCCCTTGTAGTGAGATGTGGAGACTGGGTATTTCAACCTCAATTAAGAGAACTGCTTCTGCTCCGAACACTAATGAGAAAGGAGTTTCTCCTGTTGATGTTCTTATTGAGGTTCGGTGCGCCCACAAGGCTAGATATAACTTTAAATGCCAATCTCATTTGTTTTCTTTTACCGTTTTAAGGAGAATAGCTTTCAATGTTTTGTTTGTTGCTTCAGCCTGTCCGTTGGCTTAAGGGTAATACAAGGAGGTTGTATGATGGTTTATTATAAATTTACTTCATAGTTCACAGACTTTTTCATTCTTAAAGGAAGTACCATTATCTGAGATAATGATTTGTTGGACACCGTATCTACAAATGATCTGGTTTAAAATGAACTTGGCGATCACAGAACCTAGTACAGTGGTAAGAGGCATAGCCTCTACCCATTTGGTAAAATACTCGGTGGCCGTGATTATGAAGTTATAGCCATCTATTAATGAGGGAGAGAATTTCCCTATCAAATCTAGGCCCCATATAGAAAAGGGCCATGGAGTTGCGATTGGTTGTAGAGATTGTGCCAGCATGTGAATCTCGTGGGAAAATTCTTGGCATTTATGACACTTGAGTACAAAATCTAATGCGTCATACTCTAGAGTGGGCCAGAAAAAAACCCATCCGATGTATTTTGTAGGTGGTGGCATGACCTCCAAAATGGCTGCCACATATTCCATCGTGGGATTTGTAGAGGATCTTCTAGGATTCTTCTGTGTCAACACACCTTAGAAGCATTCCATCGAAAGCATTATGATAGAGCACATGTTCTATAATAACGTATTTAGCTACGATAATGCATAACCACCTTTTTTGTTGCAGTGTAGCACCTTTTGGATATGTATGGTCCATGATATAATTAATAATATCAGCATACCAAGGACATTCAAAGATGGGAGGTCTGGTTTCGATGTAATATATGCATTCATCAAGAAAATCTAGATCTACTCGATCACCTCCGTCTAACGGGTTATCAACTAACCAATCTGTAATGATTTGTCACTTAACAAACTTCTGGTTTACAAAAATTAACTCAAATTCACCCATTAAGGTTATAAAGCATCCAACCTTTTTAGACAAGGAACCTTGCGTGAGGAAAGTTTGCAAATGGTTTGTTTTTACAATGACCTTTGTTTGTTGGTTTAGCATGTAATGTCATAAGAATTTGGTTACAAAGACTATGGCAAGGCATTCTTGTTATGCTTGTGATAACATGTTTCATAATCAAGCAATTTTCGGCTAATGAAATAGATCACGCATTCTCATTTATCACCTTCTTCTTGAGCTAGCATGCAGGCTAGCGAGACATTGGTAGCTCGCGAATACAAGATTAAAGGGTGGTATGGCTTAGGATACATTAGCGTAGGTGGTGACAACAAGAAATGCTTAAATGCCTCGAAAGCCTCATTGCAGTCTTCGGTCCAATCGATACTATAATCTTTCTTGAGTAGATTGTTGATTGGATGAATGGTAAAGCTTAAATCTGAGATGAATTTTTAGATTACACCGAGTTTCCCAAGAAATGACCTGATTCCAGATTCATCTGAAGGTGGGATTATTTCAAGAAAAACTTGGATTTTGGCTAGGTCTACATTAGTCCCTTATGATGATATGATGTAACCTAGGAGTTTCCCTCTTATCACACCAAATGCACATTTTTTTGGGTTTAGTGTGACTATGTATTCTATGAAACGTGAAAGAATGATGCGAAGCACTTCCAAGTGATCACAACACTTTTTGGATTTAGCTAACAAGTCATCTACATAGGATTCCATGATTTTATGAATAAGATCATGAAATATATATGTCATTTCCCACTGGTTTGTAGTGCCAACATTCTTGAGACTGAATGGTATAACATCATAGCAATAGGTTCCCCAAGGAGTTATAAACGTGGTTTTGGCTTGGTCTTGTTCGGATATTCTGATTTGATTGTATCTCGAGAATCCATCCATGAGAGACAAAAGCTCAAACCTAGCTGTTGCGTCAATGATGATGTTAATAGATGGTAATAGGAAGTCATCCTTGGGGCACACTTTGTTAATGTCTCGGAAGTCTATGCAAATACGTATCTTCCCATTCTTTTTTAAAACGGGAATGATATTAGATACCCACTGAGAATAATCAACTGGCTTGATGAATCATACTTGGAGGAGTTTCATTACTTTTTCCATCACCATGAGAGCTACCTTGGGTTTCATTGGTCTAGATTTTTGTTTAATTGGCTTTGCATCTGATTTGGTGATGAGATTATGTACCGCGATGTGTGGCACAATTCCTGTCATTTCTTTATAATTAAATGCAAAATTGTTTTGACGTTCTCTTAGGATTCGAGTGTGTTTCTTATATCTCTTCTGGAGTTAATGAAGATCCTAGTTTTAAGATCTTCGGTTCATCCTCCATTCTGATGTTAATATGAATCGTTTCTTCGATTAAAGAAGCATTACCTTCTTCAAACTTAAGTGGGACTGGAGGTAGTTCCAAATCTTCTCCATTCTCTACCACGTATATGTCGAGCTCCTTTTGTGGGGAGAGCTCTACCATGGGGTTTCCAAAGTAAGAAGACGAATGTGGGATTAAGGATAAATCTACCACGTGATGGGTGAGATGTAACTCTGCATAGGCATTTAGGTAATCAAGAGTGGCTCTATCACTATGAACACGATCTAAGATAGTAGATGTATTCTCAGCTATGTTTGTTAAATGAGGGTTTGACATTTTCCTTACTAATGGTTTAGTACGAAGGGATACCATGAAACAGGTGTCTTCTAACTCATTGTTCGGAGTGAAACGTGAAGCTGAGGTTGCTATTGAATATATGAGAAGGTTTTTTTCTCACGGGATTGCTTCAATTGATATGAAGTTAAATCCTTTGCTCAAATCTAATACTGTTGTTTTGTAGAGTTGTAAATGTTCAGATCTGGTCTCATACACCTCAGAGACTTGGTTTGCTACTGATTGAGAGTCTCCTAACACTCTGACGCCATTAACACCGAGCCTCTTAGCTATGATGAGACCAAGGAGGAGGGCTTTGTACTTAGCGCCATTGTTTGTACATTTGAAATTTGGTTTAAAGGTGAACGGTAGGATCTTTCCTTCGGGTGAAGTAAAGATCACGCCTAACCCAACCCCATAATGACATCTAGCTCCATCAAAATGGAGAGTCCAATATTTAGTTGGGAAGATGGATGTTAGGACATTTTCTATGTTTATTTCATCTATTTTTGGTTACTTCTTCTATGCAGAGGTCCTCTACTAGAAGAGAACCAACACCTAGGGTATATCCCATGACTACATAATCAAATGGTATGGAAAATTGGTAGATCCTGTTCTAGGAATTAGACTATTTTTGTTGCAGTTCCTAATGATATTGTTTCTAAAACGTTAGCCTCATCCTTGAGGGATGGGATATTCTTGATTAAGGTTTGTAACTTCTAACTCCATTGTAGGTACCAATTTTTCTTCCGGTTTTGAGTCGGTGTTGGCTTGTTAAGTTGGTTTTTCTGGGAGTTCAAACTTAGAGTGAATGCTTTGTCTTTTCTTCAAGTCTGCTAGGTGTATATCGAATGGTTTTGGATCACCTTTTTGCTACAAATACCTTTCCCAAGTGCAGGAATCTTATTTCCTGAAACAACGTAGAAGGGATTGCCTTTATACAGTGTATCCATGGTCGGCCGAGGATCATATTATAGTTGGTTTCTCAATCTATAATATAAAACTCAGCGAGGATTGTTTTGGGTCCTAAGGTGACTAGTAGTATTATAGTTCCAATCAAAGTGGCTTTAAGGCTATCATAGCCTCTTAGCGTATTCCGAGTTATGGAACAATTTGTTTCTCCATACCCCTAGCTTTTGAAGGAAAGAGAAGGGAACTATGTTAACTGTTGCCCCATCGTTAACCATTGCACGTTTAACATAATTGTTATAAACCACACACTTGTAAATGTAAGGCCCATATCACCTCGACGTGTAACCTCAGTGTCTATTGGCATTTTGTTTATGTCAAATATAAACTCGGTATCTCTATCCGGCTTCCCTGGAGGGTGAATATCGAAGTCTATATGGTTTACTTGTGTTTTGGGAGGTGGAGTGATGATTAATTAAATGACCTTAAACCTAATGATTCTAAAAGAGCAGCCCTATGGGTAGGAGAGATCTTCAATAAGTCCAAAAAGAATATGTGAGGAGAAGGTTTTCATTAGGTCATTAATTAATTCATAGGCACCTATGGGCTTTACTAATGGTATGTTGAACAATATTTGTCTCTAGTGGGTAACTTGGATTTGGCTAAGAGGAATAATCTTGTGTCCTTGTTACGGCTCATCCATGTGTAGTTCAGTGTTTAACTCTACTTAACTGACTATCTTCGAGGTCATGGTTGACTTCCTAATTACAGTGGGAAAGGTGGATTTAGTGAAGTCGAGGCTTCATGATCACTATTTCCTATCATTACACTCTTATTCATCCCATTTGGATTTAATATTGTTGTTATTGTGATTTGGGAGCAGATCGTTGAAGATCTTGAGGGGTGTATTTTGAGAGGAGACTACTCCTGTGAACGTATTTGGTATAGGTGATGTAGGATCTGCTAAGAACATATCTATGAAAACTTGTCTTTGTTCCTCTATCAAATGTTGCATGAATTTATTACAATCGTGGAAAGTCCTAGTGTCATTGCCTCAAATCTTGTGGAAACCACAATACGATTTAGGATTGTAATTCCTAGGTTGCTAGTTTGGCACATATTGTGGTCCAAAACTCTGATTAAACCGTTGACTATTAAATTTTTGCTTTTGTTGTCTTTGGTTTTGGTTTTGGTTTTGATATCCAGTTGAATTTTGACTTGGACCCTTTGTCTAGGTCTGCCTTTGTTGTTGTTGTTTTGGATGATTAAAATCCATCGAGTTGATTATCAGGGTAAAGTTGTTGTTTCGTTGATTGTTAATCGATGATGGAGCATTCACAACATTTGATTTTTCTTTTGTTTGGTCAGTTACTCCATCTGTTGTTACGCCACAATTTTTGTTAAGGATTTTAGGTCCTTGATTGATGTTTGTGGTAGTAGGATAATTCGTAGTATTCCGGTTGGGGGTGATTAACCTCCCATTTGTTCCATACGTCTTACGACCACTATCTATTTTAGCTTGATCTATTTAGAGGGTGCTCTAGAATACTTCATCGTAAGTCCTTATTGGGAAATTCTGGACTTCTTCCTTTACCTCTCTGCTGAGAGAATGAAGGAATAAATCACATAGTTCCATTTGGTCCATGCTTGGAGTGCTTGCTAAAGAATAGAGGACTATACGCCATCTTTGGATGAAATGAACAACAGATTCATTGTGTTCTTGCTTAATGTGCAATAATTCCCTGATTCCTATTCTCAACAGTTTGTTCATGTCAAATGCCTTGATGAACTCTAAAATGAGTTGTTTAAATTAATGGATGGAAGCTTCTGGTATTCTGTAATACCAATCGAGGGTGATACCTTCTAAAGTTTTGGGGAATGTTTTAGCAACAACTCCATCCCAGGGGAGCAGTTCTCGAATGGCTGTGGCATAGTCCTTAATATGTGCATTTGGGTCTCCCTCCCCTTTGTATTTGGGAAAATTAGGAAGAGCTCTTGGAAGGCATGATGCTTCGTATGGTGAAGGTTAAGGTTTCTTTCAAATATTCTAAATAAGTTCCTATTGCATAGGTTTCAACCATTGATGGTGCCTACTGAGGGAGTGGAGGTGGAATGGGTTGTCGATATGGTGTAGCATATGCATTTGTAGAGACATAAGGAAATCCATGTGGTTTGGAAAACATCCCGGGAGAAGAGAACATGTCTCCCTGTGGTGACTTGGAATACATGTTTAAGTATGGAGGAGTATTGCCCCAGGAATGGATTATTTTGTACTAGACCGGGAGGTATCATATTTTCCACCGGAGTGGCATTAGGAAACGTGGTTCTAGTTGTCACTTGTTGTGAATACTGAGGAGGCATACCCAACGTTCATGTTCCCATGAGGAGGTCTATATGGCTAGGATGATTGTGGAGGGTTGGGGATTCCTACTTGTCCAAAATTCTGAATTCTGATTTGCTTGAGCAAGTTCCAGCCCTCTAACCTTTTCAGCCAAGGCTGAAATGACCTCTATTGGTGAAGAAACGATATTTTCCTTATAGGAATTTGTTGGTGTCGTTTGAGGCTGTAAAGGGGTATGATACCCTACTATGAATTGGTCATTATCCTGCCAAGTTTCACTAAGGGCATTTCTTATAGATAGAGGTATGGAAGGGTTTTCTTAAAAAGAGACCTGGGGTCGTGTTTGTAAACTTCCTATAGGTGGGTACATATTCTGAGGACCGTTGTTCACTCTTGGCGTAACGCGCTAAATGTTCATCATCTAAAAAAATGTATGGATCTGATTGTCTACTAATTTGTGGTCTAAGAAACATCTGAGGAGATGAACTAGATTCTCCCATAAACATCATGTTGTTCGAGCCTGAAGGCTCTGGTTATTGTGTTTGAGCAATTTGATCTAACTCCTCTATTTGGAAAGAAGAAATATATCTAGCCCTTAGAGGCGTAGTTTGTGTTGAAAAACGGTTAGTTGAATAGTTTGTCACGCCATGCTGAGAGCGAGGGTGATGGTTGTCTATTCAGTTGATCGTAGTATGCTTTAAGACCTAGGAGAGGTTTGTCATATGCATCGAATCCCGACATATTCGGGGGGTATATGAATACCCACAGAATAATGGGAAAGAGTGAAGGTGGATGGAAGAAATGAAAAATAAAAGAGGAAGAACTATGTCTTTCACGTCGGGTTCACCAATTTTGTATGATGGAAAAGTGACAAGTGACCATGGGAATCTACAAGTAACTCTCTCCTCACACACTGACCTCCTGAGGTCGTGTCGAGACAACCGGTGGGGATGGAATATACGTGGGGTATGGACAAACTAATTAGGTAGTCTTATATCTTCGACACGCACTAATGGAATCTATGAATCTAAGGCAAAGAAGGCCCTCCTAACCTAAACTGACATGATAGATCAGTTGGTGAGGATGACTACTTGAAGGTTCCAATCAATATCGAGCTCTGGCATGATCTGATCGATAGGTTGTGGGACACGGGAAAAATGACCTGGAATTGTTTCATGTATATCTATAGATAGGGTCATAAGATGGACGATGGATATAATGTGGATTCTATGGGTGATTCTCCAGTCTGGTCCATAAATATTTAGCTTCGTGAGCTGCTATATCCAACAAGAATAATTGTGTGATAATGGTTGGTGGAAGTGGAGTGGATCTAAATACTAATGTACATAAACTAGGCATCAACATCTGATTGTCCAGTGGGTCTGTTGGGTTGTGGTACCCTGTGGATCACAACCGTAGATTCGTGGTTGTTGTGGACCTCCTATGGTCATGAGTGGAATCAATCCCTAATCCCTAGTATCCAATAGTCGAATGCCTTTTCGAGCCTCTATATTTAGAACTAACAGTAGTGCAATCTTCTCAGAGTATCTTATAGGCATTCTGGCAACCTAAATTCTTAAGCTAGTGTCTATGTCAGTTATAATGTCTCCTGCATCTGGCTGTGGGACCAAAGCATCACAGCTGAATGTTTTCTCTTTTTCATTGCCCTTCTACAATCATGTGGACATTTATCTATGGTAATTTGTAGTTTGGCTGGTTTGACCAAAATGTATGTGCTTTGTCGTCTTCTATGTTTAATCCTCTTAAGTGTGAGCTAATTTTATTGTATGTCTGTTGTCGTTTGGAAGACCTAAATTTTGAGATTTTGGTCTATGTCAGTTATTGTTGCAACAACATTGGGTTTGAGGCATGATTGGCTTGAATACGTATTCTCTTGGCTTCCTAGGTCCCGTGATTGTCATACAAAAGAAACAGTGTAAAATGTAACTGAAGCAAAGTAAAACTAACTATGTAAAGTTATATCTACAACATATATAACTTCTCTATTTTTGTGTTTTTGACAAACTGTTTGAATGAATTTGAAAGAGCAATTATTTAAAATATCTAGCAATTGACAACTAAGCTAATAACAGAATTTAAAACAAAACAAGGCATCTGAGTATAGCTACTTTCTCTATGCAGTTGTAAATCTATTCTAAATAACCAGATAATTGATCTATACTATTTGAAAGACCCCTGATCTTACCTCAGAAGTGAGGAATGAATCATAGTTTCTTAAAAACTATCAATCCCCCACAACTTCCCCAGCAATATTGAAAGTGAGATTAACTGAAATGAAATGATTCAACTACTCTATTTGATATATTTTAACTAGAACTTTAATAGCTATGAACCTGGATTTTGCAGAACAGTGGCGAATCCGGTTGTGTGTGGATTTGTCCCCCTTAGTGTGATCTCCTCATTCCTTCGTGCTCACATGAATCTAGAAAAGCGTGTAAATGTTAGCATTAATAGAAGTAGGTAATTGGAACAATGGCAGCTTTGGATGTAGACTGAATACAATGCGAGTAGGAGAGGGATAGCACAAGAGAACAGAGCTTGGCTTTATGCAATTCCTAGCGGGATTTATTACGAGTCATATGACACAAAACATCCAAAACCTGAAGCTATCCCTTTTTGATGAGAAAAACCTGCAACTCTAATGGCTTCAAACTGAAAATAAAAACTATCTTACCTCAATTGATTGTATTGAAATAGTGATAGCAACTAGCATAATAAGATTATGTGGCTTCTAAACCGCAAAACAATAGTAACTATGCATGTAACAATTGAAAACTATGAATTCCTAGGAACTGAAAGACTAAAGCTATGAAATGAGAAGATGAGAGGCAATTTTTGAGGGTCCTTTTACTTGAAGATCAACCAGCAATTTATAGAATCCCCATTTACCCAAAGGTGAAAACCGATTTGAACTCCTTTAACCATAAACAATGTAAAAAACACTATTCCAGGGAACCAGAATCATAAATACGAGCAAAGGATGTGAAAAAAAGATGGTAAACGTTGAAATTTACATGAGTCGCAATAAAAGGAACATTCTAGAAAAATGCGTGAAGGACCGCTACCTTGAGTAGAGGAGGTGGTTACAGGACCACCACCACTGCCTGGGTGGTTGTCATGAGAGACTGTCACCCTGCCTGGGTGGCGATCACAAGACCGCCTCCCAGGTAGGGCGGCGGTTTCATAACTAAATACCAAAATGCAAAGAAAAGGAGGGGTGAAGAAAAAAAACAAATCACGCAAGTGATAAGAAGGAAATGCGGGATGTTAACGCATACGTGGAGATATTTTTTGGATCTCGAACACCTTGCAAGGAGACCTGTATCATCATCGAGGCACATGTAACATTGTTCTGGTGGTGCAATACCCTATAATTTTGGGTATGTACAAAGCCCAAAGAAATTGTTGCTAACGTAGAGCCTACACCAGCACCTTTGGTCCATAATCCACAACCACTCTCGGTGAGCACAGATCTTTTCTCCTAGTACATCTACTGAGTATGAAGATCTGTTTAGGAAGATGGGCCAGATTAACTATTAATCTTCTTCAAGGAAAAGAATTTAGTTCTCAAGAAGGAGATGGAGGTCCAAAAAGAAATATTTACTGAAGTTGTATGTTATGGTTTTCATAAAAAAGGGTCATTATAAGTATAATTGTCCAGATACAGCTTCTACATCTCGTACAACAGATAATGATAAAGGAAAATCACCTGTGAATTCTTTTGATGTAGGAGATAAGAGCATAAATAATGAAGTAGATGTGGTTGTAATAAAAATAAATAAAGAAAAAGATAACCAAGATGGAAATGATCCTAAGAAGATGAAAGGAGAAAATAGTAAGAAACATAGGAGAAGAAAGTTGGGTGTGTAGGATTTTCTGATTTCATAGGGGACAAGGACCATACTCCATCTTAGAAGATTTGTCCAAAAGGCCTGTAAATATTACATATGGTCAACTTCTTGGCTATGTCTTCTTGAGAAGAGGTGGGAGCTGTGAAGTGGACTAAATGCTCGACGAAGGAAGGAGGTTGAGGTCTCATGTTTTGGAGGTAGAGGCAGATCCCTACGCTCCACAAGACTGAGGTATTATGTAATGGTATTTCCATTCATGATGTATTAGTTGATGAAGGTGCTGCAGTTAATGTAATGATTCGAGTTTGTAATGAATATGTTGGGTTTAAAAATTAATCACCCCTCAACACTTATGTTAAGGTCATTAAACAAGGGAAAAATTAAACTAGAAGGTGTTGTTTCAAATGTGGCAGTATCTGTTATGGGTGTTGTATGTGTGGTAGAATTTCAAGTGATGAAAAATGGTACTATTGTGTACCCAATGTTATTGGGAACGACCATGGCTAAGGAGAGTTCATGCAAGAAACTAATGGAATGAAGGATTCATGACACTTGGACGTGGTAGAGAGAGGATGAAGATAAACATGATCCCTCGAGTATCATAAGGTACAACCTGTGGATTTAAGTGATGAAACTGATGATTGGACATCCTCTGATTACTCTAGTACTAGTGAAATGGACACAAAACATGAAGAAAGTGAGGTTGATGTTTCGGTCATAGATATCCTTCTAGTCACACTGACTCACGAACCCATAAAATTATTTGAAGAACAAATTGATGATCGTCTCTAATAAATAAATATTGGTGATGTTGTGATGGAGAGTGAGAAGGAATCCTACCTCCATCTCTTTCAAAGGTACATACACCTATTCACTTTTGATTACAAGGAACTCCATCAAGTAAGTTGGGTAGAACATTCTATTGAGCTGGTAGATGGTGTTAAGCACATAAATCAAATGCCATATAGAATGAATCCTAATTTTTCCAAGACTGTAAAAGAAGAAATAAACAAGTTGCTTGATGAAGGATTCATAAATAGATAAGTTGCTGTGGATAATTCAAAATGGGTTTCTCCCATTGTGATCTCAATAAAAAAGTAATGGGAAGCTACGCATTTGTTTTTTATTATAGGAAGCTCAATAAGGCAACAAAGAAGGATCATTACCCTCTTCTATTCTCAGACCAGATCTTGGACGAAGTAGCTGGCCAGGAGTGCTATAGTTTTACTGATGGATATAGTGTATACAACCAAGTTCGTATAGCGGAGAAAGATCGGCTAAAGACCATGTTCACCACTTTTTAGGGAACGTTTTCTTATAGAGTTATGCCTTTTGGGTTGTGTAATGCTCTGGAAACATTCCAGCGTTTGATGAATAGGGTGTTTGAACCCTACATTGGGAACTTCATCAGAGTATTTCCATGGATGATTTTTACATCTATGGGAGCAAGATGGACCACCTGCACCAGATGGAGACAACATTTCAAAGGTTAGATGAAGCACAAGCCTCACTAAACCCTACAAAGTGTGTATTTGGATGTTCTAAATGTGTTTTGTTAGGGCATGTTGTATCTAGAGATGGTATTGGTACTGATCTTGATAAAGTTTCAAAAATTAAAGAGTTACCATTTCCTATGAATAGAAGTAAGTTGAGATCATTTTTAGGCCATGTGGGTTACTATAGAAGGTTCATTAAGAATTTCTCAAAGATTGCACAGCAACTACCCCAGTTCTTGAAGAAGGATGTTACTTATGAACCAGGAAATAAGGTGCATGAAGCTTTTGAACAACTAAACAAAGCTTTGGTGTCTTCACCTGTTTTAAAGAATCTAGATTGGAGCAAGCCATTCATTGTGTATACTGATGCCTCAGATGCAGCACTAGGAAGTACTCTGAGCCAAAAAGATGAAAATGGGAATGATTATCTAGTTTACTTTGGGAGCAGACAAATGAGCAGTGCTAAGGTAAATTATACTGTAACTGAAAAAGAGGCTCTAGCTATCATTTTTGCTGTAAAGAAGTTTAGAAATTACTTGCTAAGGCAGAAATTTATAGTTGTAACAGACCATCAGGCTAAAAAATAAATTGTAAATAAGCCTAACCCATCAGGGAGGATAGCAATATGGATAATTTTACTACAAGAATTTGAATTTGATACTATAGAAAGGCCAGGAAAGAAGCATGTCAATGCAGATGCACTCTCTCGAGCCTATGATGGTTTAGCTTCATCTTGTGATGATGATGATTTCCCAGATGTAGCATTGTTATCCCTTGACATAATCCCTAGTGAATACATATATATTTAGAATTATCTGAATGAATTCAAGTTTCTTGATGGTTCCAATGCAAAGACTAAGAGGAAGATTACTCAAGCCAGTCATCCATATTCTATTCTGCATAGAGTATTATTTCGAATAGGACCTAATAGACAATACAAGAGGGTAGTTGGATGTGATCAAGGGAAGGATCTGATAGAAGAATTCCACAATGGTACATGTGGAGGACACTTCTCTGGACAACTTACAACAAGATCTGGACAACTTACAACAAGAAGGATCTTAAATGCAGGCTATCACTAGCCCACTCTTTATAGAGATTGTTATAATTATTGTAAGACATGTGATATTTGTCAAACACATGGTAACTGTAAGACTTCATCAGCTCCATTATGCCCTATTCTTCCACTTGGTCCCTTTGAAAAGTGGCGAATAGACATTATATGTCCACTTCTAACTACCCCATGCCAAAATAAGTATATTGTAGTTGCCACAGATTATTTAACCAAGTGGGTTGAAGCTAGGCCATTAAAAATAAATTCCATGGATGAAGTGGCAAGGTTCATATATGAATGCATTTTCACAAAATTTGGTTGTCCCATTATAAATTGTAACAGATCAAGGAAGCCACTTCACTAATGAGGTGGTAAAAGCCCTAGTCAATAAGTTTTCTATTAAGCACAAGAAGAAAACAACATACAAGCCAAGCACAAATGAACAGGTGGAACGAACAAATTTTGTGTTGTGTCAAATTCTAGCAAAAGATGCAGCCTTGCAGGTACATAAGTGGGATAAAAGGATTCATGCAACATTGTGGGCATATAGGGAAACATCAAAGTCAGCAACATGATACTCCCAATTTCAGTTGACTTATGGACATTGATCCAGTTCTTCCTATTGAGTTTGATATTCCCACTTTGAGACTTATGAAAAATGAAAGGATGGATGAAAGTGATTCAGTAAAATAAAGGTTGGTGCGTATTCAGTGGTCCAGAGTAAATGTTAGGGAAATAGTCAAAGGATAGAAGCTATAAGAATAGAATGAAGTAGAAGGTCTACATGATTAGGTATTAGAAATATTATATTGGTAATCCAGGACAAGTGAGTGAGGTCATAAATATTTTGTAGTATTTTATTTTTAAAAAGTCTAAAAATGTGGAACCCATGTGCAAATGATAAGGTTTATCTTATCTTAAAAGGATAAGGCCCTACAAAATAGCAGCTATGCATGAAAATGGTACATATCGACTGGATGAATTAGATGGTACCCCCATTACGAAATGGGTTAACCATGACAAGTTAAATATTTTCTAGGCACCAGCTTCAGAATGACCATAAGAGTCTACTCCAAGGACGGAGTAGAAGCTAGGAAAGGGGAAAATGTTGACATTAAAATTTTCCTCCATAATTTCTATTTTATTAATGTATGTATTAGGAATAAGATGTTGTTAAGTATAATTAGTAGTGGCATCCGATAGAAGATAACGACACCATCAATACAGTGCCACCAATAAAATAGAGTACAGTAATTGTGAAAGTTTCTCCCATAGTTATGGTGTGGTAAGGCAAGTGAATATTAGTAACACTTGAAGTACCTCATGGGTGAGATGTGTAACAATTTTAAAGTTGGGGGTAAGTATAGATTTACACTCTATATGATTCAGGATTTATGAAATCATTATATTCTGTAATAAGGACAATGAGTCTATGTCATAAATATTTTGTGTTATATTTGTTGAAAAGTTTCCAAAGGTGGACATCCATGTGAGACTAATAAGTTTTATCTTATCTTAGTAAGATAATCATAGCACGTAAAGGAAAGTTCCTAGTGAAGACATGGATCATAGTGCCAGATTGGCTGGAAGAGATTTCCTATCCTGAGCATATCTTAGAGATAGGGTGGATAGATCGAGAGCTGACATTCCACAAAATAGTTGAATCATCGTCCTTGATTATCCCATATGTTAGCAAAGATATGCTTAAGTAATTTCTTCTTATGAATATTCTTGCGAATTTGTGTTAAGGATAGTCATCACATCTCCACAACAATTTTGAAGTTGCACCCACTAGCCAGTTGTAGAGAACGCCCTCAACGTGAAGCTAGTGGCCACTTAAGTAGGATTTCATTCGTGGATATTGATTGTAACCACCTTCTAGCCATGTTCAGGGTGAATATATTCAACAATTGTATTTTAGAAGTTGTCACCATTCTTGCATCTAGTCCATAGTATTTGGTCATTCACGTGCTAGCTTTGAAGTTGTACTTCCATTATACCACCAAACTTTAAGCTGATGCCCATCCACTAAAATAATCATAGCATCACTGTTCCCGGTGAACATATTTCAGAGTGGCCCCTACGGATTAATTTGTTCACATGACAATTTGCATCTTTAGGCCATATTTAAAAATGTCATTAAGGTTTTGTTTGCTAAAAATGAATAACTTCATTATCAATCCTGGTTTAAGCTCCCCCCATCACTCTGTCAAATCATCAAGTACCGAAAAAGTTTTAATACACTTGATAATAAAAGACACTCTCTTATGATTAACATGTTTCTTTCGAATAACATTTTTAACATTTTAAAAATGTCATTCAACATTTTGTTTTAAAATGTATAACTCAGTTCCATGTAAAGAGTCAATATGCAACATTTCTCTCAAATCATTAATCATAATCCAACATGTGTGTGGGGCATGTGTGTGTATCACTGTCCTCCTATTCAAGCTCCCCACATCACACTCTGTCAGATGAAATCATTGTCATCACTAGCTCAAGAAACTAGAAAAGAAATGAAATCCTTATGCATCTAGAGCAAAGTTATCACTGGTTTGTAGACACTTGAATTGCTAGTTTTTGTAGTAAAACCTTACAAATAAAAATAGGAATACGTAAGCTTGAGTAAATTTCTTGTCAAGGTCGAAGAACGCATTTCCATCAAATTTTAAATTATTATTTTTTTCAATATAAAATAAATGTTTTTTAATTTTCTTTAATCCTCACAGATATGGAAAATCATACTGAAAAATAAATTGATAGCACAAGCCACTCTCTCATGAATTTATCTTAGTTAATCCTCACAGATATGGAAAATCAACAGACTGAACAATACAAACAAGCCACTCATGAGAACAATATCTTAGAAGAACAAAGAAACAAACTACTCTATATCATCATTTACATTAAAGTCGGTGGAAGAAATAAAATAGTAAATAAGTTGAACATATTCCATTATCTTAAGGGGTAAGAAAAGTAACATACAAATCATCTAGAAAAATACCACAGGAGTAGCCCATTCAACTCTAAGAATAAGATTATCATAACCATAACCATTGAGCTTATTGATAGCTATTTGTGTATGCATCCTCCCTGTTGACGAAATTAACAAAACAAAACCAACTACTAAGCCCATTAAACTTTTAGAATAAGATTATCATAACTATAACCATTGAGGTTATTAATAGCTCTTTGTGCATCCTCCCTGTTGATGAAATTAACAAAACCAAACCCCCTGATAACCCCCATCTTCCAATCCATGGCCATGTATACATGCGTGATGTGTCCAAACTATCATTAAGATTAACATATGAAGAACTGGTAAAAAAATCATTTTATGATTTTAGGGAAGCCTCTATGGATCTGCAATTCAATAAGCATAACATGTTTTTGTTTTATACTGTCTAGTAACTGCTAGGATTAATTATTGCTTGCGAATAATGTTCCTATCAATTTCAAAATGTCTTTAAGATTGAACCATAGGGTAAACAATTGTTCTTTTATTTCAGAGAAGCCAACATCGATGTGTGAAACAAAAATTTAAGAACCTTAAGGTAGTTACTTGATTCCATAAAAATACACAATACATTGTTGGATTTGGAAGCAAAGTACAGAATTCAAATGCCAATTGTGTGTTTGATTTTTTTCAATGATCTACACATGTTTTTGTGCTCTCCTGCAAGTTTTAACCATGTACATAATTCAATATAGATTTTCGAATCATTATTATAGTTTCCATCAAATCTCTAGTATGTTGGGGTTTTGAGAGTAGTTTCTTCTTTGACCTTATGTGACAAGAATCTAGCGTCATCAGTCAAAAATATATTGTTTTTACCATAGACATTACCATAAATGTCTAGTATCTATTGGCTTGTTTTTTTATTTGAGCCTACATTCTTGGTGTCCCCAAATGAAACTGAAGTTGGTTTCTCATAGCCAACTAAATTTTTTGATGAACATGTATTTCACCATTGTTGAATCCATAAATGAAGACCATAATGAAGTGTCAAAATATTTTGTTGCAGTACTTATCAATTCAAAGTATTCACTATACCCAGATCTAAAATCTGGAACCATATTATGAGGTATTTTTTCACCAATACCAGAAATTCCAAACAACAAACCTTAAACTCCCAAAAATAGTAATTTCCTAGTCTTCCCAATAGGATCTATAAAAACAACTCGGAATCAATGTAAGCTTCCAAAAGTGATTAAAAAACAAGGCATCAAATTAATTAATCACAACTCAAAAACGACTTATAAAACAACTTATAAAGCAACTTATAAAACTATAATATCGTCTCAATCATAGTGAAGATATAAATACTGGATACTTGTAAATTTTTAATCTCAACATGTAAAATAAAGAGTTACCATATGACTGTACGAATTAATATCTTTGTAAAAAAATTCAAATAATTAATAGTTATATATTTTATGTTTTCTACAAATTTTGAATGCCCTCCGAAACACTCAAACCCTGACACAATATATGTGATATGTTTATGTACAAATTGGCCGTCATCAACCACATATCTTTGAAACAATTTTATACATTGGATTTCTTCCCCACCATAAAATTTTCTGGATGGTTTCCCTTTGGGCACATTGTAATACACAATGTGTTTCTAAGGCTGAAAACAATACCATCTCTACTCCAAATCTTTCGGAGATCTTTTTCTACAATTCCATCTTCTACAAAGCAATCTTCTTTACTGAAAATAATAAATGGTTTGAATTCAAATGCTATTTTTTTATTGAATCCTTAATCATCATTTCAAATTCAATGCAAGAGAGATAGCTAGACCAAAATTCCACTTCACATTTTGCTACCAATATCTTTAAAAATTCCTTGATCCCACCTTACAAGTCGAGAGTCTCCTTACCGAACTTGATTTTCAAATCTTTATAGGATTGGTTTTTCTCACAGAGAAAACCCTCCAAATCTAAAATAATTAAATAATATGTTTGGCCAACTGCACAAAAGTAATTTTTTCTCAATTGTCCACAATTTGATATTAACCAATTTAAATAATAAAAATTTTAGAATGTTAACACTTACTGATTGAGACTCTATCTTAGATTCCCTCACACTCCCCTTATACAAGTTCTTATGATGCTCGTTCTTTTAAAAAAAATAGTAATCAATTTAAAATAAATTTTAAGTCAATGTAAAAAAATACATGAAACAACTCACTTTTATACAATATTGCATAGATGTAGCTGTATATTAGTAACTAGTATGGGTAAGCCAATTGTACAGAAGTAATTTTTTTCGATTTTTGGCAAATAAATATTAACCAATAAACCAAAAATTTACTCAATTCAAAATAAATCTAATTAAAATATGCATGTTAGTGACTTCTAGGGTAATACATATTATAGATAAACTACTTCATTATAGGTTCCTTCAATTATAAGGGTCTTATAAATGGTTTTCTTTATAATTTTATATGATTATCATACCATTTTCCGTCTGCGAGTTCATGCATGACGTGCCAACAACCTCTCCATTGGCATATAATCTAGGAAATAAATGAATTTTTTATTAAAAATATGTAAACAATCACAATCGAAAACATCTTATAGCGATACATTTATAAAACGAGTATTTCCCACTCACCTTTTATAGATTCATTGGATGGATGGTCAGTGACATCTGGGGCAACAAGCTCAATCGGTTCCAACATACTAAGATCAACATCATCTCCTTTGTTTCTATGTGGAGAGGAAGAGACGGTTTTTTCCTCTATTGTTTGGTTGTTTGCATAAATATTGTATGTATCAGTTCAAATGCATTAAACTAATATAATTGTTTAAAGTGATCTTAATCAACGCACCTTTTTTCAAATGACAATAGTAATGTTTTAAAAACATTTCTTGATCATGTGATTCAAAAATGAAAACCGTAGATAGACCTAAGTCAACCAAATATTGCACTGCAACACTACCATTGTACAACACTATAACTCGAGAATTATCGAAAGAAAGTTGAACGAACATATCAGACCACAACCCATAAGATATCTCGTAAAGAAAAGGATGTATCTTTCCTCATAGGCCAATTTTTATTTTAGTCACAATTTGTTGTGGAAGATGATCCATCCAATCCATTGTGATTTCTGGTATATCCTCATCATAAACATCACAATTATGCACATCAGTTATTGTGTACATAAGACACAAGCTCTTAAATTTTCTACTACTATCATAAAATCTATAACAACCTTCCACTACTAATTCCCCCTTGTTTTTTACTATTTACATGTATTTTTTTAATGTCTCTCTTAATATTTTTGAAGAAGCAACAGGTATGAGGACATTAATTACATAATTTAACATACTAGATCTGACAACTGTAAGTAGATACATTATTTCATTGCAAGTGAGTACACTAGACAAATTACAAAAATCTAGGATCACACATTCTGCATTGAATTGATTAGTTGACGAAATAGAACATATTGTTGACTGGAGCTAGAAGGGATATGCACATTGATAGGTAATTTCTTTGGTGTCTTCCATCCTTGTTGGAATATTTTCTTCCATTGACTCATGTAGTAGTCTATAATTGTTTGAGTTACCGCTGGGAGAACCTCTGCCACTTCATCATCAAATTTTCTTTTTGTCAAATTTTCACTTCCTCCGGAATCATATTTTCTTTTTTCCTTTAGGATCTTCTCCCAAGAGTACACACAACTAGAGGTAGTGATAACTATGCACACCATATTTTTCAATAATATTTTTTTTAGTGCATTATGCCAATACAAGACTACCTAGATATTTACTTTTAACATATTTTAGAAAATTTTCTCTCATCTTTATATCATATTTTACTCTTTTACATTAAGTATATAAGGTCTCTGTTATGACACTTGCTTCAATAGACCGAGTTACTGATTCTTTCTATACACACCTAAAATATGCTTACACTTAGCATTTTCTCCAATTCAATCAATTGACGTCACTTTGTTAATTCACCATTCTTCGCTCCATCCTCGGATGCCCATTCCCGACACTCTTTCAATCGTATTCCTCCTATAATCATCTAATTGGGATAATATCTCTCTTATTAGCTAAACATTCCTCCTTTCGACCATTCATAACCGTCCTTGTTCTCTCTAGACCACTTCTATTGGCTTTCTAGGCTATCTATCAGTAAAAAATGGTTAACCAGACTCCTCCCAACTCTCAATGAGTCTCTAATAACTTGCTAATCAAGATTAAATAGCCTAATCCTGGATTAACTAAGCCTAAAGCATGTTTATCCTATTCTAATCCTAAAGTGCTTTTTAGACTTTAGTCCCACATGCAACCAAATTCCAAATCCTCTCATTTGGAAATCTATAAATAGAAGGGTTGCCCCTCCCTTTCAAACTCACAACTTCACTCACAAGTCCTTCTCTCTCACATTTGGAGATATTGGCATTAGACCTCATTTGCATTAGCCAAGCTAATAGGCATTTGATCTTGGCTATCCTCCATTAAAAATAGCTTCATCTTGCACCCATGATAGGTTAGTAATGGAATAGCTAAACTTGGCCATGTAGCCATTTAGTGAGATTAATTCACCCTCATGGAGTAAACAACAAAATTGATTGCTTAGATCCTTATTAGGCTCATTTTATCAAGCTTTCAAGAATAGAGGATAGTTATATTTACTATATTTTTTGTTTGCTTCAAATATAATGTATGCAAAGTAGGTTTCCTTGCTCATTTCTTATCTGATGGTCCCTTAAGGGGCTTTGCACAAAGCTTTGGGGTTTTCCCCCATTTCAATAGCTCTTGCACAACCTTTCATTAAACACATTTGGCATGCCCGGTGGGATATGAAGTCCATCCTCCATTAATGGAGTCTTTTCAACCTATTTGTTTTCAGTTTTCTAACCACTTTCATGGTTTTTAGGATAAATAGCTTGTTATTTACATGATTTCAGTTTTTAAGTAGGCTAAATCATCCTTGATCTTGTATATTTTGTGGGTTTGAAATAAAAATAGGATACTTTGACTAAAAACTAACTTGTTTGTTTTTGAAAAAAATTCATTTTCATGATTTTCACAGGTTTTTCAAGAGGTGAGTGCATGTGTTGAACTGTGAGCGCAGGCATCAAAATGTGAGCGCACAAGTCAGTTTGAATTTTTCAACTCTGTCATTTTTTACAAAGGTGAGCACATGTGTCAGAGTGTGAGCACAGGTGTCGAACTGTGAGCACATGTATAAAACTATGAGCGCACATGTCAGCTTGTATTTTTCAAATTCCCGTAATGTTTTTACAAAGGTGAGTGCATGTGTCAAAATGTTAGCACAGGTGTCAAACTGTGAGCGCAGGTGTCGAACTATGACCACAAGTGTCGAACTGTGAGCGCAGGTGTCGAAACTATGATAGCAGGTGTCAAACTACACACGTTAGCTTATATTTTTTAACTGACTATCTTTTTTACAAAGGTGAGCGTAGGTGTCAAACTTTGATCGCAGGTGTCAAACTGTGAGCGCATATGTCAGCTTATATTTTCAACTATCTGTCATTTTTAAAAAGGTGAGCACATACGTTGGTAGGGGAGTGTAGGCATCGAATTGTGAGTGCAAGTGTCGAACTATAAGCGCAGGCGTCTGTGTTAGATTTTTAAAAAAAAAATTCAAACTGTAACATTTTTTTCTGATCTTTTGTGTGGGTTTTTAGGACTAAAAAGATAAATACATGGTTTTTATTGATATTTTAGCTTACATAGTTAAGTGTTTTTAGTTCTTGACTTAAAAAAGGTTTGTAAAGTGCATATGCTCTCTCCTCACGCCTTTAAGGTGATATTGGACATCAAAAACACTTATACAACTTTGTAGCACATGTTAAAACACTTATTCTATAATTTTTAAAGGATAAAGTAACTTTCATATGATTTAGTAGAGTTTTCACATTGCGTATGCTCTTCCTTCGCACCTTTTGGTGATCTTAGGAATCAAAAGCAAGGTGTAAGTTCTCTTTCTTGACATCAATCTGCAAAACTAGAAAATTACTAAAACTTGTTATCTAAAGGACCCAATGCTTGTCAAATAAATGGTGTCAAAAACAAAACGCAAGACTTATAATACACGTTTTTTTCTCACAGGTTTCCAAATGTTGTGCCACTTTCAAATTACACTAAGTTAAAAAGATAAATAAAATACACCATATTAAAAAAATTGTATTGCATGTTTCGAAAAAGGGTACGTACCTTTCTACTTAACTAGAACCCCTTTGGCATAACTCCTTTAGCTACAACAATAGGGGTGGTTCTAGGAACCCTAAATTAATCCACCATTTTGTAACCTCGTGGATGAAACAGGAAGTGCTCCACTTACCCACTTGACTAGTTTTCCTTGTGAGTTAGTGTTATCGATTTTCCGTATGGTGACCCCAGTGAGAGTACACATGGAATCATTTATTGCCCATTGTGCTTAAAGGGGGTAAAGTAAAGCCGAGATACTCCCAAATTAGTCATTGTGACTTTTTGGGTAAATCGAGATCGCTTAAGATAACTTTGTAACACCTAGTTGAGAGGTCTTATTAGGGAGGCCATTCTATCTTAGAGCCCACTTTATTAGTCCATTATCATGTCTTGGCCATCATGAAGTGATAACTTGTTTGGATTCAAAGCCTTGTTTTTCGAATATGATAACAAATCCATTTAAGTTAGATCTAAGTGTATCTCATCACGAAATTTACGACGTATCACTTAGCTTGGTTTCTTTCTCGCCTTCAAACGAGGCAAAACTTTTCCCAAGTGGCACTTAGTTTATTTTCATATTTTGATCTACACCTTTGCATTCTTGTTTCCCATTCAGAACAAGATAAGGCACCTTTTGAGAGTTGTTATAAATAGTGTTCACTACTTTTTTCTATTTACACTCATCTATGTTTGCGGCTGAGTTGTTAAACGTCTAAAGTGCATGGATGCATCCTCATATCTTTTATGGCCACTTAATTTTGATTTCAAGATCATCATCATAGTTAGGATTTTTTTATCATTTGATCTCCCTTTGACATGTTACCTTATTCGCATTGTCTCAACACAATTAAGATACTTATGTTGTGTTTTTTGTAAATGTGATCAAAGTAGCCGCATTGTGGTGTTACACTACACATATTTTAGCACATCCTTAGTATACTTTGACTTAGTTTTTATTCAAACATTATCTAAAATATTTAAGAGTGTCGCTTACTTTGTTTGCATCATTTCGTACCACTTTGACACTAATATCTCACTTCTCCCCAAAGCTTGATAGACGAGTCCAATTGGTGTGGTTACATAGCTTATATTTGTAATCCTTTCCCTTTAACGTTTAGGCTTTGTTTTTCTCTAAATTGGTCATAATATCATTTGATTGTTAGTCACATCTACCCTTTGTTAAAGTTTACACCTTGTTCATTCCAAGCTTGACGTAAATATTGACATCATGTTGATCATATTTGCATCAAACTCACTTTGTACACACATATTACATAGGGTGTATTTCCTTGTTGATTTGCTTTGTGTTTCACACTTGTAGTATTATTCCTTGTGATTATTCATTAGGAAAAATTGTTTTCTAGGACAATCCTTTTTGATCTCATCAAGATTGCTTCATCATGATGTCTATTTTCTTTATACCTTCTTCAGAAAATCACATACGCATATCAATACTTACAAAAATTCTAGTTGGATGTCATTATGCTTCTCTGAATCAATATGTCACTTCCTTCCCTTTGAAGGAGTTCCATCACACTATGTAGGTCTAGACATTTTTCCTTAAAATGATTCTAACAATGAATGACTATCATGTGGTTTCTCACACTTACAAAAATACAGAACCTAGGTTTAGGAATTCAAATCACAAGATACCCATTACGACTAAGCCTTGTTTGGTTCTTCGTACTAGAGATCATATTCGGGTACCTTGTTCCCCACCTTCAGCTCATATTCAGTGATATGGTTTGGATTATTTTGATCCAAATTATTATTTAGGTTCCCCCCACTCTTCTTTTGATTCTTATCCAAACTACTATTCAGATTCCCACTCTTCTTCTGAAGATTCAGATCCCAACTAATTTTTGGATAGCCCTGATCAAATCTTGAATCACATTCCTCCCTTCCTTCGAAGGATATTTATTCTAAATCACCTCAACGACGTCTTCCTCATTTGAAGACTCATGTGACTCCAAGTTCCATCGATCGAACATCTAATTTGGTTCTTAAGTCATGGTCTTCCCTTTCTTCGCAGGACCTCTTTCATTAGTGATCTCAATGACCTCTTCCTCCATTGAAGAGTTCCATGATTTGGGTTACCTCTAGTCAATCATTTAATTCAACTCCTACGTCACAACTTAATGGATGGCTATGTGATCCTACTTTCCAACCTACATTACGTCGTCTTCTAGAAAATCAATCTAGGTCTAGATCTAAATCATCCACTTAGGAGACATTTGCCTCTAATCTTACTTCCTCTCTTGTGTCATCTTATTATGTCAATAAATCTTCCCCCCTTATCAAACCTATTTATTTTATTTAACCTTCTATGGTCAAAGAACATCAAAATCTACTAATTGATTTCTCTCAGGATGATCAAACAATCAAACTACATGATGATATCCCTCTACAAGGATTCTTTCTAGAACTTGATACACTTGTGTATTGGGGAAAAGGAGTTTACCCCTTTTTTGATAATGTAGATGAGGATCCTAAGGTCATGGAACTTGATTCTTATTCTATTCCATCTTCACATTCTTTTGAGCATGATGAGATGTCAGGATATAGCATTGATCAATGGCTTATATTCTCGTTGCTAAATCATTCATTATCTATCATCATTCCTTAATCAAAATCTCACTTTGGGTAATCCCTGAGTATCCCGTTATCTTCTTTTATTATGGAGCCACCCCCGGTAGTCCTCCATTTTCTACTTATGGGTCACCTTTTGGTATCCTATTACCTTCTATTCTTGGGCCACGGCCTAGTAGCCCTTCCTCTTCTATCTATGGGACCCCTCCCGGTAGTCCCTCCTTGTCTATACTTGGACCAAGCCCTAGAATCCCTTCATCATATTATTTTATTCTTGGGCCATGTCCTCATAGCCAAATTTCTTCCATCTTAGGGCCATATCCTGGTAGCCCTTCGCCATATTCTATTAGTGGCTCACCTCTTGGTAGTCCATCCTCTTCAATTCTTAGATCATATCCTATTCATACATCACATCATCCTTCTACTAATGACCAGGGAAAGCCCACCATCATTTCTCTCATTCCTATCATCAATCATAAATTTTCACATTTGCTTTCTTCTCCTTCTTGGGATCAAACAAGTCATGCATCAACTTATAAGAAACCCAAATAGTTTCTTAATCAAGATCACGTACAAACTCCTAAGAGCTTCAAAGCTCCTAAAAACTCACATGATCTTAGGGTTAAAAATCAACCGCGATTCAAGAATGCACATCAATGTAACCATCAAGTATGGCACAAAGTGCATAAACCTATGGATAGGGAACTCAAGCTCATGCATATGAAATCCATGTTTCAAGATAAATCACAGTAATTTGTTGAGTAAAAACTCACCACGATCATCGAGATCAGGGAAAATATTATGCTTGATAAATAAACATTCCTAGTCTCCCTTATCAAGGAAGTCGTAGACATCGTTGTTGGATCTTATCATGCAGAGTGACTTTGTTGGTCCCAACTTTCCAAAAACTATCAAAAATCTAAAAAAAATAAAAATTCAAAAATACGAAAAAACATTGAGAAAACACAACACAAATCAAAGGTACAAAGAGCAAACATTGCAATCAGGTATTGCGTATACATGAATTTTTCTTTCTTCCCTTTCTTTCTCTTCCTCTGCAAGTCTTCCTTCCATTTTCATCCCTTCATTAATATTTTGGTTAGCATATTCACATGCATTTTGTGAAATTTATCTCTACGGTATCTGTTTGACCTTGGTATTTTATCACCTTGGTAAATTAAAGAATGAATGACCTCTTAGATATCCTATCACAATCAACATCTAATAAACTTGCTAAGAAGAAATTTTGGACATATTTGTTGACACCAGCCAATTTCGTCATCAAAATCACTTCCACCTCCTTCGATCAAACCATCAGTGGTTCTTAACCCCTTGTCAAACACAAGAGCTGAAATAAATTTTTAGAAAGAAAAAGAATCAAAATAAATCAAAAGCCAAAAGCTACAAAGAAAAATAAGATTGATATATAACACTCTCTTGGGGTATTTTCAATAATCTCTATTGGGGCTATGGATTCCTGACTAGAAATAGAGAAATGTTGCAATTAGAATGAAATGGATATCCTTCGGGATTATGGACGCTTGGCTGGAAGCGGAGCAATGTATCGCTATCCTTCCACCATCCATTCACAAAATCACCTTTCACAATCAATCATTCCTACACATTGGCTAGGGTGTCTTCACTTGTTGTCTATTAAATATTACCTTCAAGAGGTAATTAAATTCCATGTGCACACACTGGATCTCTATGAGTAAGAAGGTTTAGTATGTTATCAAGTGTCATTTCTAGACCTTGTTCAAAATATTGCTTTAGTTTGTATCTTGTCTCATGATTTATGCCTTTTTCTAATCACTTCTTCATTGCAAGGCTTCTAAGCTACATTCATATTGTTCACATCATTCTTCTACTTCGTTTAGAACATCCATGTGTATAATATTTCCTTTTTGACATGTTTTTGGACACCTTTGTCCCTTTTCACAAAAACAATCTCCTCCTTCCTTTCTATCATGTGATTTTAGGCCAACTTATGGCATCCTTTCTCCTTCCCAACACTTCATTGCTTTACATTCACCATCATGTTGAACTTATGCATAATGGCCTTGGGTCCCACTTCTACACATGAAGAGTTTTCCTTTAAATAATCCCACCTAATCACTGGGGCATTTTTTCATCTTCACCTTTCTCATACACACATGGCCTTTCTCCCTTGTACATCTCATATATCGCTAGGGGATCCATGCTTCCTCGTCTTCCTTTACATAGCTTCAAAAAAAATTCAAAATAAAAAAAACATTCAAATATGTTAGGAAAAATAAAAAACATTCAAATATGTTTCAAGAAACTAAAAAAAAAATATAAATCATCCTACAAAACGTCGCTCTTTAGTTCTCACCTGGTCATGTGCGTGACTCATGGATCATCTTGATCTACCTCCATCAATAAAATCTAGGATGCTTACTTCATCTATACTTTGGGGCACAATCAGTTTCCTTGTACTATTTTGTAGTGCACATTGCTTTTTCATTGGACCCAAGTGTCCTCCATTATTCCCCTTGCATGTATCCTTTCTTAGGGAACGATTGTCAACCCTTATCGTTAATTTACACAGGTCGAAACTGAATCTTGATAACAAAAACATTACATTATGTTTCTCTAATAGGTTAGCTTGTTTACTTTCTCGTATTGCATTGCATTATGTATGTTGCATAGAGTTAGGCATATTTTACTGTCTCGTATTGCATTACATTTTGTATGTTGCATAGAGATAGTGTTTCTAACAATGGAAATTTGTTTGTATATGGATTTTCATGTCATACTGCACTTTTGTTCATTCTTTTTAATAAGAACTGATGATGAAGATCACTAGCAATATGATGAAAAATAAATCTGTTTAGAAGGCAATGGATGGATGTTGGCTCATTCCCCCTTCCTCATTCTCATTTTCTTCTATATCCCTTTTTCTTGTTCTTCACACTATTCTCTCTTCTGTTCTCTTTTTGTCATCTTTTTGATCATCGATTGAGTTCTTCTATCACCACATCAACAATCGAGGGGGCATCGTTCATCCTACTCTTTTTTTTCTTCTATACCTTTAAAATTTTCTACTTGTTTATGCTTATCTAATTTATTTGAAGTGACGTTACTTATGCCACCTCAAAGAGGGAAAAACGTAGACACCTAAAATATGCTTACACTTAGCATTTCCTCCAATTCAATTAATTGACGATTCTTCATTAATTCACCATTCTTTGCTCCATCCTCGGATGCCCATTCCCGACACTCTTCCAGTTGTATTCCTCCTATAATCATCTAATTGGGCTTATATCTCTCTTATTAGCTAAACATTCCTCCTTTCAACCATTCAAAACATTCATTGTTCTCTCTAGACCACTTCTATTGGCTTCCCAGGCTATCTATCAGTCAAAAATGGTTAACCAAACTCCTCCCAACTCTTAATGAGTCTCTAGTCACTTGCTAATAAAGTTTAAATAGCCTAACCCTAGCTTAACTAAGCATAAATCATGTTTATCCTAATCTAATCCTAAAGTGATTTTTAGAATTTAGTCCCACATGCACCCAAATTCCAAATCCTCTCATTTGGAAATCTATAAATAGAAGGGTCACCCCTCCCTTTCAAACTCACAACTTCACTCACAGGTCCTCTCTCACATTTGGAGATATTGGCATTAGAACTCATTTGCATTAGCCAAGCTAATAGGCATTTGATCTTGGCTAACCTCCATTAAAATAACTTCATCTTGCACCCATGATAGGTTAGTAATAGAATAGCTAAACTTGGCCATGTAGCCATTTAGTGAGATTCATTCACCCTCATGGAGTAAACATCAAAATTGATTGCTAAGATACTTATTAGGCTTACTTTATCAAGCTTTCAAGAATAGAGGATAGTTATATTTGCTAGATTTTTTTTTACTTCAAATATAATGTATGCAAAGTAGGTTTCCTTGCTCATTTTTTATCTGATGGTCCCTTGAGGGGATTTGCACAAAGCTTTGGGGTTTTCCTCCATATCAATAGCTCTTACAAAACCTTTCATTGAACACACTTTCCCTTCTATCACTTCATCATAGAATTTATATCTCCTCATTGGTTACTCCTCTTGCTGGCCTAAAGTAATTCATCGTTAACCTTGCCAATGAATTTGGTTGAAATTTAGGTTGGTTATCCTTAAAAGGAGAATAAACCAACCCAATGGATTTAAATAACTAAATGGTTGTTGTCAATTTTGTCCATATGTCCTCAGGTAAATATAGAAATACCATTTTGTCATGAATGGTCTCTATCTTAGAAACTTTGAAAATAGCAATAAATTGCATCTCGAAACACTGCATTGAAAGAGGAAATAGTATATTTACTTTTTGCATATTAAAAAAGTAAATTTTAAGAACAAATGTGTTAAAATTAAGTTTCGTTACCTTCAAATTATCTAACTTTGAGTTTCCCACTCTGGGCCTTTGAGGACATGCTAGGGATCTACAAATTATTCAAGCCTTGCAGAGTACATCAATAAAACTAGTATCAATCCAATTTCTATTTACATCATTTTGTTTTTGGTAAATTTTAAGAATGACTTCGCAAGGAGTGTGTGAAGACATAATGCAAGCCTTTCTAAACTACATATTAGTATGTAATGACTTATATTTTCTTTCAGCGAAAAATTTTTTTTTTGGGCACAAATGGTATATTGACCATCAAGAATGTAGAACTGTACATCATCCCTTTTCAAGTCATATGGATCCTTGAGTTACAGAAGATCCTTTGTAGAAGATAAAAAGGGAAGAAGAAGTGCATCTCTGAATGGAGGAATAACATTAATCAACATTGAAAATATTAGAAGCTCAAAATTATCATCATGCACAACATGTAATTGATATTCTATAGGTGCCAAATGGAACCTAGAAACTTCAATTAGAAAAGCATCACCATTGAACAAAAACAATTTTAATTATTCAACATTTAAAGTTTTTGTTTGCTCAAATATATTGGTCACTTTATTCAACATAAAAGTCAATTTTTTATTCTTTTTAATACCTTGCAGCTTTGACATAGATGGATCTATCTATAATTTAGACAAGTAAGATCTCCTTAGCAAGGTAAATAGCTTTGCATGTTTCAGTGGAGAAAAAAAATCATTTCTATTCAACTAATGACAAACACAAGAGGTATCCTTGGTTCTATACAATGTTTTGAATACCAAATTCATGTTGTTTGGAAATTCAAGGGCATTTCCACAACCTATTGTGTCTGACTACATAAAATTTCAAAAATTCTAACCATATTTAAGACAAGAGCATGCCTTATTTTCTGTAGAAGCCTTCATTTCTAGTTTCTTGAACAATGAAAATTCCAACTCCACGTGAAGAATAAGGAACTTATTAATTTTGACGTCAATGAATTTAACCTGAATATGTAATGTTTTCTCATCAATAAATTTTGAATTTAGTACCAAATTGACTTCATTGACAACATCCTCATCAACAAAAAAATAACCACAGATCACCGTGGTAATTTTCTAGGGAATACAGTTCTACAAACCAATCATCATATCTCTTTTTCATATCCTCTTCTGCTTCAATCAAAGGAATTTCCATGAACGGAGTGTGGCTAATGGAAGACATATTACCTAAAAAAGGAATTAAATGAATGAATATTTTGTAAGTAATTGCAAAGGACAAATATTGTTTCTCAGCAGTGCAATAGCAACAAGATGTCATATTTTAATGTCATTATTTTCATAGAGTAAAATTTAATAGGAATAAATATTTATAGCACAGTGGTTTCTAGGTATACTTCAACCTTCCCTTTAGTTATAAAAAACAAGAAAGTGTTAATAAAAAAATTTATTATGCATTGCACTAACAAATTTAGATAATTATTTGTTATTAAAGTTGGTTTGTTTCAAGTAGTGATTTTTTTGCTAGAAGTGTAGAATAGAGGCTGCTAGCATCCATATATTCCCATCACTATAAAAAACATATTTGAGCTACACTACATCATTGTGAAAACCTAGAAACCAACATGGGTGATAAGGATCGAGAATTGAATATTTAATAATAATAAATTTTACATGTCATGATGTGTTTGGGTGCTGTAATCAGGTGCCTTTTATAGTTCTCATAATGTATATCATGTGTATCACATAATTGAAATAAAATACTATATAGGAAAATGTATAGCAGCCACTAGGTTCAATTAGTAATCGAAAGTTATGGTTTCCCAGTATCAAGCCTTAATAGTTTCTTATTTTAAAATTAGTGATTGAATAACAAACAAATCATGGAAAACCATAGCATCTACCTGGATCCTTGCGGCGGCTAATCTACCTAATGGGTGTTAGGCTTAATATTACATGTTTGACTAAATGTATTGTATTCTCTTGAATATTCTTATGTTAATTACGTGTGTTCAAAAAAGTGGAAAATATTTTTAATTATGTGTATTCAGGAAAGTGTTAAATATATATCTTGTCTTTGAGTATTAGTTGTCTTCTCTTGTCTTGGAACATCAAATAAATGAAAATTCTCGGCGATCACTAAGGTATCAATGAAAATTTTTAGCGACCGCTAAATATTTAATCAATTAAAAATTCATTATCTACATTACCGAAAAATAGTAGTGTTGGAGCATAATAATAATACATATTTTAAACCTAAAGACGTATCTTGTCAATCTTGGCCTTGCATATTTTCATAAACTACCCCTTAAACAAAATAGTTCGTAACAATTTACTAAACATCGAAGGTGAAGATGTACATGAACCTTGCATAGGAATAAATGATCAAAAGTTGTGAATAGTAATGCTTGTTTTATGTTTGCCAATTATTCGTTGATGAGAAGGCTAGTGGCCACTAACCTCTACAATATTAGGGAATCCATTTTAATGATGCAAAAAACAATCTCAACACCTTTTTTGTCATTGTTTGTAATTATTTTATATTAACTGGACTATCCCTAACAGAGTCAAGTCCTTAAATGTAAACCTTTGAGAAGGCTGAGGCCTTATGTAGTTCTCATTTGATATTTTGTGTATAAAACTTAATCCATATATTTTCATATAAACAAAAATGCTTTACAACTAGTAAGTTTCGTTAGTTAAGGTTAGTAATAAAGATAGACATTAAGCAAGCTTATATCATAGTAGAGGAAATGAGCTAGTTATCATGAATCCTAGCGTAAGAGGTTGTTAGAGCCATGTAATGCCCCGTTCGATGTTTCCCAAGTTCTTGACATGACGACCCTGTTGCTAAGCATGGGAGGGTTGTGTGTGTGTGCTCTCATTGACCTTTGTTGACTTTTTCCTTGTCGCAGTGAAGATTTTGCACCCTCCCTCTCCTTCTTGCCTTTTCGGGTCGTTGTTGACACCCCAAACTGTGGACCTTGTAGCGTCATGTACGATTATCTAATTAAAGGAAAATCTTATTCTCGCTTCTTCAAGCTTGCCTAGTTGTCACCATTAATATGATTAATAATTATTATTATTTTTTAGCCGTAAAATCATAAAAATAATGTTAATAATAATATTATAATTTAAATTGTCGATTTACGATCATTTGTTTTAGTGTCAATTTTTATCAATATTGTTATGGATTACCTTTAAGCTATTATTTATTTATTTATTCCGTCCTTGTTCGCTCTCATGACCGAACCTCGATTCGCGCAAGAGAAGCTTGTTATTGGTGGCACCTTTGTTTGGGGTGTGGTGTTCAAGTTAATGTTTAACATTCCTCTTTAGCCGTCGAGGCATCGTTGCAAGCCTTGTAAATAAAATTTTTGTTGATAAAATGTTTATTTATTAAATTGTGGAGGTATCCACCCACCCCACCATTTCTTCTTTCCCATGCTGGCCGTAATACCCTTGTTTTATTTTATTTTATTTATTGAAAAGACCTCGTATTTAGTTGCATACGTTGGGAGGTGGAACACCTACCATCCCATCATGTCTCCTCCATGGCATTGCATGTTGAACTCTAGCTGTTAGGGGAGCTAGCCATTGTTTTCCCTTTTCCCAAGGTGTGTATTAATGAGACTTAAAACCTGTCTGCTCTGTAAATTTCCTTTTGGTGGTTGGGTACGCACTTTTCCCTAGTTGTGTGAGAGCTTTGGGTGAAGGAATACTCTGGGAGGTTGTGCGCATTTAGATTACCACCTTCTTTTGTGCAGTCTGAAACACATTGCTAATGCACTGTCCACTATATTTTGGATTGTTGTTTCCTTCTCCCTCCCTGGCTCATGGTTCTCTTAGTGCTGGCCATCTGCTAGACATTTATTTTTTCTTTATTTCCTTCTCCTGCTTGGTCGCTGCTCCCTTGTTTTACTCTTCCTCCTCCTTGGGCACGTGTTATTGCAGCATTGACAAATCCCCTCTCCCGATGCTTAGGATTTCATGGTGGTAGAGGGTGCATATACCTTGGCGTTGACTATAACCTACTCTTGTCTTATTATCTGGCTGCGTGGAGAGTTCTGGTGGAGCCTCGGGTGGGATGACATGTGTTGAACAGTCCAATGGTATGCAGAGTGCATGTTTACTGACATGATGTGAGTTCGACTCACAATAGAGGAGAAGTGATGAGAGATCTTATGGATGGTTGCGTGGACATCTAACAAAGTATAAAAGACAGTCAGGAAGCCTTTTCTGGTGATATTCTCTGTTTTTTTTCCCTCGGTGGCACTTTCTGTCAAGGGAATCTCATAGAACATTGACGTTGTTACATTGTTTGACCAAATGAAAGAACGAGACAGCTCCGCATGGAATATGATTACGGCAGTGTACAGAAGACATGGGTTTCCTCAGGAGATAGTCAAACTATTTCATCCATGCAATAAATAGGTCTCCAACCTGATGAGTTTGCATTTACCAGCGCACTCCTGGCCTGTGCCAAAATATGAGTTCTGAAACAGGGTTTGGACATCCATCTAAGCATAATGGAAATTTGTATATATTTCTAGTTTCCCCCCAACTCAGTGCCTAAATGTGGATTTTACCAGTTTATGTTGTTGTAAGTTCCCTAACAGATCAACCCGTAACTTGTGGAAGCATAAGGAGGGCATGTAAAATTTTAAACAAAAAAAAGTTCTAAGAGAAATGTGAGTTCATGATCGGCAACAGTTGTAGGTTATCTACGAAATGGGTATGTTGAAAAATCTCAGAAAATTTCAAGCAACTAAATTCATAGGTGTAAAGCCTCCCGTCCTTTTCCCACATCCTCTCAGCCTATGTTCAAGTATGGAGCCTTACGCAGGCCCTAGAAAATTGTCAGAACATATTGGGTAACGTATTCTATTGGAAAACTTCAAGTGATCGGGAAGTTTGTGTGACGTTATGGAGGTTAGATCAAGGCTCATGAACTGGTTGACGAAGTGCCAAGCGAGATGCTAAACTGAATCTTACGGGTTTTGACCAACTCTGTTCCTCCCAGGCATGGTTCACCTCCCCTCATCTTTCATAACTCTCGTACTTTAGTTTTTCATTTACAACTTAATATAATTTTAAAATATTAGGATTATAATACAGTTAATTGTGTATATCAACTCGTTGCAAAACAATAAAATGTTGTTTCGTAACTCACGAAGTCAAAATAACTCATTTGCATTAAACCATGAACATCCACCCTCATTTTGAGGTGATTTAGAAAAATTCTTACCCAACTAGATCACTACAATATTGTTTTATCGACTAAACGAAATTGACTTCCCAGTAATAAAGTGTGATCATCTCCCTATTTAAATAGATATTTTTTGCATTTTTCGGAGACTCGTTAAGTACCCTTCGTAACTCTGAAGATGAGATGTTAAGTTTCATTCATGTACCTTGTTATGTGAGGAGTCACCTTTACCTTTGGATTGACCCTGAATGAACATATGTGATCCTTTTGACGCTCTTATAGGAGCCCTGTTACACTGTTTTATAGTGGTAGGAAGTTGTTAAATCTATAAAATTGGCTTTCATTTTGAACCATCATTTGAAACCTGGATAGAGAAATTAATATCCGTCCTCATAAACCTCTCGTGTTTTTACTAGACAATTTCATGGAACTTTCAGTTTAGGGAAAAACACTTTTCTGAATATTTTGACAATGGCATTTTGTAGGCCTCTAGTCAAAGTTTGACAAGGTCAAACTGGACCAATTAGGACCGGTGGCTTCAGAAAACTTGTCGTTGTTTGAAGACTGTTTTCCAATTCTGAGTTTCATCGACTCTGTTGAATTCTCCTTATATAGGGAAATATTTAGAAGTGTCTCGTTGCGCATTCATCCATCAAACATCAATTTTGGATGTGGTTTTCTGAGCCCTCAAGCTAACTTTTGTTCATTTACATTGGGCCAACTATGACCAGTGGCCCCGGAAAACTAGCCGCCAAACGTAAACTGTTTGCATTTTCCAAACTCCGTCAGTTGCTATGAACTCTTGGTATATAAGTGGACACATATAAATTTAATCATGGTGTGTGTTCTCATCAGAAGACAACTTTTGGAAGTGGTTTCTTAGCCTCTGAGCCCATTTTGAACGTTTTTGTAGCTAGTAAGAAAATGTAAAAATAGAAAGTTGTGGGACCCTCGTCGAGGTTGCCAAACCACCATGGAAACTTTTGACACATGTAAATAACTGTTTAAAACTCTATAGTGTAACTTGTTGTGTGAAATAGGAATTTTGACAAAATGGTGTTTTCTCTCTCTTCCCTTCTTCTTCTCTCTCCTAGGTTACAAAATGAAGTGAAATGAAATGTAAGGAAAACATGTCTCTAAACCTTTAATTTCGATTGCAAATTGTAATTATTATTATACGTAAATGGGAAAATGAAAAATGTTAATTATGTTAGATTAGGGTGGATGCCATGTTAGTGATTTATTGTTGATATCATCCTCACGTGGTTTTGTAGGATGAAAGAATGATGGTGAAAAGGCGATGTGTAATTCTTTAATTATCATTCTAATTTATATAGTTCATTGTTAAATGAATAAATGTATAATGTAGTCTCATGTTACAGAAGGTTATATTTGATAATTTGTTGATATGTATGAGATGCTAGTTTTAAGGACATCTAGGAAATGTGCATTTAATCATAGGTTCAATTTGATTCATAGTACACATGGTAAAAAAAAGGTTTGATATTTATATAAGGTAAATGAATTTGAAGTAATATCTTGTAGTGCATACTTAGTGTTCAATAAATGATTAATGAGTCATCTTGTGCATTCATACTTTGCAAATATAATAAAGAGACTTAATTGAAACAATCCACCCTTGTACAATATCGGAGCATAACTTGTTTTCATGTGTGATACTCCTTACCATAGTAGACATTGAAAACCATAGAATGAAATTAAACTCTGCACTCGATGGAACCTCCTAGTTTGAGTAAACAAGAGCCCAAGAATGGATTTATCATCTTCGTCAGTATGTTTAGTGACATTGTCATAAACCTGTCTGATAGGAGCGACACAGTCAAACTTCATTTGGAGTAAGTAAAGCTAACTCTTCCTTCATATCCTAGTGGACTACCTTGTTTTCCGAAGATATATTTAGAATTAAATTTCTTCATCGAATGAAATCCTTGTTGGATTCAAACAACATAAATGGAGATCGGGATATAGTTGATCCTTTCCTTGCACTCTTGTTAATGAATTCCTTAGCTCGACTTAGCTAAATGTGCTACCTTGGTTCCTATCAACATAACACCTTAGTCCCTTCTTGAAGGTGGATTAGCATAAATATGCCCTCTCACTTAAAACTCATATATAATTGAGGGATAGACCCTTAGGTGAAGTTGGAATTAATCTAAACATTAGTTGATTTGGATGTTAATTTAGGGTTCGTGTGTAGCTTCAATTCTTCTAATCATTTATGTCTTCAAGAGGTTAGACAAACACTTCATAACTCCTTTTTCAAGACAATTCTAATAATAAGATCATCATGTGACGTAGAAAATAAAGCATATAAGAGTAAAAACGAGATTTGAGGTTCGGAATAATGCCACTCTTGGAGACCTTATATCTCAATTAAATATATTTTTTTATTTCAAAGAATATGAATTGCCTTGGTGTGATCAACCTTTGAGAAAAAAAAACACATATATAAATAAAAATGGAATTCCACAAGTCACTGAATTAGAATAACTATGGTAGGGAAATAACTATGCCATGATCAAGGAATGTTTTTGGTAAAAAGTGATCTTTTATCTAAATCTCCGTTAAATCCTAATATCGCTATATGGACACCAAGTCACATTCACTTGGGTTGTAAGATTAAAAAGGTAGACATTGAATATATGTTCGAGAAGAATATTTTTAACATAAGAACAAGATGATTAAGTATTTTAGATGCATTTGAATTATGCCAAATAAGTATGCAAGTTATGGAAAATTTTGTAAAGAATAAGAAGCCAACTAAAAAGGGTAGAATGGTAATTTAACCGTGGAATGAACTTAAGAATCTGTAGGTGGAAAAACAAGAAAATTATCCTTACACAATAATGTTCTTGGAATGTTAATCGTAACTAAAATACAATTAAAGAAATGATGTGTTGTGGGTTCGCCATTCCTAAAGTCATTTTTCTTGTTGTTGGGTCATTAACTAGTATTCATTCATTGGGAAAAGTGTGGCACCGACATGTCTATGTTGTTTTTCATGTGTCTATGTGAGTCGATGACTTATGTAATTTTCGTATGCGAGTCGATTTTTTGTACTTGGAGCCCTTGTTGTGTTGTGTGTAGTGAGAAATGTAAGTAAAAAAAAATTATCCTGGTATTTTACTGTTGTAATTGTGTGTGTAGAATGTGGGCACTACAATCCACTTAATAATCATAAAAAAATTTAAACAAATCACTCTTTAGGGGAGAGGGGATCTAATAGTGGTACACCCTAAGTTAAGAGGTCCACAAAATCAATTGTTTATGATATAGGATTCTGATTTTTTCACTAATATGTAGTTCAAGTTTGTGTTAGCTTATATTTTTTCTTTGGAATGTTCAATTGGAGGGAAATCCATATTTTGAATTGATTTAAAATAATAAATTTGAGTTACACTATAACCATGGTGGAAACCAATACTTGAATATGAGTGAAAATGTTTGAACATTAAATTTTTTATACTTGTACATGGGTGAGAGGTTTTACATGTCATGATGTAATTGGCTACTCTACATAATTATTATGTCAAGAATAAATAACTATTATATAGTACTATGACAACTACTAGGTATCGTGTGATCAATAGGCATGTCAACTATTGGACCATGTTCACGTATTGGCCCCTCTCCCCTGATAGTTCATGATTTTTCTAATATGCAGATTTTCTTTTACACATTTAAATTATGTGGAGAACATATTTTTAAGGGATTTAAAATAAGTACTTTTGAATACAAAGGAATTTAAGGAAACCCATTACTTCAGAATAAAATCACCTTTTATGGGTTTTCTATGTGTCACCATTTCATTGGATAATTTATTGATGAGACTTGATGTGACTTACTTTATTGGCTAGTTTTTATTTAATTTTTAACTTGAATTCAAATAATTAATGGCGATTTATTTCACATACCCACTAATAGTCATTGGCTCCTTTTCCCTAGCACAAGTAGATAATAATAGAAGAAGATATTTTTCCTTTGCTAATGACTTGAATACTAATGAATTAATTGTTGGAGGTGACTCCCATATTATTGCTAATGTCATCATTAAAAAGTATACCTTGTCAAGGATAATCAATCTTGTGTGATTAAAATTCCCTTTGTATGCTCTCATTAACTCAAGATTAGACCTTAAATCTTATCTATTAAGATAACTACTAAATAGGCAGTTGTGAAAAATCGAGGGACTCACCAATCGTTTTGTAATAAGATTTACAATAAATATGTTGATTGGCTAGACTCATCACCTTTTCCAATAAAGGTTGATATTAAATCCTATGGCAATCTTGTCTTAATTTCAAGCATACGATGGCATATTCACTCCATACATTTATCTAAATGTTACCCCTTATTTCCACACCTTTTCGGTTTATTTCATGAGATATCATTTATTCTATCATGGCCAGACCAATGTTACCTTTCATACAATTTTTTACAGTTGTGGGTGAAATAGGATTTTATATCAAAATATCACGTCTTCATTTGAAATCAATTTTTTGGTTTGAATCTAAGCAAGACCTAGTTGCAATTGATGGATTTCTTGGAGATGATTATCTTTCTCTAGAGGGATTTTCAAGGGTAATATGCAGAAGTTGCTTCGATGTTCATTTGTCATTTTTTTATCATTCATTCAGCAAATGATTGGGCTTTGGTGATGGGTCATCATTGGATAAGGCTAGCGTATAGGGTTGGAATGGAAGCAAAAATGGATAAAACTTTGAGTGTGTCGTGTTCCTTTCTTTCTGATTCTTGCTATAAATAGGAAGGTTTGGTGCATGTAGATGTTTTTACAAAGTTTTTCAACCTGCTTAATGTCCTAAATAGTTTCTTGTTTGAAGTGTAAAAATGTGGCAAGACCTCATCGACGGGAAGTAGGCCACTCCACTTGCCTAACCTGGATGATATGTCTATCCCACTGCAATAGGAACCGACTAATTGGAATGTTCTTCGCATGAAAGGTTGTGAGGCATATGATTGATTAAAGAGTCAGTTTGCTGCTTGGAAAAGAGCATATTTTTCTAGAACCACCGACGAAAACCATATTCATGCCCATTAAGTTTGACGTTACGAAGATGTCATATGATTTAGATAAATAAGTGTTTCTAAAATACATCACGTTGTATCTTTGTTTTGGTTGTTATATAGTGTTGTCAGTTCCAATGTTATCTATTCATAGTGTCTAGATTACTAGTCTGGAGTTTTTTGTATTCCTAACCACTTGTGTTTTTTGGAATTTTTCCCTTACATTTTTTACCAA
Organism: Taxus chinensis; assembly: GCA_019776745.2. NCBI lineage: Eukaryota > Viridiplantae > Streptophyta > Pinopsida > Cupressales > Taxaceae > Taxus > Taxus chinensis. Next base: position 672,204,953 of record CM034147.1, on the reverse strand, counting down.
GTTATTGCATCTCATTGTATCTATAATGTAAAGGGAAAGGGTCCCTCCAACCCTCCTTTAACTATAAAATACAAGAAACCATTAGTAGAAGTTTATGTTATGTGTTGTCGTAAGCAATTTAAATAATTACTCGCTATTAAATTTTTTTTGTTTCAAGTTTGATATTTTCTGGTAGAAGTGAAGACGGCCACTAGTGTCGATATATTCTAGGATATCTTTCTGTTAATGTAAAAATAGAATCTATATAGATTTAGGTTTGAGGGGCCTTAATGAAAGCCAAGAATTATGCTAGCAGCCACTAATCTCAAGAATTTTTTATGTTACACCAATGCCATGAAATAATCTATGTCCTTATCTTCAATATATTGGTGTTGGAGCTTGATTCAATTTTTAGTTTTTAGTTAATTCGTTAATCAATATCTTGAATAAAAGACAAGATTTATCTTAGAGGCCATTAATTTTAAGGCTTTATTATGTTACACCAATGTAATGGAATAATCTACAACCTTAGTAGCCACTATGATTCGAATGTCATGTGATATACTTCTAATAACATATTGAACTTAGTGGCTGCAATGTAGAAAATTTCGTTTTGGAATATCTGTATTATATAAAATAATTTAAATTAATCTTGTATTGGAATATTTGTTGTCTTGCAACATCAAACAAAGAAAGTAAACATCCACCCTAGCAGTCGCTAGTCTTAGAAGGTAGTATTGTAACATCCAACTATAATAAAGGAGCTTAGTTAGTTTTTTAGTTCAGTCATTATAAATTTTCCTTTATGCAAGGCAAAAAATATCCTAGTGCCTGCTAATCTCAAGAATTTGATATATTGCACCAATACTATTTAATAATCTTCAACATTAGCGGCTGTTAGGATTTTAATATAATGGTAGGATTCCGATAAATTAATAAAAAATATAAATATAATGGTAGGATCACTTTCTCTAAGTGGGAAATGGAGGTGGATATGGGTCCTTAATGTCCACCGAGTGACCACCATTCGAAGCGCCCCACTATGTTCCACTTGGTCCATATGGAGAAGTTTGACCCCTACCTCAAGGTGTCCCCATGGCTACTTATTGAAAGCATCTAATGAAATCAATGGGAATGGAACTTGGGTTGATGATTACAAACTACTTGTAACTCACCAATAGCCTGAGACCTTGAGTTCATCATGTCTTTGAATATTTTTTTTCTAGTCGTGTATTTGAGTAACATGTTGAACCCAGCGGCCGCTAGGCTTAAATTGCTATTTAGAATCACCAATATTGAAGAAATAAATGTAGTGGGCAACCACCCTAGCGGTCTCCATTCATTGAAAATAGTCTTTTACAATGTAAATATAATAACATGGAGCATATTTATATTTTCAATTGAGTGGTTACAAATTTTCTTGAATGCAAGCAGCAAGTATCCTAACGGTCACTAACCTAAAGTATTTTTGTTGTTCTTGGAGCACTATGTAATTATCTTCGACTGTAGCGGATGCTAGGAATATCATTCAATAAACTTTGAATAGAATTTTGTACTCAAAGGACACCTGGCTAAACTATTGGTGTTGGATTTTAGTTTAGTATTGAGTCTTTAGTGGGGTCGTTAATCAATATCTTGAATGCAAGACAAGAATTATCTTAACAGCCGTTATTCTTAAGTCTTTACTATGTTACACCAGTGCAATGGAATAATATACAACCTTAGCAGCCGCTAGGCTTCAAATATCATGTGATAGACTTTGAATAACCCAAGTTAATCTAGGGTGGGGTGTATTGTGAGAAATGAGGTCAGGAACGTAATTGTGGCGGGCTCCTTTCCATTACAAAATTACACTTGCAACCTTGATGAAGCCCAAACCCTTTTAGAGGGTATTAAGCTAGAATTTTCCAAAGGTTGCAATCATCTCTATGTAGAATCAGATTCGCAAGTAATTGTCCATGCAATTTATAAGGGTTTTGCCATATCTTAGCACTTAAATTTGTTCATCTCCAACATTATTTTTGGCTTGGAAAATAGCAAAATTTGAGTATCAATCATGTCTTTAGGGAAGATAATAGCACCGCAGAACTTCTTTCCAATATGGCTATCGATGGTTCAGACATTGCATTGGTATTGAATCATTCTGAATATTTGGTCAGTCTGGTAGATATCATTCCACACGAAGGAAGGTGTGGATTCAACTCTCAACATTAATGGAAATTGTGATGTCTACCCAATTTTAAGACGGGCGTTGGCTTCTTTTCCCTCATTCTCTTCCTTTCATCTTCTATGCTGGAAAATTGTGGGTTTCCTTGGCTTCCCCTTCATCTCTTTGTGTGGCGAGAGGTAGGAAATGACGTACTCCTTGGCCATTTCTTAGAGGCGCATCTAAGAAGTATTCTACAATGCCTCCTTTCGTGAGTCTGAAGCTATCGAATGTGTGTTAGGTGAATATTTTCTACTGGAATCTCCTAGGGCGTTGATGCGCCCGAATTAGCAGGAACTTGACAAGGTCATAACTTGAGCTCCGGGTGTCCGTTTGAGTCCGTTTTTTTTTTTTGAAACCACGTGTTTCGATGAGACGAACGCAGCGGCAACCCGCCCTACCGGTTGGGGCAAGTTTTCGACACGTTTTCGGGCCCTAAATCCGCCATCTTGAGGCCAAAAATTAGGATTTAAGTTATAGTTTGGTTTTTTCCTATTTTTGAGCATTAGTTAATTTTAGTCTATTAATTGCATTTTGAGTTAGAAAGTTGGCAATTCCTCTAATTTAGGGATGTAGAAGATGCGTGGCAATTTCTGTGCCCGTAGGAATAAGCATGCGAACTTACTAAGAATAGCAGGTTCTAGTAAACTGCTAAAAATAGTAATTTCCGCCACCTAGAGTAGATTTAGTCAGAGTTAGCTAGAGTTTACTTGGAAACTCGAGTTGGGAGTTATTTTCCTATTTAGGAAACATTGTAATTGATTATTTGATAACGAAGAAGGAGATCTATTTTCTTTTGGAGTTCATTTTATTGCAGTTTATCTCGTTGTTCTTAATTTGGCTACATTATCTGGTATCAGAGCAGGTTCGAAGTATTTTGTTTAAAAATGGCAGGAAGAGGAAGAGGAAGAGGAGGCGGTATTGCCCAGATGAATAGAAATATGCAAGATCTGCAGAGACAAGTTGCTGCACTTGCTGCAATGATAACCCAAAGAGGAAATCAAGGTGGAGATGACACAGATGAAGAAGAAGTTTGTGAAGAGGAGGAAACGCAAGCACCACCATTAGCTTTTGAAGAAAGGATGCTTCGAGCATTAGAAGGAAAGAATGATGGGATAAGAGTTGATGTTTCAGAGTATGGTGGTAGTCTAAAACCAGAGGAGCTGATAGACTGGTTGAATAGCATGGGAAATTTTTTTGAGTGGAAGGCTATGTCAGAAGAAAAGAAGGTAAAATTTGCATGCACGAAATTGAAAGGTCATGCTATGTTATGGTGGGATCACCTACAGAAAGAGCGGTCAAGAAAGGGGAAAGAAAGAATTAGGACATGGAGTAAGATGGAGAAGAAGCTAAAAGATAAATTTCTACCTGTGGATTATGCACAAACCCTTTACAGGAGGTTTCAGAATCTCAGACAGAACTTACAAACAGTGCAAGAATACACAGATGAGTTCTACAAGTTGTCCATTCGTGTAGAGCATGAAGAAACTGAGGAACAAATGGCTGCGAGGTATGTTAATGGACTAAAGTTTTCTATTCAAGATGAGATAAGTATGCATAGGATTAAAAGCATGGAGGATGCCTATCAATTAGCCTTAAAGGCTGAGGAAAAACAAAATCGTCAAAGTTTTAGGCGATCACCTGGAATGAATAGGGGGGCCTCATCTTCCTTTCGGGGATGATCTGGTTTCAGCCAAGGTAGGGGAGAATCATCTCGTGGATGGGAAAAGCAAGAGGATACGAGACAAGATTTCCAGAATCAACAAAGAGGCAGAGGATTTTCTAGGGGTAGAGGATATGCTGGCGATAGAGGATGGGAGGCTCCACGAAGACCATTTGTTTGTTACAAATGTGGTGAAGAAGGGCATCGGGCTTTTGAATGCCCACATACTTATACACATGACAAAAGGCAAGGAGATGCTCCAAGAGTAAATCTTGTTGAAGTTGAGCAAGTAGAAGATGAACAGGACCTCGAAATTCCACCAGATGTTGGAGAAACTCTGATGATCAAGAGGACAATGATTGCTCCAAGAAAGGAGGTCAAGGGGGATGCATGGCTACGTACAAATATTTTCAGAACAAGATGCACTTCAGGAGGAAAGGTATGTAATGTTATTATTGATGGTGGTAGTTGTGAGAACATGGTTTCAAATGAGATGGTTGAAAAATTGGGTCTGCATTGTGAGAAGAATCCTAACCCTTATCGTATTGCATGGTTTAAGAAGGGTAATGAAGTTACTGTTGATAAGAGATGTTTAATAAGCTTTTCTATTGGGAACAGTTATAAGGATGAGATTTGGTGTGATGTTATTCCTATGGATGCATGTCATATACTGCTAGGAAGACCATGGCAATTTGATAGAAAAGTTATTCATGATGGGGGAAAAAATACTTATACTTTCTGGAAGGATGGCACAAAAATAGTTTTGATACCTCTTAAAGAAGAGGGGAAGGCTGAAAATATGCTTTCTGCAAAGGAATTTGTGAAGGAGGCAAAGGCAACCGGTTTCTGTTATGCACTAGTTGCAAATAAGGATGAACTTGTAAGTGCTCAAATACCAATAGAAACATCAGAATTAATAGAAGAATTTTCAGATGTTATTCCTGATGAGCTACCAGATGGATTACCACCCAAAAGAGATATTCAACACCACATGGATTTGATTCCAGGGTCTTCACTCCCAAATCAAGCGGCTTATAGGATGAGCCCGACATTGCATGCAGAGTTGAATAGGCAAGTGGCAGAGCTCGTGCGAAAGGGGGTCGTAAGGGAGAGCATGAGTCCGTGTGCAACACCCGCTTTATTAACACCAAAGAAGGATGGAACATGGAGAATGTGCACGGATAGCAGAGCGATCAATAAAATTACAATCAAGTATCGGTTCCCAATACCTCGCCTTGATGATATGATGGATGTGCTTGCTGGATCTAATTATTTCACCAAGATTGATCTTCGAAGTGGTTATCATCAGATTCGGATCAGAGAAGGAGATGAGTGGAAAACAGCATTCAAGACAGGAAATGGATTATATGAGTGGTTGGTGATGCCATTCGGGTTATCCAATGCACCTAGTACTTTTATGAGATTGATGAACACCGTGCTACGGGAGTATAATGGTAAGTTTGTTGTGGTTTATTTTGATGATATCTTGATCTTTAGTAAAACTAAAGAAGAACATTTGAGGCATCTAAGATTGGTATTTGAAGTGTTAAGGAAAGAGAAACTCTATGCAAATATGAAGAAGTGCACATTTATGCAAGAGAGCTTGGTATTCTTGGGCTTTATTATTTCAGCAGGTGGGGTACAGATGGACTCAGAAAAGATAAAGGCAATTATTGAATGGCCTACTCCACGAAGTATAACAGAGGTAAGGAGCTTTCATGGTCTAGCAACATTTTACAGAAAATTTATTAAAAATTTCAGCAGTATTGTAGCACCTATCACAGATTGCACAAAAGGAAGGGAGTTTTTGTGGACAAAGGCAGCTGAGGATAGTTTTCAATTCTTGAAGAAGAAGGTGACAGAGGCACCCATTTTGGCACTACCAGATTTTGATAAAGTGTTCGAGGTTGATTGTGACGCCTCACATGTGGGTATTGGAGCTGTTCTAAGTCAAGGAGGAAAGCCAATAGCTTTCTTTAGTGAGAAACTAAATGAGGTAAGAAAGAACTACTCTACTTATGATGTGGAATTTTATGCAATTGTACAAGCATTAAGGCATTGGAGGCATTACTTAGTGCCTAAGGAGTTTGTGTTATTTACAGACCACATAGCCCTGAAGTATGTGAATACCCAAAAGAAGTTGAATAGTAGGCATGCAAAGTGGGTATCATTTTTGCAGGGATATACTTTTTCTCTAAAACATAAATCCGGAAAACAGAATCAAGTTGCAGATGCATTGAGTAGGCGTGTGACTTTGTTTACCACTATGGAAAATGAGGTGGTGGGTTTTGAAGCAATAAAGGGTTTGTATTCTTCTGATTCTGATTTCAAGGATATTGTTGAAAGACTAATTAGTCCATTGTCAGACAATGTAGGAGATGTCTTGGATGAGTATAGTTTACAGGATGGCTACCTATTCAAGGGACGCCAACTATGTATTCCAGTTGGGTCTATGAGAGAAAATATAGTGAAAGAGTTGCATAGCGGAGGGTTGGCTGGGCATTTTGGTAAGGATAAGACAATAGCCTTGGTAGCAGACAAATACTATTGGCCAAAGCTGAAAAGAGATGTGGTAAGATATGTGGAGAGATGTCGAATTTGCCAAGTCTCGAAAGGCCATGCACAGAATACAGGGTTGTATATGCCGTTGCCTGTTCCTAAAGGGTCGTGGACAGATCTGAGTATGGACTTTGTTTTGGGATTACCAAAAACACAACGAGGTAATGATTCCATTTTTGTGGTTGTTGATAGGTTTTCTAAGATGGTTCATTTTATTGCTTGCAAGAAAACAAGCGATGCAACAGGCGTAGCAGATTTGTTTTTCAGAGAAGTTGTTCGTTTGCATGGTGTTCCAAAAACCATTACTTCAGATAGGGACACAAGGTTCTTAAGTCACTTCTGGCGGACTTTATGGAAGAAATTTGGTACTCAACTACAGTTCAGTAGTGCTTATCATCCACAGACTGATGGGCAAACAGAGGTGGTAAATAGGAGTTTGGGAAACCTGTTAAGGTGCATTGTTGGGGAAAAGCCGAAACAATGGGACTTAGCATTACCACAAGCTGAGTTTGCATATAACAGTTCCATAAACAGATCCACGGGAAAGTCTCCATTTTCAATTGTGTATGGGAGTAATCCAAATGGGGTATTAGATTTGGTACAGCTACCCGTTGATGGCAGAGTCAGTGATGATGCAGAAGCATTTGCCGAACATATACAACAATTGCAGGAAGAAGTGCGGAAGAAGCTGCAAAATAGTAATGACAAGTATAAGGAAATAGCAGATGTGCACAGACGGAGAAAGGTATTTACAGTTGGTGAGTTGGTTATGGTTTATCTGCGGAAGGAAAGGTTTCCAAGAGGAACCTATAACAAGCTGAAGTACAAGAAGATTGGACCCTGCAAAATCGTGAAAAAAATAAACGATAATGCTTATGAGGTAGAATTGCCAGGGAATTTTGATATTTCTCCAGTGTTTAATGTTTCAGATTTGTATTCTTTTCATGGGGATGGTGCAGAAAGGGATGATGCTGATGAAGTAGTAGATTGGCGGCAGCAGGTTCCGGTGAAGAAGAAAGAAGAAGTGGATCAGATTCTAGATAAGAAAACAATGGACACGCGACATGGGAAATACAACAAATATTTGGTACATTGGAAAGGACTGGAACAAGAGGACAATACTTGGGTCACAGAGTCAGAGATTCAGAAGTTGGATGCAGATAAATGGAAGCAGTTTGAAGAAGACAACTTGCAGGAGCTACGTTTTTTTCAAGCAGGGGAGAATGATGCGCCCGAATTAGCAGGAACTTGACAAGGTCATAACTTGAGCTCCGGGTGTCCGTTTGAGTCCGTTTTTTTTTTTTTTTGAAACCACGTGTTTCGATGAGACGAACGCAGCGGCAACCAGCCCTACCGGTTGGGGCAAGTTTTCGACACGTTTTCGGGCCCTAAATCTGCCATCTTGAGGCCGAAAATTAGGATTTAAGTTATAGTTTGGTTTTTTCCTATTTTTGAGCATTAGTTAATTTTAGTCTATTAATTGCATTTTGAGTTAGAAAGTTGGCAATTCCTCTAATTTAGGGATGTAGAAGATGCGTGGCAATTTCTGTGCCCGTAGGAATAAGCATGCGAACTTACTAAGAATAGCAGGTTCTAGTAAACTGCTAAAAATAGTAATTTCCGCCACCTAGAGTAGATTTAGTCAGAGTTAGCTAGAGTTTACTTGGAAACTCGAGTTGGGAGTTATTTTCCTATTTAGGAAACATTGTAATTGATTATTTGATAACGAAGAAGGAGATCTATTTTCTTTTGGAGTTCATTTTATTGCAGTTTATCTCGTTGTTCTTAATTTGGCTACATTAGGCGTGGGCTAATTCCGATATAGCAATGAACTTTGTTTTAAATTTTCTTTTTCTTCATCTAATTTTGGCAGACGTCAAATTTATAGTAGAGTATTTTATTTATCTGGTTCATCATGTTGGTTTGCACGAGGAATTGGCTAGCTTTTGGATTCCTGACCCCTTACTTTGGGTGTAAGAATTTGATGAATAGGCCATTGGAGTTGGGTAGGGGATTCATTTTTTGGGTGAGAAATATAGTGAACTACTTCTTCGTGTCGAGAATATGCATGTTTCCTTCTAGCACGATGACTCAAATCCCAATAGATTGCCACCCTTGGAGATCCTCAAAGTTTTTTTTCCTATTGATTCATCAATTGATCATCTCCATGCACTTTGGGATTGTGTAAAAGGATGATTCCTCCTTCTGCTTGGCAAGGTCCTAGTGTGGGTCGGTGGTGTTGCAGGTGGCACTTGTAAGGTTGGGAGGTAGATCAGAGAGCGGTGGAGGAGGATGAGCTTGGAGTGGTGGATGGCCCCACTTGCAAGCTTCAGTAAGGAATTATGTTTTTTTGTAGGAACTATTGGAGCCTTTCTTTTGGCTCATTTTATGTTTGGTTGTTTGTTTCTAGGTCTGTTTTGGCTCTCCGGCTAGTTCTTGTCTGGCTTCTTTCTTCAGTGCATTTTTTGCTATGGGATTTGGGCTCTTTGGACATGTTTGGTTTTTTTTGTATGGGTGGGGTCCCGTAACCCTTTGGTTCAAAGCTCCAGTAAAAAATGTTTAAAATTTTAAAAAAGACATATTGAACTCAACAACCACAATGTAGAAAATTTCATTTTGGAATATGCGTATTTTGGAAAATCATATAAATTAATATTTTCTTTGAATATTTGTTGTCTTGAAAAATAAAAGAAAGAAAGTAAACATTCACTATAGCAATCGTTAGTCTTAGAAGGTAGTATTGTAACACCCAAATATAATAAATCAACTTAGTTAGTTTTTTAGTCAAGTTGTTACTGACTGTCTTGTATGCAAGGCAACAAATATCCTAGCGACCGCTAATCTCAATTATTTTTTATGTTGTTCCAATGCCTTTTAATAATATTTGACATTAGCAGCCATTAGGCTTTGAATATCATGGTAGGATTTTGATAAATTAATACAGAAATCTAAATATAACAGTAGGATCACTTTCTCTAAACGGGACATGGAGGTGGGCTTGGGTCCTTAATGTTCGCCAAGTGATCAACATTTGAAGCACCGCGCTATGTTTTTCTTGGTCCATATGGAAAAATTTTACCCCTACCTCAAGGTGTCCCCATGGCCACTTATTGAAAGCATCCACTAAACTCAATGGGAATGGAACCTACGTTAATGATTACAAACTACTTGTAACTCACCAATAGCCCAAGAACTTGAGTTCATATTGTCTTAGAATATTTGTTTTCTAGTCATGTATTTGAGTAACATGTTGAACCCAGTGGCTGCTAAGCTTAAATTTTAGTTTGGAATTCATGTGATAGAATTTGAATATACTATTGAGCGCAATGGCTGCTAGGATTGAATTTCCATTTATAATCACCAGTATTCAAGAAAGAAATGTAGTGAGAAACCACCCTAGTGATGACCATTCATTGAAAATAGTATTTTAAAATTTAAATATAATAATGGGGAGCATAGTTAGATTTTCAATTGAGTGGTTACAAATTGTCTTTAATGCAACTAACATGTATCCTAGTAGCCGCTAACCTAAAGTCTTTGTGATTTTCCTGGAGTGCTATGTAATTATCTTCGACCATAGCAGACGCTAGGAATATCATACGATAAAATTTGAATAGCATTTTGTTCTCAGAGGTCACTTGGCTACACTATTGGTGTTGGATTTTAGTTTAGTATTGAGTTTTTAGTCAGGTCGTTAATCAATATCTTGAATGCAAGACAAGAATTATCCTAGCAGCCACAAATATTAAGTTTGTACTATGTTACACCAACACAATGGAATAATCTATGACCTTAGCAGCCACTAGGATTCGAATATCATGTGATAGAATTCATATAACATATTGAACTCAGTGGACACAATACAAAAAAAATCATTTTGGAATATGTGTATTCTAGAAAGTCGTTTAAATTAATCTTGTCCTTGATTATTTGTTGTCTTCAAACATCAAAGAAATAAAGTACGCATCCACCCTAGCGGTCACTAGTCTTATAATTTAGCATTGTAACATCCAAATATAATAAAGGAGCTTATTTATTTTTTCAGTTGGGTTGTTACTAATTTTCTTGTATGTAAGGCAACAAATATCCTAGCGGCCGCTAATCTCAAGTCTTTGTTATGTTGCATCAATGTTATTTAATTATCTTTGACATTAACAACTGTTAGAATTCAAATATCGTGGTAGGATTTTGATAAATTAATATGTAAATCTAAATATAATAGTGGTGCTTAGCTTGATTTTCATGTAAGCCATCCTAGTTGTATCATATGCGAGTCAACCGGAATCTTAGTGGTCGGTAGTCTCCCTTCTTGTTTGAAAAATGTATTCAGGAAACTCTTTAATCTTTGTCTTGTCTTGGAATATTTTTTGCCTTGTGTTGTTTGTAATAGCTAGGCAATGTTGTAAACATCGAGCTTAGTGGCCTCTAGTCTTAGAATATGTTATTTTAAAATTTAAAAATTGTTACTTTAGATTGGATCATTTATCAAGTAATTCCTTACTAATTGTAAATGGGATATATGTTTGTAAATAGATTGATTAACAGTTATATTTAATAATATTTACGAGTACATATAATGTGCTTACTTTTTAATAAACATAAAAAAATTTGTAAAGACAATGCATTTAATTATTTCTACGTGGGAAAAAAAATTGAAAAAACTATGTATATCAACACCACAATCAAGTGAGAATCAAATATTGAGGAATTAGTCACGACTATTTCTTTCATATTAAAAAGACATTAAAGGAATTCAAAATGATTACCTATACTATACAAAATCAAACCATTATGACTTATAAAAAATAATATGGGACTTGTTTTTATAGAGATGTCAGCACTTATGGGAAAAAAACAGACGAAGAAAAACAAAAAATAAAAAAAAAAAAAGAAACAAATAGAAGGGCTGAAAATGGAACCCATTTAACAGACATGAATACTTGAGCGACGACTGAACAAAAAAATGGGTTTTTGGAAGGAGTGAATATTTTAAAAGGGATTACACAATCTTCATTCATGGGCTAACAAAAATCTTCAGTCATGGGAGGAAAAAAATCTTTGGTCATGGGCAAACAAAAATGTGGGTTTGACAAGAAGATGGAACGGAAATAAAAAAATGCTAAAGGGAATGGAAGGGATGGATTGTGGTGCAAAACACAAGAACTGGGTGAATACAAAGTAGTTACAAGTTCCCACCATCAACTATGGTACACATACAATAACATAGATTCTTTTGATAAATACATGTTTTAGTTATATCTGATATTTTGACGTGCTTGATAATGTGTGTTTAAGCTTTGTATTCTCTATAAAACATAGTATCTGTGAGATTCTATCTACAAAATATTTTACTCATCTCTTTTGATTCCATCCTTTGTGGGCCTCCTGATATGCACTCCAACCCGTGATCTATCCATAATCTCTATTTTCTATCTTGTTTATGCGCCCCCAAATGTGATTACGATTGTTACCATAACTTAACATTCAAAAAAACCTTCATGAATCGAGAACTCAGACCAATAAATTAGTGCATGCACGTGTTGTATTTTGATTTCAAGATCTCCTTTTCTATGCTTACAAAATAAAAAAGAAACCCTAATATATATTTCTCTAGTTTATTTAGTTTTTTCCAAATGCATTCAACGAAAGAAATTAAGAAAACTGAAAAAAGTGGCAATAGGAAATCTCAAAATTTGAATTTCCACTTCGTAAAGAGAAAGTGTGGGATTTTTATATTTCAAATATTGGCATTTAATGTGGTTTATTTAATATACCATCATTTTAATCAACCCATAATTAATGTTTGCTTTAATTCAGAGCATATTGTGGGAAATGGGGAAAAAAATTGATTAATTTTACCTACTTTAGAAACAAGTGGGACAACGAAAATTTTCTTTGTGAACACTTGAAAAAACCACAAATATTAATTTAGGAATAATAAGAAACCATTTACAAAATATAAGTGGACATTAGGACACACATAAAAAAAAATTAATAGAGTGATATACACCTAGTTAATAATTAATTTTTATCGAGTGCGACTTCGATATTTTTAAAATATATTGTGCGTTAATCCGAGGGATAGCATGAGATTTAGGGAAATCAAATTTATTAATACTACCTACTTTAGAAACAAGTGGGACATCGACAAAATTTTCTTTATGGATTCGCAGAAAAATGACAATTGTTAATTTCAACATAATAAAAAACCATTTAGAAAGCAGAATTGAACATTAGGAAACAAAAAAATTAAATTTTTAAGGAGCGATATATGCCTCGTTAATTATTAATTTTTATCTAGTGCGAATTCGGTATTTTATAAATATAATTCATGTTAATTCGGGGAATAGTGTGGGATACAAGGAATTAAAATTTATTAATACTACCTACTTTAGAAATTGGTGGGACGACGTCAAAAGTTTCTTTGTGAACTCGCCGGAAAAATGAAAAATATTAATTTAAGCATAATAAAAAACCATTTAGAAAATAGAAGTGAACATTACGAAACAAAAAATAAAAATTTTAAGAGAGAGATATACGCCTCGTTTATAATTAATTTTTATCGAGTGTGAATTAGATATTTTTTAGCTATCATCTGCTATTAATTCAAAAAAATATCAATAAAATGTGGCATCTTGAAAGTTTGAACCAGTTAATTACATAATTATATAATTGACACATTTATTAAGAAATTTTTAATTGGCGATAGAATTAACAAATATTTTTAACCTATAAAAATCCGCATTATTATGGTGTAAATGTAATCCATTAAAATGTTGCCACGTGGCATGAAATTTCTAATATATCTCTTGATCGTCGATATTTTGGAGTTATTTACGCATTACTCTAGAAAAATTAAAACATAATTTTACTCTACACCCAAATTTGAGAGTACCTTATAGATAGGAAAGAAAATAGTGAACACTATGCTCCATTAGAATAATGTTTTTGCAACACCAAATTCAAAATAATAAATACTTAGGATTTTATAGGGGATCGGGGTATTCTCTTCAGCACGTGTTAATGAACAAATTTGCATGTCATATGTTGTCTTTTTATTTGATGAGAAGAAGCCTAGCGGTCGCTAGCCTCTACAACTCCTAGGTTTCATTTCCAGCAATGTAAATAAATATCTTTACAGTTTTCGATCACTATTATTTTCATCAACTGTAATCTTATCTTATTGACTATACATTCCTTCCACAACCAAGTGTGGCACTACATACCATATAAATATTTCTCAACTTCTATATTACTCATAAGTTATTTTGTGTCTAACACATAATTTATATCGGTTCATATCAAGTAAAATATTTAGTGACCACTAAGCTCCATTACTTGAACAAGATCAATCAAACAGTGGTTGTGAAAGAAAATGCTTAGCGGCCCGCTAAGCTTCAAAACTCACCAAAAGGAATGATTATGCGGCAAATAGACTAAACAATTTCTTGATAACTTAGATGCTTTATGAACAAATCATAGTAATAGATATTAGTGATCATTAGGAATTTTCCATAATATATTTTGATGGCAGATAGGTGAGATATGGAAATTTGTATTCTTGAAAGCTATGGAGGTATTTGCATAGTCAGGAAGAAATATGATTAATAAAAATGTTTTCAAGGTGCTCATATAATACCATAGGGACTGCTAGGCACACACCTTTACATCTTTTCCTTTTTTACACATCGGTGTGCATCAATGAAAATGATTAGCCACTGCTAAGCTCCGCTACTTGTCAGGAGGAGTAGATTAGCAACCACTAGGCTCAACTGATTTTTTATTTTGAATATAGAGATCAAACAACAGTTCATATTAAAGAAAATGTTTAGTGACTCACTAGATCTTGATTACTTACAGAAAGGAATGATTTGTCAGCATCTAGGCTAAACAATATCTTATTTTGAACATAGCGCTCTAATAACAAGATCATACTAATAGATATTATTGGGCACTAGGCATTTTTTGTGAAATTTTTAGATGCAAAATTTGTGAGATATAAAAAATTGTTTACTGTCGAAAGCTAGGGAGGTCTTTTGAGAAATTAATAGATTAGTGGCCTCAAGGCTAAATTGTTTATTAATTTCAAAAATAGAGATAAAAAATAGTTCGTATAAAAGAAATTCCTAGCAACCGCTAAGCTCGAATGCTTACAGAACATAGTGATCTACAATTATTGTTTATTGATAAATGAGAAAGGAATAGATTAGAAGGCTAAACTATTTCTTAATTAAGAAAATAGAAATAAAAAAAAGTTTGTATTACAAAAAATGCTTAGCAACCACTAAGATACGATACTTACAGAACATATCACTTGATAACAGATCATATGAATGGATGAAATGGCATTGCAAGGAATTTTTTATGTCATTTAGTATCAAATAAAATGCATAGCGACTGCTAAGCTACATTACTTACTGAAAGGAGTGGCTTGGCGCTCACTTGGCTATATTATTTCTGTATTTTAAAAAAATATCGACCAAATAAAAATCAGTTTTCTATCTTTGTGACAATGATAAGAGTTAGAGAATAATAATAGAAGTACATATTTTAAAAAGATATCCTGATCATCTTGGCCTTGTATATTTCTAGAAATAACCCATTAAACAAAATAGTCCTAAACATTTTACTAAAAATGGAGGGAAAAGATGAACACGGGTCTTGCTCAAGAATGAATGATCCGAGACCATGAAGAACAAAGCATGTTTTATGATTGCCAATTATTCATTAATGAAAAGGCTATTAGATGTTATCCTATATATTGTTAACGAATCTATTTTAACAAATGCAAAAAAACAATCTCAATAGGTTTGAAGTCATTATTTGAAATTATATTATATTTTATGAACTATCCTTGGCAGAGCCAAGTCCTTGAATACAAACCTTCGAGAATGATGACTAACCACTAGAATTTTTGTAACCGATAAGCATCGTTAGTTAGTGTGGTTATGCAGATATGTAGTAAATTTATGAGAAGTCAATTCGCAAATGTGGAAGGTGTTATTACAGAGAATGTTGAAGAGGTATTGAGAAAAGAATGTTAGTGTAAAGCATGTTGTGTATAATTTGTGTAGAAGGAATTTTCTTTAACCAACCCTATCGATACAATATTGTATCGATCAATTTTTTCCCAATATAGTGGTTCGTATTGCCCAGCTATATGATTTGTATCATGAAACAAGATGAAGTATGGAATTTTGAGACTATTTTCATTAAATTTTAAGAAATGATTTTTTTGTTCAAGACCACACCAATATTTTTTATTTCAAAGGAAAGCAACATAATGGAATTTTCTATCCTCGAGACTTGTCTGGCTCTTGATGGAATTATCAAGATCTATGCATTGTTGGTCAGTAATTCATAGTTGAGGCTTAATTTTTTTACTTTTCTGTCTTTTGATGTTTTGTAATTGGATGTACTCTTAGGATTTTTGTCTGGTTGAGTTTGAACTTGTGGCTTTGGGGTGTGCTTCCATACCGCTGAATTTTTCGGTGAATATTCTTACATCATTTTATTTGTTAATAGAATATAAGATGTTATTCATAAATAAAACACACCATTAATAAAAAATTAGTAAATTAAAATTATATGTAAAAATTATTGAGATTACTCTAAGGACCAAATATAAAAAAATTATTTTTTAAAGATTATTAATATTTTGAAGATTAAAATGTGCAGTATCTTGATATTGATTACCAAGGTTGTGCTCGACTGTAGATTACAGACCCTGATCCCACCCAATGTAAATTAATAAATGTATGAATCAATAAATTAAAGTGTTAGAAAATTTTTGGTCCATTGCTATTGAATTAAATAGTAATGAATTAATTATTGGAGGCGACTCTGATATTATTGCTAACGTTGCCATCAAAAAACTTGTGTGAATAAAAATCCTTTTGTACTCTTTCATTAATTACAAATTGGACCTTACATTTTATATATGGGGAGGCTACTAAAAATGCAGATTTTATAGAAAATCGAGTGATAATATTGGAAATAAATATTTTTATCACCCAACTCATCACCTTTTCCAATAAATGGTTGATATTATATCCCCTAGCAAGCTTATATTAATTACAAGCATACGCTGGCATAGTCACTCCACATATTTATTGATCCTCTCCTCCTTATTTTCACACCTTTCATCTTTATTTCAGTGGCTTTTATTTCATTTGTCATGGCCTTTCCAATGTTTCCTTTCATGTAATTTTCCTGCACCGGTGCACGAAATGGCATTTTATACCAAAATTTTGTGTCACCGTTTGAAATCTTTTTTTTGAATTGAAACAAATCAAGACTTGGTTGCTATTGAGGGAGTTCTTGGAGATGATTATCTTTCTATAGAGGGAAATCTGAGGGTAAATGCAGAAGTTGCTTTGACATTCATTTGTCATCTTCTTATCATACATCTGACGATGGATTGGGATTTGGAGATGGTTTGCCACTGGATCAAGCCAGCATATAGGGTTGACATGGAAGTAGAAATGGAAAAAACCACGAGTGCATCGTGGCCCTTGCTATCTAAGGATCATTATAAATAGGAATTTTTTTTGGACGTGGCCATATTTTCAGAGTTGTACAAATGGTTTGACATCCTAATGCAATTCATGTCTAGTGTGCCCAAATGGGGTGAAACACCGAGGGCTAGAGATAGTTGGCTCCCCTTTCCTGAACTAGATGATATGTTTTCTCAACTATAAGAGGAACAAAAAAGTTGGGATATTATTTTACAAGAAGGTCACGAGGTAGACCATTGGTTAAAGAGTTGGGCTGCTATTGGAAAAAGAGCATCATTTTCCAGAACCTCCCGCGAAAACTATTTACATCCCCATTAAAGTGGAGGTTACGGAGTTGTCATTTGATTCAAATAAATAAGTTCTTCTAAAATCTGTTAGGCTATAACCTTATTTTGGTTGTTATATATCCTTGCCAATTTCATTGTTACCAAATCATCATGTCTACCTTACTGGTCTAGGTTTTTTTCGTATTCCCAATCACTTGTTTTTTTGGCATAGGCCCTTAAGCATTTTTTGACCAAAGTATTGTTGGATTGTTCAGGTTTTTTAGACTGATCCTCTCATTGTATCTATGATGTAAATCGAAAGGGAACCTTCAACCCTCCTTCACTTATAAAAATCAAGAGATCATTAATAAAAAACTTTTGTGTGTGTTATACTACGCAAATTCAACAAGTTATCGATATTAAATTTGGTTTGTTTGAAGATGTTAATTCGTTGCTACAAGTGAAGACTAGCAACCACTAGCATCAATATATTATACAATATCTTTTTTTTAATCTAAAAAAAATCTGTACAGCTTTAGGATAGAAGAGCTAATAGTGGATTGATGGTTATCTTCCCATCACGTAAAAGAAATTGAGTTACACTACATCATTGTGGAAATCTGGAGGTCTTCACTTTCAAAATCTACAGATGTATTTGAGAAAGGAATAAATTTAATTATCTTTCCCTAATAATAGAAGATAATGTAAATGTCTCTATTTCTTTTATAGAAAACTCTCCTACAACAATTTGTTTGGGGAAATTCTTGTCATTAAAAACTTTTCATGTTGTCTTACATATAGTTGTAGATATAAACACAAATTTTCTTTGCGTGCAAATTTAGTTTTGTTTCTTTTGGTTTTTGGATATCACCAATTAACTAATGCAATAAATAGATGTATTTTAAATAGCTTGGGTTCCATGGACATTCTTCTATTTTTATCAAAAATTTGGCAAACTTGGATATGTATGATGTTGTCTAACAATATTGTGGCCCTATTTAATGAACAACATCCATCTCAAAACCAGAAATTGTTTGCATCTATTAGGGTTCAGTACTAATATTTTGCATAATTATATCTCTATACCATTCAAATCATCCAAAGGTATTTACAAAATTCTCTACAAACAAAATGGAGCTAGGTGTTAAAACTAACATGGAAAGACATGATTTCATATTGTATAGACTATCAGACAATAAATCAGAAAGCAATATCATATTACAATTTATTTATTGACACATCTATTTGTTGCATTTAGGTTCTCCGAGGTTAGTCATACTACACATGAACATGGATATTTACATAGATTCCAACATAATGACAAACATAAAAAATTAATTAGATATGGTGCTACAAGAAATCTTTATAAATGTGATCTAAAGAATTCTAAGCCAATTGTTATAAAGAGAATGTGCAGTCATTACCTACTAAGCTTGTTTTCATTTGAAACTAATGTGGTAATAGTTGGAATCATCAATCATCAGAAGCTTGAGATTTTTCATGGATGTTCACTTTCCCCTCTTTGAAACCTAATGTTTTATGATTACATGGTAAACAGAAGTCTGTCAAAAATTCTACATGGTGAGTAAAATGAATCTATACATTGTAGATTCAATTTTTGAAATAGAAGTGTCCCAACAACCTCTAACATTCATAGTAAAATGGATATTTTGAAAATCCAACAAGTGTTTTATTAGTTTTTATTTTCTTATAGGATCATCAAATAAGATTAAACTAGACTGGAATGATCAGCTAAAGATTTCTTGTGGTGCTGAAGAAGGATAGTCATATCTTCATTATGACTGTAACCCATGTGTTTTTTACATGGATGTGAAGACTTATAACATTATTTTGGATTATAATTTTGATGTAAATTTGTTAGACTTTGGCATTGCCAATTGCATTTCCTCAGCCAAATACCACACCTCTACCTATGTTATGGGTTCCATTTGTTATATTGACCCAAAATATGCAAGAACATCAAGGTTGAATAAGAAATCTATAGTACACTCTTATGTTGCTACCTACTCATAAATACTAGTCTCTTCTTTGATAGCAATGTACGCACCCAAAATTACATGTGCTACATTGTCAGGAAAATAGTTACAATAATCCCCAATGATGATTCAAAATCCTTTTAAGAAGGTGTTCAAGTTATAAAAACCCATTCATAGTATATATTTGTAGCCTAGATAACCTTACTCATCTCTTTCTGCACTTGTTTTGGCCTTCAGTGCCAGGACCGCCACCCTTCCTGGGCAGCAGTTCTCAAAGCACCGCCCTGAACAGAGAGGCCATCCTGAAATTGCTTCCCTGCATAGAGTGGCGGTCCTACCTGCTTTTTCCATATTCTTCACGCATGTTTTGACATGCGGAAATTCACTTAAGTTTTCTTTTAAAACGCATTTGTGAGCCAAATTAGCTAAAAATAGCTTTATTTGCTTGGTTCTCCTTGCTCCTTATATTTTAAATAAGATTTAATTAGTTGGAACTACCTCTTCTTGCCTTGTACATGAAGTAACCTCCCATCCTCCATTCTTATATATTCTATGTTTGTATTCATGCAAAGGGCCTGATAATTTTGTGTATCTTGTATTGTTGTGTTGTCATAATCTTGCTAGGAGTTGCATAGCCAAGCTCAGATATCTTTTGCTATATCTCTTCTACTTGTATTACATCCAGATTTCTTCGAAGTTGTCATTGCTCAAGCACCATCCTCTTGTTGTTCTTCTTTACATTTCCAATCCTTTGGACTCGCATGAACACTCAGATAATGCAAGGAAAGAACTGAGGGGATAGATACTGATACTATTGGATTTTCCAACGTTCTTGCTCTTCCACTATTGTGTATTTGTGTATTTGTGTATTTGTTTGCTTTGTTCATGAACTTTGTTAGGAATAACTTGTTATTGTGAACATTAGATATTTATATATTTGTGTGTGTGCAAATATATATATTATATATTGTGTGAGTAAATAATGTAAGTGAGTTGTAACTCACGTAGATAACAATTGTTGAGATATGTTGAGTGATTAGTGGATCATGAGATATTCTAGGGAGTAGTTTGAGATTGAAGTTGACTCCTTATATTAAGGAGATCAATATTTTATATATTGTAATCTCCCTTGTCTAATAAAACATCTCGGATGAATATAGAAGAAATACATTAGTGTGCGTAAAATTAATAATTCTCATAATTATTTCCTATGCAAGTCTGGTTCAAAGTTTATATCTGGTATCACAGCAGGCTGCCATGAGAGTTTATGAGGCATTTAGATCTGGAATGATTTTGTCTCATTGTTGGGAGTAGATATGAATAGAGTAATGTAATTTCTATTAAATCTGTGATTGTAATCCTGTTTATTGAATGAAATATGTGACCTGTGTGTGTTTGCGATCTGCATGTTTGTGTGATCTGCGTGATCCTGAGATTTGTGTGTTCCTGCGATATATTTTTTTCTGCATTTTCCTCTCCCAAATGAGTGTCTAAGAAGTGAGCGACTGCTGGTCGTTTCTCCGCATTGACATTGGCATCTACCTCTTCAGAGTCAACATTTTCGACCTCTGTATGCACCTACAATGAAGATCAAATTTTGTGCAAAATTTTGTTTAATTAGACGATTGAGATCCGCATTATGAAAGGTAATTTGTAAATCCATTTCTTTCCTCTTTTGGATGCAGTGAAATGAAAAGTAAATCCATTTCTTTCCTTTTTTGGACGCAGTGAAAAAAAAATGCAAGGACAGAGAAAAAATTGCCATTTTTGGAAAGGGTCCGAAAAGATTTTAGATTTTAAACTTCTAAGATTCATAACTTTCAGTTTGAAACTCAGATTGAGGGATTGTTTTCTTTTAATATGTGTATTTTTTTAGTCCGTACGCATTGATACTATAATTTTTTCTTCTAGACTAATTTTTTATTTTTGGAAAATATTTCTAAAATTATATATATATATATATATATATATATTTAAAAAATAAAAATAAAATTGTGTCACTTTTGTCTAGATGCACTTTCTCTTGTACGCGACGTCCATAGTGAGGGGGTGCATTATCGGTTGAAACAGACACCCAAGAGAACTGTAATATGAGCTCAAAGATAAATTTTCTAACTAAGTAGCAAACTGATGGAGGCTGGAGGTAGGAGGCCAATCGGCGACCTCTCGTCAAGCACCATCGACGAGGTCGCGACACAAATTTGGTGGCCGTGTTTTTTTAGTTATGTGATGAGTGTTTGCTTTCAGTGTGTAATTTTGAAAATAAGAAGAAATTATTTTTCAATTGTAATGTATAAAATTCCTGAATGTAACTCCTGATGTAATGAAATAGGTGAACAAAAGCACCACAGTAAGACAGTTCATGGATCTTGAAAAGGTTTGTGGGAGATCTAGAAAACCACATGAGGTGGGCAGGCGATGGATCTGTTACACGTCAAGGTTTGTGGTAAACCTGTAAAACCATAGAAGTTTGAGTATTTCTCCCTTCATTAGTATCAAGGTCATGAATCATAGAGTTTGACATGCTCCATAGAGGAGAGCATACTGCAGATAAGAGTGTGTATGTTTTTCCCATGTTCACACTAAGGGGGTGAATGCTAGGAATAACTTGTTATTGTGAACATTAGATATTTATATATTTGTGTGTGTGCAAATATATATATTATATATTGTGTGAGTAAATAATGTAAGTGAGTTGTAACTCACATAGATAAGAGTTGTTGAGATATGTTGAGTGATTAGTGGATCATGAGATATTCTAGGGAGTAGTTTGAGATTGAAGTTGACTCCTTATATTAAGGAGATCAATCTTCTATATATTGTAATCTCCCTTGTCTAATAAAACATCCCAGATGAATAAAAAATAAATATATTAGTGTGCATAAAATTGATAATTCTCAGAATTATTTTCTTTGCAAGTCTGGTTCAAATTTTATAAACTTTTCAGTTACAAATTGTTAATTTCAATTGCACATGAAATAGACTAGCAAAATAGTGCATTCCAATTAGCTTGATAATTTCAAGTAGATCAAATCAATAGGAATTTTTATCTTCAACATTACCAGAGAGGCTGTGGGGGAACAATAGCTCTGTTAGAGTCATGATTTTTTCTTCACTTTTAAGGTAGGGTTGGAATTTTTTTGATTGAATTAGAATAGATCTTAGATTTAGATTCACACATCTACATAGATAGTTAGCTACATCTAGCTAATTATTTTTTTAAAACTATTTTATTAGATTGGATTCGTTGTTTGAAAAGTTAGAAAAGAACAAAAAACATTTATTTTCCATAGATTAGCTTGTTTTACTGCTTTGTTTTGATATATTGAGAAAACACCAAAAATATAGGTTAGATTTCCTTTGATAGATAGTTTATTTACTGAAAAAAAATCAATTCATCTTGCATGACCATCAATGTTCCGCAACAGGAAAAGACTTACATTTGTGATCCCCTGGTCTCATAACCCAGCGGGCCAGAGCTAATAACTAACATTGACACAAGTTTGCAGTTTAACAGTTTTACGCCACACTTACAACATACGTTAAGAAGATAAGACAATTAGATACATTAAACATAGATGCTAATCAGGCCAACGACTTTTGGAATGCTCCTTAGAAATAGGATTTGATTGCATGCATGACCATACAAGGGCTTCATATCCTCAACGAGTCTTTAGTTGTGAGCCACATGTCCCGTAACCCAACAGGCCTACTAGTCAGTTAGATATTGACACTAGTTTACACACATTGGTATTCATATCTTCACCACTTCCAACTGATATTATTACACAAGCTTTCATTGTTTAACATAGCAACCAATTAGGCTAAGACTTTCTAGACAAGACCATGAAAATCACCCATAGTCCTCTGCAGCTCCACTACATCTCTTGTCTCCATTTCCATGACCTTTTCTGGAAACCCATACATGAGGCACCTGTAGGGTACTTTCCACATGTCTCCACAACCAATCAATAGAATCTTGGCAGAAACTAGACATTGATTGGAGTCTCTGAGTAGCTATCATATCAGACTGCATACCATCACACCCCTTCAGTTTAGGAGAGCATTCTTTTCCTTAGATTCACAGATTCCAGTATTATGTGTCGAAGACATAAGGTTTCCCCATTTGATTGATCACCACCAGCAGTTTCACTTCCATTTCAATTCCACACTGGTTTTCTCAGCACAACCTTGGGAGGTTAGGTACGAAGAAGGTCACGTGTTGATTTTCTATCGTACAGTACATTTATAAGTCCAAAAATCATGATAGCATTTACTCATGATTCACTAATTGCTTTCTCAAAATGGTCTTCCACCCCCTATAGGACTAGTCAAAACTTAACTAATTTATCTTTTATGACTTTAGACATCAACACTTATCTAGGGACAACAGGTGAAATGACTCCTCATATTACCCAAATTTACAACTCTTTTTGGGTCTGAATTTCTATCAAATTTAAAATGGGAATATTTTTCACTTCAATGTAAATATGATGCTAGATCTAGTTGTCATATTTCTTGAAATTCAGAACAAGGGAATACAATATAAATTCATAGTTAGTGTGTTCATTGATGTAAGGGACCATAACACTAATGGTTTGATGTATCATCGAGGGTGTAAGATAGTGATTTCTCATAAGGCACTAAAGCACTTGCAAAATGTCATGCATTATAACATCCATCTTAAGCTCACCAAGAGATGACATACGTTATTTACATGGAGAATGGAACAATAGACAAGGGGACATTCTATTATATTCCAAATCCACACAATTTGTGATATACATCAACTCTCAACTTCTAGTTCTAGGCTTCTATCAATGTACAACATGCACAAGGTAAGTCTTTAGGGAATAAACATTCTTGACACTTGTACACATCTACACACTAAAAATACATGAGTTGTTACAAGATATATTTCAGTGTGAGCAACGTAATCATAAGTTCACTCTAGGGAGCTGACCGTTAGAAGTCATTTTAACTCCTCACTCAACATTTAAGGCCAGTGTTATATGTTTTATGTGGTTTGTGGGTATGTGGAGGTTGAACTTCTTTGCTTCGCATAGGTTACAGGTAGCTTCAGATGATCACAATCTGATAATATGCAAGTGATGGGACAAGGAACAACTAAAAAACCATTGTGACACAACATCAAACTTTGATCCTAAGAATGTGGGGCTCGCACAATCACAGGGCGAGGCTAGTATCTAGTCACCACTACCTAGGCACCCCTGATCCTTCAAAGTGTGGGTGCCCCTGTCTAACATTATTCCTAAATTACGAGGCTCATAATTTTCATAGTGAGGGGGCTCACATTTACGACGCTATTTGCAGGCATGTTAAAAAATTTCACCTTTCCTAGGGGCTCGCACTTCAAAATCTGCAAGGCTCTCGAAAATTTAAAAGTGTAAGTCCCAATTTCTAAGTCTAAGTCCCTCTCTTTGAGAGTGTGAGGGTTTCATACTTTCATATGCTAGGGATTGCTTGTGTCAACACCATGGCATTTCATGAATTTGTACATCAGTTTATTACAAGCTAATTACTCTGTACATGGAGGGATTTAATTAACTTTCAAATTAAATTACAATGGGCTCATGACTTGTGAAGATTTAGTTGCTCAAACCCTACCTTCTGAGAATGCATCAGACTTTATGCCCTTCTTCCAAATTCATGGATTAGCATATTCTTCATTCCTCTTATATCTCCCGATCAAGGTTTCTAGCATAGAGTGCCACCATTCACCTTACATTTATGCTCATGTCTTATAAGAGTTAACATCCGCTCACCTTAGTTTCGATCACTCCAATGACTTGATCCAACCAGTCAATGTAGTCACCACTCACCTTACACTCGATCCTCCTGAATTAGCTCCACATGTCTCTGTTACTGCTCACCTATTAATTCTACAGTTCTCTACTACCACCTAGTTAAGTAGTTATGACTATCATTCAGCATACTCTCAAGAATACACTAGCTAAAATCTCTCTGAGATTGGAATCTCAATAATGCAGTGATATTGGAATTTTCGACCATACATTAGATTGGAACTAGAACTTCATTCCAATCCACATTGAAAATAATGGAATTCATTTTTGCTACTAATGGATTCCTAAAAAATAGTACCACATGGATATCCATATTTTAGTGCCATGACGGATATGGACTCCCTCTGCAATACTTGAACATCCCTTTACACCTTTTCTTATCACCACTGGACTATTGGATCCCATTTGTAGTCAAGCACGTAATCAATTATAATGGGGTATCTTGCTATAAATATATGTGCTCTATCCTTCCTTAGGAAAATGGGAATTTCTAAATTCATTTAAGGGAAAAATATCCTCTACATAGCTCATTTGTGGTTCTAAATTCCACTACCAAGCACTATGCATGGGCTACTATCACCTTACCTTGCATACAAGTTGGCACCTAAAGCTCGTTCCGTATAGGATTATTTATTCTCGCATGCCCCATTTTAGGGATCAATTGCTACAACATCTGGACAGACACTTACATAGGATCCATGGTAATTCCATGTCTGTCCCATCTACATATTCTACTAGGTGTGTTAGATTTAGTCTACATAATGGCTATGAGCATAACATTTCTAAAAGAGCATCTGAGGGCATTCAATTTTTTCTACATAGACCCCATCATCGCCATGCCTATAGTCTGACATGTAGTGGACCACTCGGTCGTATACCATAACTATTAGGGTGACATATGATGGTTAGTTCAATCTAGTGCCTCCGATCCTTCATTCTACCCCCACATACATACCATTTGATGTCCTACCCATGAGCTATGTGATATCATATCAACCACCTTGTAACCCCTATAGCTAACCATTATGAGCACATGTCATGGATCCTCTCACTCAAGGACATCTAGAACTGCACTCTGTACCAATATCATTGATATGACCATCCAAAATGATAATTGCTAGTCACTAATTATTTCATGCCCATTGATTTAGAAAAGTAATTTATCTTTTGTCGTAAAGTTTGATGATGACTACATTGACACAATCTTAACTTTACTCACATATTGATACATAGATGAATCCTTTACTTCTTAGGATACAAATTTATGTAGCTCTTAGATCCTAGATTTAATCGCTACAATTCAGTAAAACCTCCCCCTTCTACTAATGCCATCTATTCCTTTTCAAGATACTGTCCATACATTAGATCATCCCTACCAAAGTCCCTATCTCCCCATGTTCACTTTGCACCACAGATTAACACCTTCACATGACTCTTATTTGCCTCACATTCCATTCGACCATCACATTTGCTTTCTTCATCTCCTACTTATTCACACATGATGCAATTAGCCCAACTTGGATTCAAAACTTTATGATGTCATCCCTCCACCTCATTCCCCTCACCTTTATCACATTTGTGCTCATCTCTTCTACCTATCTACTTATGCATCATCTACCTTTTTTCATTTATCATTGTTCATCTACATGTGACCTCCTCGTTCCTCTCCATTTCCACTACATAAATGGGAAATCTTGGCAATGAATACAGTATGGTATGCACTCTAGATCTCTTACAATCATTACTGATATCAAATTGTCCCATTCCTTTTGGTCACATATCTATTTCTAATGAGCGCTCTCATTTCTCAGATATACTCAAAATATAACTTGTTGCTATGCACACGATTATCCACTTGTCTCCTTTTACCTCCATGAAGAAGTAGTGCTATGGGCCCATGTACTAAGGTAATTATGCCATATAGGATCTGTATATGATCAACCCCACACTATTGTCTGTACCAAGTATCATAATCAAAATCGCAAATTGGCTATGATACCTAACACCGATGACCTCCTAAAACAATCTTACTTAATCACTTCCTACAACTAAAACTTCTATTCTTGGTTTTGTTCCATCAAGAATCCAATTCTGGCACTTATTCTCACTCTGTTCCATTCCTATCAGTTGCTCCATCTAGTGCCTACTGGTAGGCCTCTTCACATCTCCAGTGGGTGACATCCATGTCTAATATTTCTAAGAACTTTAAAACCCTATGAATGCACTCTAGTTCCACAGTTCATGCTTGACTGTTGAGGGTATAATACATGAAATGAACCTCACCTATCAAATACACTACATGCACTCTATGCTTCATGTCATACATCTTACTAGCATCTACTTATACGTGACACAACACATTACTTGATGACACACTCTTGTTTTATGGTTCATTATTGACTATTAAGGGGTCCCTTATAAATGAACCTGCATATCATACACATCTGTTGGAGGGTAAAATGCTGATCCTATCCATATGCACACATTTTACATATCATTACTGGATCACACTCATACACCATGCATCTGCTTAACTTGGTTTCACTCTACTCTATGTTCTAGCTCATTCTATTTATATCTTACACTTTGTTTTCCCATGCTAGAAATGGATTACTTAGTATGTCATCATCTTCCTATATATATATATATATACATTCATGTTTACTTGGTCTTTTAAGGTAAATGGGTGCATATCTCTTATAGGTTCTTATACATGCTACAATGATGCTTGGAGACTATACCTTTTACAAATCCCAGTAACGATTCTTCTAGGGAATCTACTTTCTATACCAATTACATAGCCCTATGAATGTTCATATTGATACATTTTTCACTGTCTTCTCGTTACTAGTTATTTTTATTTTCCCTATTGATACATACATGCTTTTGACATACTAGTTCATTTTTATAACATGCTAATGGGTGCTTCATGTAGTATTATTTTCCTTGTAGGACTATATGCTATCCATGGTAATCTGTCTACTACATTTTGCTTGTCTATTACTTTTTATTGTATATCTATTGTTTACGGGATATGCCTTGTGTCTTGTATGATCACTATTTGTATGATCTTTTGGGCACTTTCACCCCTGAGTTGTCTTGCGATAATTTGAGAAATGCCCCATGTTTGAAACTTGACTTTTCACCATTCTATTTTTTCTGCACACTTTCTTGTTACATTTTCATATTTTATGTGCTAGATTTTCTACTTTTACTACTAACACTTCTATCTATCCTACTTTGTATGCATGTGTCTTGGTTTTTACTAACCACATCCCCTAAAACCATATAGGTATCAGCATCAATTTAGAACAACATTTGGTGCTCTTCTTCTAGGCCACATTCTCCTTCTATTGTCATCGTATGCATCCCTAAATGAGGGGTGACATACATTGGGTGAATAAATCAACCTCTACAGCAGCTCAGAGCTATAACACAGATCTACACAGTATAAAAAGTTAGCACATAAATATAGTCACATAACAATGGCATAGAATCTAACTTGGGTCCACATCAGCATAAGCATACACACTAGCGCCCAGTATCAGACAAGGTATCACTAGGGTACCTGTGTCCTTCCCTGAGCACTAATTTCCTAGGGCACATACATATCCATCTTATCAGATTAGACATAGTTTACATAAGTATTTAGAATATCTTATATAGTTATAGATACCAATCCTCTCAGTTATTGAATGCAATCTATCTCATTCAATCAGAATAACCAATACGGTAGGAACTAATTTAGAACTAATCGAAACAATTTGGGATAATAAGAACTAAATCAGGGATGTATCATTTGTGGTGGTGCTTATTAGGTAGAGTTCATAGAAGGAGAGTAAAACTATATAACTCTTTCCCCAACACTTGCACTTTGGCATGAGATTGCCAAAAAAACTCACACTTAACATGAGATTGCCCAAGAAACTTGCAGTTAGCATGAGATCACCCAAAAAACTTGTGCTTGGCATGAGATCTCCCAGAAACCTAATCTTTAGCATTCGGATAAGAAACCTTCAAGAAACAAGACAACTTTTCTATCCTTTTACACTACTTTCTCACATCATTAGGTGCACACTTTCCTTTTTACCCACTATTACACACTTATGTACATGCTCTATTAAAAATTTATCATATACAAGAATTTGAATACTCTTATTTATCTTCTTTTATAGGTCCATCCTTACAAGAAACAGCAAGCACAAGATACAACAACACACTACAATGCACATACGATTCACCCCTAGGGTCAACTTCCCTTTCCTAGTCTCCACGCCTCACTTGTGCAATCACTCCATGCTTCACTTTTCCACTTAGCATGCATATTGCCTACACTGATATACATAATCATAAGGTACACATATCTTATCTACTTTATGTTATCAATTATTCAACTCAAAAACATAAAATGGGGGTAAATGTAGACAAAAAATCAATGCACTTGGGTACATTTCTAGGTCCTAAAAACATGCTAGTATTTACATGATTTGTAAGGAAGAAAACTAATGGTTAAAAACTATATTTTGCCATCTTTTCTTTATATTTTGTCTTTCTCTTTGGCCTTCCAAACCCTACATCCCAGTTGGAACTCAACCATATTTATCTTCTATGAATTTATACATCAACATCCCCATCTAGGAAATAAGTGTGTAGGAACTCTTGTCCCTTATGGGTGCCCCTAACCATTTTTTACCTTACTCACTCTTTTTGGGTCTCTTTTATCTTTTGGGCATCATTTTTCACTTATGGGTTAACCTTCTAGTTGTCAATTAAAAAATTCAAACAAGGGAATCATCATAAATACATAGTTATGTGTTCTAAGTGAACGTACCAAACACTAAGCATTACTACTCATCACCTAATATTTCATTCCAAAGGCACCTAAAGTGACTCAAAAGGAATCTATTTATCATCCATTCAAGGGAAAAAGGTTTTAACAACTTCTGCATACACAACATAGAAAGGTGAATTATATTCTATTCTATCCATGTATTACTATTACATTGATACATTTTAGCTATAACCCATTATCAAGTGTAAACTTGCACAAGGGAATCCTAAGGCATCATTTCTATGCACACACAGGAACTACATGGATTGTAAGATGTAGTACAACACTCGGTCATAAGTTCACTCTTGATTGTTATCGTCAGGGTCGGTTCTGACTTCACATCATTGCTATGTTTTCATTTTTAGGTTTGATGTAGTTTGTGGGCTATGTGGAGGTGAAACTTAGGGTTTCTTTGTAGGTTGCAGGGTACCCTCAGTAGATCTGAGAGTGAATATCAAGTGACTGAATAAAAAGGGAACAAATGTAATTTTAGCAATGACATAGTAGAAACCAGATCTTGAAGCATTTACACAATCACTATGCACCCAAGAATATTCAGTCAGCGCATAGGCGCCCCTGATCCAGTCTTACTGCATGACACCCCTGTCTGACATTATTCTCTAAGATTCAATAATTTACAGTGGGAAGTTACTGACATTTTTTAAATCATGTTCAACACTTTACACTTTCCCCATATCAGTTCTAGATTGTGCAAGATTCAACTAAGTCATTTATATATCCTATTTACTTATAGTTTTACATTTCTTGAGTGCTTAGCATTTGATTATCTATTATATTTCATCACATTAGTTACTCCATAATCATATTTGATTTAGTTTTTATTAAATCAATTATGAGGGTCATAAGCGATTAAAAATTGATAAAATAGCCTAAAAAGCAAAAATAAAGGGGTGAAAACATCCAATAAACCCTGTAAATGTAAATTTTACGATTAGTGTACTTTAGCAAAATGGACATAAAATAATAATTTAAAGGTCCTAATTGAATTTTAAAAGCGCCTAATCAAAGTAATTAGACTAATTATTACAATGGATAATGAATGAATTAAAATAAGATAATAAGTTTAGTAAGCACCTAACTATAACATTAATGAGTAAATAATCTAATTAAATGAATTGTAAAAGATAATAAGAAATAGTAAAAGAATGTAAAACCTAACCTAAGTTTAAACTTAAGTGAAGAAAATAAAAGAAAATAAATAAAATTGAAATCCTAATTTTAAATTTTTGTTATAATGTGACCTAATTCTAAAACTATGAACACGAAACTAAAACCCAAAAACTTCCATGCTATGCAAAGGGGCCCAAAATCTAAAGAAAATTATGCCTTTCATGAGGCTCGGTGTTGTTTGTTTTTTGTTTGTTGGCTTGTGTGCGATGTAAGTTTGGATTGAGTTGTGGATAGGGTGCTCAGGGTTAGTGTGGATATGGTGAAGCTTGGTTGTGGTGCATGTGGGTTTAGCACATAGGAGAGCATGTAAGGCTAGGAAGCAAGGCACATCGAGCGGCGGATCGGTGAGGAATCGGTGGGGACTCGGTGGTAGGGTGGTCTCAAACTGATGGGAACACATTGGGATTTTATTGGATAGGGATCTGGATATGGGTTTAGGGCCATGGGCCGAGGGAGAGATGCATCAGGGTTCGGACTCAGTCAAGGCACCAAGTTAGGATGGGGCGAGTTTGAGGGTGAGTCGGGGGGTATATGAGGTAGGGAGATCAAGATTGTAGGTTGGAAAAGGAATGGGTAGATAGGGAAGTTGAGGTATCAAGTTAGGGGAGTCGAGGTGGCAAGTTAGGGGAGTCGAGGTAAAGGGAGTGATGAGCTAGCTTGGCAAGTTGTAAGGGGTGAGGTGGGTAAAATTTAGAGTGGGAAGGGGGATAGTTTAGTAGAGAGTTGGGGTACTTTTGTTTAGTTTTCTGATTTTTGTAGAGATTTGTTGAATTTTAACGGAAAACAACAAAAAAAAATCAAAAACCAAATAACAACATGATTAGTAAAATGGCCAAATCTAGTACTAAATATATTTAAGACTAATCAATTTTCTAAAGTTAGAGGAAAAAGTACTAATTGCAAAAAAAATTGATATAAATCTGATTTTTGCTCCCAGAAACTGCCATAAGCCCCTATAAAGACACCATAAAAATGTTAAACAACACACCAGAACTAGTTTCTTTTTGTAAGCTCATATTATTGCTTTCAAATGGTCCCAATACCTGAACAAACATAGCAAAGCAGAAAAAACAAAAAAAACAAACCAACTAGAAATTTTAAATACATAAAACCACATACATAGGAGTTAGTAAATATTAAACATCTACACTTAAAGATTAATCAAATGTGAAACAAAAAATGAATGGAGAATAGGTGTATCCCATCGGGCATGCCAAAATGTGAACAAAGAAAACTAATTAAATAGAAGAAAAAAAATGCAAATGCAAACCTTCTTGTAGCTCTTTGTTATAAACCTTGGATAAGGTTGTATGAATCCTTTAAACTAATTTTTTTATTATGATATAAATCTGATTTTTTCTCCCAGAAACTACAACAAACCCTAGTAAAGACACCACAAAAATTTAAAACAACACAACATAATTATTTTTTGTTAGTTTCTAAGCTCATATTCTTGCTTTGAGATGCTCCCAACACTTGTACAAACATAACAAAGTAGCAAAATTGATAAAAACAAACCAAACAAAAATATTAAACACATAAAACCACATACATGGGAGTTAGTAAATATTAAACATCTGCACTAAAAGATTAATGAAATTTGAAACAAAAAATGAATGGAGAATGGGTGTCTCCCACCGGGCGTTCTAGAATGTAAACAATGAAAAACTAACTAAATAGAAGAAAAACAAAATGCAATTGCAAACCTTCTTGTAGCTCTTCATTATAAACCTCAAATAAAGTTATGGGAAGCTTAGCTTGTGTAACCTTGTAAATGATTGATTTTGAATGCTCTCAAAAGTGATCTCCAAATAGGAATGTTACCATGCTATGAATAGATTTAGCTTGATTATTGATTCCAAAATAGAAAAATTTGGATAGCAAAATGGACACATTAATTTTACGAGAAATCCAAAAGAGTCAAGAGGAGTTTCAAAGGGATAGACATGTTCTTTTATAGACGCTAAGTACTGGTCTGAGTTGGTTGAAAAGTGGTTGAATACACATTAAAAATATCATGTGAGGGAAGTTAAATGGTTTCGAGAAGATAAATTCCATTGAGGGGTAGTAAATATATCTAATTGACAAAAATTGCATCCAAAAAGGTGGTTGTGTGTATAATTTGATTTCCCCCACCTTTCTAGGATACTATAAGTGTAGTTGACTTGACTGGTGAAGTGGATTTCAAGTGGCAATTGACTAGGAAAATAAGTGTACTTTCCTAATTAGATAACTAAGTTAATTAGCTATAATGTGCACACTAACTAATTAATCATTTATTTAATAAATGATAATTAAGCTAGCTAAAGGTGTACTAGGGATTAATTTAATTAATCCAAAGGGGTGTAATGTGCATGATTAATCAATTTAATCTATCAATCATAGAGGATGAACAATGTGCATATATTTTGGGATAGTACCAGGAATGAGTGAGTGGTTTTGGGGTGTCTACACCTAAATCCATCTTGTTCCATCAATATTCCAACCCAGATCTAATACAAACAATGGGTTATCAAATAATTCACTCTCATCCTCTTGTTTATTATGCTTACTTACCATTGGATGTTATATCGTACATGTTTATGATATTATCTTATTGATCTCAATCCTCTCATTGAGATTTAATTTTTTTAAATCATTTATACAAGAAAACACTAAACAAACAAAATTGATGATGGTTTTGTTTATTCCTGAAATGTGTAATAAAGAAAATGTGATGTGATTATTACATCAAAAGGATTGAATCCAAATAGGTGGCAAGATTTATAATTGAATCTAATAGAGTGGAATATATTTTTTAATCTGTATCCCCAATCCAAAAGTAGAATTTTGTGCAATAAGCGGACATTCATTATTCAGAAATGATGTAGCATATATTGAGTACAACCCTTTTAATTATGATTAATTAAAATTACTATGTCGCATCGTGAGCCTTTTTTTTAGTTATAAGGATTAAGAGATACCAACCAAAAATTTTCATTACGTATTACTTTGTATTTAAAGGTATTTGATCAGGAAAATTTAGTTATGAAATCATAATAGAGGTGAGATAAAATGCCAAACAAGTAAACATATTTATCCCACAATCAATCAATATATTATATTTATCCCATAATCAATCATGTATCAATTTTTTGTGTCATTCATTCATCTCTTTGTTTTAGCTCTTTTATCCAGACAACAAGGCAGGTGGTAATTCTAGTGAGGCAACTTCCAAGAGTCATAAAGTTTTCACCGTAGCTCCAATTGACTCCATTCAAAATCCGTTAAAAATATTAGAATGTGTATTATATGGTGAAAGGGTGAAAAAATATTTTTATCAAAAATTGAACCTAAAAATCCACTTATAAAGGCCTCAAATTGTAATTTTTGTAGTGTTGTCTAAAAATAATAAATTCTAATAATAGTAGTTTCACAAAAATTTTGCATATGTAATTCACAAAATGTGAATAACCTCATCTCCCTAGATATTGGTGACCTTTAAAAATATTCTAGATGTCTCTTCATATTTATAAAAGTATTATAAAATTACAATGTAACCCGTGAGGGAAAACACACATCTCTTTGCAGATATAGTTATTGTAATCACAATTTTCTAAGCAATATACATCTCTTTTCAGAGATAGTTTTTCTATTCACATTTGGCACCATTTTTGTTCTTTCCTTTAATACTAAAACCCATGATTTTTAGATCAATGGTATCTGAGAGAATTTTTCTTGAGAGTATATGATTCCCAATACGAGGTCATGATATAAGAATCTTGGGTGGTCCACACAAGTTCTTCAGAATATTTGAATACTCGTTGTAGGAGACCTCAAATGGAATAGAACATTGAGACAAATGATCCTCTAAAGAAAATGGTAAAGGAATATCTCATGGAAAAAAGTAGCATATGTTACAAAATTTCACTCAGATCCTTCAACAGCTACGCATGATAAATAATGCATCCTCCTCTGCAATCCAGCCCTTCAGTGCCCTGACACCCTTCAAGGTTCAAGTAGATTTTGATAATCCTATTTTTTAGGGTAAAACATTTATGATGCAGTATTAAATTGGTTGGACCAATTATCCTCATATTTTTATGTCAATAAATTTACTGATAAAGAGAAGATAACATTTTCTCTGTTGAAATCATGACTTTCTGTCAAAAATTTGTGGGGGTGTACAATAATGGGATCGATAGGGATGAATTGGGAATTGTCGAGGAGCCCACATGGGATGATTTTTTGAATGATATAAAGGAATATTAATACCCTATTTGACCCTATGATGATCTATACATTGGCAATAACTTCACCAAGGTAAGGACAAGTCAGTTCAAGATTATATTGATAATTTTCATTCTATGTCTACAATATTGGGCATTCAAGACACAAAACATCACAAGATCCTTAAATATCACAATGGCCTACAATGGTAAATAGGTAGGAAATGGATATATTTTAATTTCATACCCATGATGAGGCATATAAGTTTGATATCAAGATTGAATAAAAGCATTGAAAGAGAAATACAAAGAACCAGCCTTCGAGGGGGGGAAATGATAAGGAAGGACAAACTTGAGGTCAAATATGAAGAAGATTAAATTGTAAATTTTTAACCATATGTGATCACTACCACGTCACAAGTCAAGAATATGGATGATAAGGAAAGGCTATATCACTCCAATATTTGGATAAAGGGTATTCCTCTACATTTTATTCTTGATAGTGGAAGTCAAAAGAATTTAATTTTTGTTGATGTTGTAAAAATCCTTAACCTTCCTATAAAGTCACATCCCTAACCATATAGTATTGGGTGGTTGAACCTAGGAAGATATATCCATGTCACACAACAATGTATCCTCCTAAATGTAATCGAACCCTTCCATGATGAAGTCATAAGTGATGGTGTTCCATTGGATGTTTGTGATGTCCTCCAAGGACATCCATTCATGTGGGATAGACATTAAATCTATGAGTCATGACCTCAAAGGTCACCATTACCATTGGGATTTGGCACTATCAGATACTTGATATTGTTCCCTCTAACTATGTTTCCCTCATCAATTTCAATCAATGTAATAATTTAGTGGAGAAATTAAAGTACTTCATCATCCTGATGATTAGGCAAAATAATACCCAGAAATTTTTTACGGACACCTTGAACACATATTTAGTGCAGCAAAAAATTAAAATGGACTAAATCATAGATGAGTGTGATGATCTATTCTAATCACCCACATGAGTGCCACTTCAGTGCAAGGTAAAACATGTTATTGATTTGGTCCCAGAATCTCTTTTACCCAACAACCCTATGTATCGTAGGTCATTCCTTGAAAATGATGAGATCAAGAGGTAGCTCTAATAATTGATTCAAAAGGGACACATTAGGCTGATCTCTTCACCCTGTGGAAGTCCAATTGTCTTGGTACTAAAGAAAGAAGAAACATAGAGACTTTTCATTAACTATTGTGCCTTGAACAAAATTACTGTGAAGAGTCACTACCCCTTTCTAAGGATTGATGATTTTTTGTACCAACTCCATCGTATAAAATTATTCACCAAAATTGATCTCAAGTCTGACTATCACCAGATTCCCATCGAGCCCACCGATGTCTAGAATATTGTATTTAAGTCTTGGGAAGGTTTGTTCAAATGGTTGGTCATGCCCTTCAGACTAACTAATACTCCTAAAATATTCATGAGGATAATGAATGACATCTTGTGGCCCTACAACAATTCCTTTTTGGTTGTCTACTTAGATTATATACTCATTTAAAGTCATGCATGGGAGAAACATCTAAAACATGTTCGAGAAGTACTCCAAACCCTTCAAAAGCACAAATTATATGTAAATCTAGAAAAATACACATTTGGGATGAGGAAGGTTAAGTAACTAGGGTACATTATGGATGAATAATGATTCCATGTTGACCCAGAGAAAATATAGGTTATTCAAAAATGGCCTACTCCAAAGACTCTTAAAGAAATTTGTAGCTTCTTGGGTCGGGTCTTGCCAATTTCTATCACTGGTTTATCTTGTATTTCTCACATATTTCTTGGCCACTGAACCAAGTGATTAAAGGAGGAAACAAGGATACCTTCCGATGGGGGAGGGATAACAAAGAGTGTTCAAGGGTTTTAAATAAATATTATGATCGACCTATGTCTTATCCTTACCTGACCTACACTAACCTTTTGAATTGATGATAGACGTATCTTAGTATTCCTTGTGAGTTGTTATCATACAACATGGACACCTTATTGTATATCATAGTGAAACATTTAATGACACAATCATAAACTACCTAAGATATGATAAGGACATTTATGCCATCGTCCAAGCCTACAAGTAACAACAAAACCTACATTCTAGTGGAGGAGACAGTCATCCATATAGACCACATGTCATACTAGTAAACAATAAAAGATGATATGGGAGGCACACTTTAGCAAGATAGCAGGACACTTTGGCATGGACAAAACATAGGCAGTACTTAAAAAGAAACTTCTACTGACCTAACCTAAGGAATGATGTGCTTAATTACATCAAATATTATACCCCTTTTGTAATTGCCAAACAATCTAATAAGAAATTATAAACACAAAATCTATCCACTTGGGTACATTTCTAGGTCATAGAAGCATGCTAGCATTTACATGATTCCTAAACAAGAAAACTAGTAATTGAGAACTCCCTTTAGCCTTTTTCTTTGTCTTCTACACGTTTATTGGCTTTATACATCTTGTAATCTTTCTAGCATTTGAATTTTTTATTCTTTTATGGCTTCAGACACTATCTCCCAGTTAGGACATAGCGTCAGGTGCTCTTGTCCTCCTATACAATCCTATCCTTCTTTACCTTTTTCTTATCCTTTTGAACCCCTTTCACTTCTTGATTATTTTTTACTAATTTGGGTCGGCCTTCTACTTATTAATTACGAAATTCAAACAAGGGAATCATATAAATACACAATTATAATTTCAAAATAAGGAACCAAGGAGTAGAATTATCTATTATTACATAAACTTACATCCAAAGGCACAAGAGCATCTCAAAGCATTCATTTAGCACACTCACTCAAGGAACAAGTGTTACATAACTTCTACATACACTTTGTAGGAGGGGAAGTCCATTCTATTCCATTACACACATCTACATCTGGAGCATTCTAGATCTAGCCTGATATCTTAGTGCAACTTGCACAAGGGCATCCTAGGGCATAATTACGCACACTCTCATAAAGAACTACATAAAGTCTGAAATGTAGTGTAGCGCTCAGTAATAAGTTCACTTTTTTGGTGACCGTTGTGGTCATTCTAACTCCACATCAAGTCTTATTTGGTTTTTTTAGTTGTTCACCTACCTAGATCTTCCAAACTCCTCAAAAATTAGCGAAGTCACTCTATATATTCCTCTTGCTTAAGGTTTCATAATTTTTTACTTGTGTCTTTATTGTACATTAGAATTTGTATATCATACACTACAATATTTACTCTACAATTATATTTAATTATATTTGTATTAAATTAGAAATTAGGATTGTCTACGCCATTTTCAGAACCAACCAAGCCTTGGGCCTCCATCTCAATGGTATTCCTCTCAGATTTACCCCAACTTAAAAACATGGAAATG
This sequence comes from Taxus chinensis, assembly GCA_019776745.2. NCBI lineage: Eukaryota > Viridiplantae > Streptophyta > Pinopsida > Cupressales > Taxaceae > Taxus > Taxus chinensis. Next base: position 672,166,301 of record CM034147.1, on the reverse strand, counting down.
ATTATGTTTTTGTTGTAGTTGATTGATTTTCTAAAATGGCTATCATGATTGCTTGTAAGAAAACTATTTCTACTGAAGAAATTGCTAAACTCTATTTTAGTCATGTATGGATCACCTTTGGGCTTCCCAAGTATATCATTTCTAATAGGGACAAAATTTTCTTGATCATATTCAAGTCCACCCTATGGGGAATGATGGACACTAAGTTGATGAAGTCCACATCCTTCCACCCATAGACTAACTGACAGACAAAGGTGTGTAGACACAAAATCTATGTACTTGGGTAAATTTATATGTCCTAAGGCATACTAATGTATACATGACTCCTAAACAAAAAAACTATTGGTTGATAACTCCGTTTGGCCATTTGGTTTCTTTATCTCTTGCACTTTACTGTTGTTGAGCATCCTTTTGGATTTACACATCTTACAACTCTATCAGCACTTAATTGATTTATCATTTAATGACCCTATACGCTAGCACCCAACTAGGATAGAAGCACCCATGCACTCATGTCCCTCCTAGGTGCTCCTGCCCTTCGTTATCTTCTTCTTCTTTTTTCGGGTCCTTTTTAACTTTTGGTCACCTTTTAAAACTTTGGGTTAACCTTTCAGTTGGTAATTATGAAATTCAAACAAGGGAATCATATATATACTTAGTTACTTATCTCAAATAAGGGGTAAAGCATCATAAACATTATCTATCATCACCTAAGCTTGCATAAATACACAAGAGCATTATAATTCATACTTCTATCACATCCATACAAGGGTCAAGGCTTACTTTAACCTGCATATACAACATAGGAGGGGATTTCATTCTATTCCATCACATACATATTGCATACTTAGTACAATCTACATCTAACCTATTATCATCATGTAATTTTCATAAGGGAAACCTAATTCATCATTACACACATAATCATGGAGAATTACATGTTGTTTAAGATGTAGTGTAATGCTCGGTCATAAATTCACTCTTCAGGTGACCGTAAAGGTCAGTTCGAGTCCACATTCTACATCTTTTTACTAGATTTGATGTGTTTTGTGGATATGTGTAGGTATACTTTTGTTTTATGGGTTATAGGTGTCATTGAAAATCTAACAACAAAACTAGAGTGATAAAGAGTGAGTAGAAGTGAAGATCCTCAAGCCTAGAAAAGACCAAATTCCAGGCATATGAGTGGAAACATGGGCCCAAATTAGTCACTAGCACCTGGAGCGCTCTTGTCCTTCTATGGGAACTTTTATCCCTTGTGTTCCTAGGGTTCTAAACCCATTATCGAGCCTATTTGACATTGTCTCTGGCCAGATCTAGCAGATACTCAATCCAGATCACTCCTAGGTTATGCATAAGTAGCTAAGTCATCTTCCTCTCTCATTTACTTAGGGTTTTACATCGTTAAATGTTTATTGTTTGTGCACTAATGTACATAGTTACCTGAATATCATTAGTTACAGTAAGTTAGTCTAAAAATAATATTTATTTAATTTATATTAAATCATTTGGTGAACCCGAACCCTTATTCAAACAATAGATACCAGTCTTGCATCTTACCTCCTTTTTATCACCCTAGATACCCTCAAACTCTTCCATCTTCACCAACATGAGTATCTCTCTCCCCACTTTCTTGTAGGCCAATATCGAATGTCAGTACAAAATACATTCTTTTTGTCTAACATGTTTCTTCATCCTAACACTTCTCTTGAATATTGTTATCATAGATTCACTAATACATTGTCTTTTAATGAAGAGCATATTACCTTTACATCTACTAAAATTTCTTCACCATCTGTTTTAGATAGTGACCTACCCCTTTATATTCAAGTTCACATTCATAATATAGGGGTGAAACAAGATTTATTTGATAATGGATTCAATCTTAATATTTTTAATGTAGAATTCCTTCCGTGAATTGGCCTTTTTGAATCCTCCATAACTCCCTCATCTATTTCTATTCATGGATTTGATAATATCCTTAAAAGGTTCTTAGGGATGATCACACTTCCCACTACTATTGGGCCATGTAATTTTCTCATCCCATGCCATGTAATTTATAATAATCTTAGTTATAATATTCTTCTTGGCTGGCATTGGATCCATCTCATGCATGTGGTCTCTTCAACCCTTTATATGTGTCTTAAATTCTTATATCAAGGTGTGTCCTATGAGGCCTTAGTAGACCCCTCTCAATTTTTCTTTTGCAATATTATTGATTATTCACCCAAAGCCCCTACTTCTATCACATCTCCTCCTAAATTCACAAAGTATGGTCCTGAGTATAAGTATATGCTACATTATGGTTTCAATGGCATCGGACTCAGAAAATATGGAAAGGGAATCACTGAGCCTCTTTCCATTCCCACACAATCTACCAAACTCAACATCAGATATCTTTTTCCATATACTCCCTTTATTCCTGCCACATCTTCTCCTGAGATTTACACTATTACACATATTTATCATCTTCCTCTATTATACCCTAAACTTATTAATGATTTTGTTTCTCCCACTTGGCCTAAATTAGATACCTTCCTTAGTGATGATGCTTTGTTAGAATACATGTGAGCTTATGACCATCTCCCCCCTTACCATCATAAAATGATTTTTCCATATTTTCTCCATGTTACTGCTAACTCTAGAAAATTTGATCCTTCTAACACCAATACAGACACCCTTGTCACTATTCCCACCGACCCACATACATAATAATGATATGACCTCTTAAATGAAGAAACTATTTAATACAACCTCGACACAAATGAAAACCTTTGTATTGTTTTGTTAGTCACTGATTAATATACATGTGAATTTATATTTTTAATCTAAATGTTATTACAACAGTAATTGAATAGACAACTAAGTATAGAAATTAACCCAAGAAAATTAAGCAATGAAATGTGGAACCCTAAGTGCAAATACAGGGTAAGAATCCTTAACTGATTCGAAAAATTCCTGGAGGTGTATAGAGCTAGAAAAATATAAAATACGAAGCACTGACCATCACATCGAAGCTTAGAAAAATGTAGATCTCAGATAATAGGTTAGACTGGGGCACCTGGAGAGGGACAGGGGCACCTGCAAGTGCCCTAAACCTATTTCTGGGTTCCTGGGTCTGCGGAAAGGCTATGGAAACCTCCTCTAAATGGTCATTATTTGTTTTTTATTATTGGCTTTTGGTCACTCTGAGGTTGCACAATGATGATCGAAGTTTTCGAAAACCTGTAATGAAATATGAACCTACAAAACCCTCAAATAGACATCAAATCCTAAAAAAGAAAGATACATATTGAGGGGTTAGATTGTCCTTACCTATCACAAAGGTGATCTTACAACTGAGAATTGCACTACATCTCAGACCCAATGTAGTTTTGTGTGTGTGTGTGCGGAATTATTCCCTAGGTGGCTCTTGTGCGTGTCACACTTTATAGCGAGCAAGTAAGCTAGATGTAAAGAAATTAAATAGATGTGTCCATGGAATAGAATGAACTTACCTCCTATGAAGTTTATTTAGAATAACCAGCCCTTGTGTCCCTTGGATGGTACTAGATGGATGCAATGAAGCTCTTAGATGCTTGATGGATGAAACCATATGTGGTGATATCTAATGTTTAGTGCTTAGTCCTTTATTATGATCACATAACTTTATATTTATTTGACTCCTTTGCTTGAATTTCATAATTAACCTCGAAAAGGCCAACTACCAACAAAATAAGATTCTCAAATGGATAGAAAGACCCAAAATATGTGAACAAAGTACAAAGGGGTCAGGGGCACTCAAAGGGGATAAGGGCATCTGGCGTTAACGTCCTGTCTAGGTGATAATGTCTAGGATAATAAATACTGAAGTATAAAGAGGAAGGTTGAGTAATTGAGGATGTAATACAAAAAGTGGCAACAAAAATTAAAGAAATGTGGCCAAATACATGGGTTAATTAGTACTTTTCTTACTTAGGAATCAGTTGAATTGTAGTATGAAACCGTGACTATATAATTACCTAAAGTGCATGATTTTGTGTCTACATTTTCCCCCACTTTATATTAGTGAGAAAAAATCTTGTTAACATAAAGTAAATAGATATGTGTACCTGATAACCATGTAGATCAATGACAAAAGTATACTGAGGGAAAATAAAAAATGTGGAGATAAAAGTGTGAAGTGTGGATGCTAAGGAAGAGAAAGTGCAAACAAATTATGATGAAAATGAACCTAGGGTGGAAACACATATTTATATGTCACGATGTGCATGTTGATGTTGTCAATGTTATTGTATGCGATGTTGTGAAGTGACTACCACTTCCCATATGGATGGACCTGTAAAAGAGAAGAATGAACAAATAGTTAAATACACATGTATATGATTGAAATGTGTAAAAAGTATGTAAAATACAGCAATGTGAAAAAGGAACATGTGCAACTAATCTGTGATGAGGAAACAATGTATAAAGGATCCTGAAGATGTTGTAGATGAATGAGTTTTTTGGGGGATCTCACACCAGTTATGTCAATCGTGAGTTTTTGGGGCGATCTCATGCCAATGATATGGAAGAAGTGTAGAAATAAAAGTTTGGTGTTATCCTCCAACATTTAAATGTTTCCCATAATGTAGGACACCACTACAAATGGTGTGTATAAATGCAATTCCTAAATACTGTGTGCCCTATAAAAGTATTTGTGTGGAGCTCTATAGACTGTGTTGAACTACCAAATGTTGTATAAATTCCCCCTGGTTATATGTGTCTAGGAAGGGTTCCACAATTTGCTAAGGACCCAAGTCTGATTCTGAGACCTATAACCAAAGACTGTTTTGTATTAACACTATGTTGTGATGTGTATAACTTTGTATGGGGTGATTATTTTACCCAAATAATGCCCCCCTCATTTGGGGTGCATGTGATGTTGCTAAAGGAGTATGCAGACCAAAAGAGGACCAAATGTTGTGTTAAAACTTTTCCCTATAGGGGGAAGGGAATGTTCTTAGTAGAAACCAAGGCACACACAAACAAGTGGCTAGGAGACAAGTGTTAGTACAAGAAAACATACATATAAAATGTAAGGTAGTAAACAAGTAGATAAAAAGATGCAAGAAGATAATGTAGACCGCTAAAATTAGGTTACAAACATGGGAAACCACTCACGATGTCACAAGACAATCAAGGATGAATAGGCCAAAAATTGATGGTGTGCAAACAAGACAAGGGGTAAAGACCGAAAATAATGACATGTAAAAAGCAAGCAATATAGCAGAAAACCATGGTGGAAAATAGTTCTGCAAAACAAATACTGCACATGAAGCACCCGTTAGTATTTTAGAGAAATATAAAGTATGTTAAAGAGTGTATAATCCAATGAAGTAATGTGCTATGAAACAAAATGAAACAATAAAACTTGTAATGTACAAAATTGGATGCCCATAGGAGTCGTTTTGAGATTAGTAATAGGTACTACACCAAGTATCCACGTTGCATGTAATAGATTTTTAGAATATGTGATCACAACTAGAAATATAAGCGAATGTGCATGTGTATGATAAATATAAAGACATAAAATATATCTATCTATCATGTATAATAAGATGAACATGTAAAAGCATAAATAAGAAAGGGTAAATGAAACCAAGATATGCAAGATGATGTGGATGAGATGGAATGGAATGCAATGTGAATGATAGAAGCCATGTACCCCCAAAGTGGATGCATATGTATGAAATGAGTTTAATTTATTTATGTCTCCTCAGATGTCGAGAATGAACCGTAAATGAGAGTGTGTCATCCAGAAATGGTTTGAATGTGCATACTAAGAAGATGTGATCATCAAAGCACAAAGCGTAGAGTGTAAATGCATGAGTGAATGAGGGAGTTGATTAAACATGTGAGTGTGATTAGGTCCATTTGAGATATATACCCTTAAAATTAAATTATGGACCATGGAACGAGAGTACGTCATAGGGTAATGACCGCAACATGTAGAATTAGATGCCAGAAAGATATGTCATGAATGTGTAGAGTAGATGTTGTGTAGAAAGAGATGAATGTACGAAATGTGAAGTTTTTAGTGTGTAATGTGTATCATATAACTTATAGTATAGTGTGGGGTGTGGGGTGTAGTGTGTGAGGTTCATGTGTATATGATGCCCTCAACAGTCAAGTGTGGATTGTAGCATAAGAGTGTGTCATCGGGTAATGACGATACTAATGTATGTTGTGTGTAAAGATCTAGGTGTGATGTGACGAGAGTATAGGACACGTAGGAAGGTTAGGGGGAGAAATAAGTGTGACTTTCCCCCAATGTGTGGCAATAAGGAAGATCAAGTGCCATTGTCTAGTGTTAGAGTAGGTATTTATCTTAGCTCATGTTCACCTAGGTACATTATTTACCTTTATTTTATTTATCCTTGCCCAATTATGTGTGTGGATATTTCTTTTTATTTATTTAGATATTAGGAGATATTATCTAGTTATTAGGTATAGTTCTTTCCTTGATCTATGGTATTGACTAGTTCTTTCCTAGATCTATGGTATTGATAAGATCCTTGATTTCTAGTTCTCTCATAAACCTATGGACTTGACTAGTTCTTTGATGACTAGTTCTTTCTATGATTTATGGCTTGATCTATGACCTTGACTAGTTCTTAGATTGTTATTCCTTGCCTATATAAGCAAGGCCCATTCTCATTGTATTTCATTGAGCTCCATAATAATATATGATATTGTTTCTCATTTGTTTGCAAAGGTTTTATGTAAAGTTGTTCTAGAAAATTGCTTTCATCTTATTGATCGTGGTGTTTGATTAGCATTTGTTTTCTTGGCTTGGTATGATCTGGTTATCTTTCCTTTCATCTAGGAGATTATCATTGTCATGATCGAATCCCTTTGGAGCTACATTGGAGACTTGATAGGCAATAGTATGAGGTGGATTATATAAAGTGATTCATTGTGATGTAGGGTGTACAAGGTCATTGCATATTCTTCATCAATGAAAAGTTTTGGCAGACACCCATGTGCATACCAATGAGTAATATTTTGATAATATCTAGGAGATTAATCATTACTAAAATAAAAAATGCCAAATTGCTTAGGAAAAGTGATAGAAGTGTGACTGGAGTCTAAAGTACCCTCAATATAGTCAATCCAATATTTTCCAAGATTTTTTGGATAATTACAAGGGGTACGTGTAATGAAGAGTCCTAAATGAAATACAAAAATACCATAGGCGACCATAATGTGAAAATATCCATGATAAAGATTAGGTGAGTGAGGCTGTGGAAGGATGTCATTAAGCATTAATCCAAGCCTGGATAATCTATCATATGTGTAAATAGTATTGGAACAAGTATGATCCATCAGGATATGATGCCAATAGAACTTTTTGATTAAGAGTGTGCATGTAAAAGGAGGTGGTGTAGATGCAAACTGCTCAGGGGAGGATGAAACAACATCCAAGGTATGGAGAAACCCTTGAAAAAGTACAATAGCATTGGTAGAAGGAGGGTTTTTGAATCTGTATTCACCTAGAATATCGGCCAAGAAAATTTCATTGAAATCGGAGTCATCGATATCGATAGGATTAAAATTAAATTTTCCCAATGTTTTGTTAGTAAGCTCAATAGTATTGACTTCATCATCAAAATCCACAAAAAAATTTGTGTTGGAATTATCATGTTGTATAGTTGTGTCGAGGATATTGGGATGAGGAGAACTATATGTGGGAGCAAGAGGAGCCTCAACTAGCAGAGCAGTAGTTTTGAGAGGAGCATACATTGTGGGTGAAATGATGACACTAGTATGAGTAGAAAAAACCGGAGTGCTTGGAGTGGCGGAAGAAGATTGTGAAGTACTTGATTGACCAATGTCATATGTATCTATAATGTGATGGACGAATAGGCATAGTAGTAACAAGGTATATTCAATAGAATTTGAATGGTTAATGATCTGCAGTAATGGTATGTTCATAGCCATCATGTAGAAATTGAACGTATTGATGAAGAGTTGATGGAATTTCTTGCATTACATGAATCCAAAATCTTTCCAATAAAATATTGAATTGAAATGAAGTATTAATAACAAAATAATTTGGTAGGGATAGTCTTAGGCCCGAATTTGAGATGTAATGTGATGGTTTGTAAGCATGTGCAGGTAATTGAATCATAGCCATGAATAAGAGTAGAATTCGTAGAAATTAGATTATCATTAATGCCCAATTATTTGAGAAGGGAATGAGCACACAGGTTGAAAAACAATCCATTATCTATAAGTACATGTTTGATGTAAGTGGTGTTAATAATAGTGATGATAAGTAAAGGTGAACATGGATTGTCATGAGAAAATGGTGGTACGTCCTTATTAGTGAATGATATAGCATGTGGTAATTTTTTGAGAGACTGAATGATGTGTGTGAAGGCCACCAAAGAATTATCACTTTCTATATGAATAGAAAAAACGGTAGCCTCTAATGTTTGATGAAAATTAGGCACATTGCGTAATAAGTCATAGAGGAGATTTTGGTTGGCATATTCTTAAGTTGGTCAATGATATCAAAACTCTTAGAAGCAGTAAGAGGATTCGAAGAAGTGATAGGTGGTGAAATAAAAATGGGTGGAATTATAAGAGGAAGAGTGCAGTGAGTAGTTACTACATTGATAGAAGGATCAGCCCAAGGTGTGAAAAAGCAAAGAGGATGTTAAGTATGAACTTGTATGAAATCAAAAGTGGTAGTAACCATGCCTAAAACCTTTTTGGGTGTGACAAAAGGATAAGACGATTGAGTTATGACTTGATCAGGGGAAGAAATACTCAGAAGAAAGGGTTTGATCGGTCAGGTTCACCAAAATGATTAAGCTAAATTTGAATTTATATGCTTAATCTAAATGTTATTGCATATTGCAACGGTAAATTAATATACAACTAAGTACATAAATTTACCCAAGAAAACTAAGTAATGAAATGTGAAACCCTAAGTGCAAAGAGAGGGTAAGAAGCCTTAGCTGATTCACAAAAATCCTAGAGGTCTATAGAGCTAGAAAAATGGAAAATATGAAGCACTAACTGTCACACTGAAGCTCAGAAAAATGTCGATCTAGGAGAATATGCTGGAGTGGGGTGCCTAGAGAGGGACACGGGCGCCTTTGGGTGCCCTAGACCTATTTCTGGGTGCCTGGGTATGCTGAAATTCTCAAGAAACCTCCTCTAAATGGTCATTAGTTTTTCATTGTTGTTGGCCTTTAGTCATTTTGAGGTCACACAATTATCTCCGAAGCCACCGGAAACCTGCAATGAAATATGAACCTGCAAACCCCTCAAATAGACATCAAATCCTAAAAATGAAAGATGCAGAATGAGGGTTCATATTATCCTCAATTGTCACAATGGTGATCTTATGACTGAGTGTTACACTACATCTCATACCTAATGTAGTTATGTTTGTGTGTGTGTGTGAAATTGTTCCCTATGTGGCTTTTGTGTGTGGCACACTTAATAGCGAGCAAGTAAGCTAGATGGAAAGAAAGGCAATATATGTGTGCATGGAATAGAATAAAATTCCCTCCTATGAATTTTAGTCCTTGTGTCCCTTAGATGGTGATATATGGATGAAATGAAGCTCTTAGATGCTTTATGGATACAACCTTAGGTGGTTATGGATAATGCTTAGTGCTTGGTCCTTTATTATGATCACATAACTTTATATTTATATGATTCATTTTCTTGAATTTCATAATTAACCTCGGAAAGGGTGACTACCAAAAAGATAAGATCCTAAAATGGATATAAAGGACCCTAAGGGGTCATGGGTGCCCAGAGGGGACGAGGGTGCCAAGTGTTGGTGTCGAGGATGATAACTACCTAACTATAAAGAGGAAGGCTAAGAAATTGAGTGTGTAGTACCAAAAGTGGTAACAGAAATCAAAGAAAGGTGGCCAAAGACATGGGTTAGTTAGTACTTTTCTTACTTATGAATCATATGAATATTAGTATGCAACTAGGACTAGATAATTACCCAAAGTGCATGATTTTGTGTCTACAATCACCTCTCTTATGCCTTCTGAGTAAGCTGATATCAAACAAGTGCTTCCTGAATTTTCATATGTATTTGAATGGGACTCTACTGATATGTCTGATATAGATCCTTTTATCACCATGCAAAATATAGTCATCAACCCAAGCACTAAACCGGTGCAACAAAAATTCTTTAAAATGCATCCTAAGGTCACATTAGTAGTCAAAAAAGAAATACAATGACTTTCGGATGCTAGCTTCATCTATGTCGTTGAATAACTCAAATGGATATCCAATATAGTTCTTGTTATGAAACTAGATGGAAAATTCTATTGATGCATTGAATTTCATGACCTTAATAAGGCTTTCCCTAAACATAGCTTCCTATTACCACACATCGATGCCATAGTTGACTCTACTACAATTTATGACATTATTTCATTCATGGATGGAATAGTTGGCTATAATCAAATTAAAATCCACCCTCTGATCAATTAAATACATTGTTCGCCACACCATGGGGTACGGGTACCTTTTGCTACACTATCATGCCCTTTGTCCTTAAGAACATTGGGGCCACTTGTCAATGTGTTATGACACATATCTTTCATGACTACATACACAAAATCATTAAGGATTATGTTGATGACATACTTGCGAAATATCGACATCGCACCACCCACACTCAAGATCTTTCTACACTTTTTGAATGATTATGACAATACAACTCACGCCTAAATATGAAAACATGTGTTTTTGGAGTTATGGCTGGAAAATGATATTGATAAAAAAATATCCATGCCATCGTCGATATGCCTCCCCCACAAAATTTACATCAAATACATTCATTATAAGGAAAAATACAAGCCATCAACCACTTAATTTCCTAGTTAGCTAACAAAACCCAACCCTTCACATGCCTTATGAAAAAGGATACTATGTTCCCTTTAGGATGATCACTACCACTGTGCTTTTGAGACTATCAAAACATATTTTTTAAATCCTCTTTTTCTTGTGCATCCCATGGCCAATCGGCCCTTCCTGTTGTATATCTTTTCTACATTCCATGCCTTAGGATTCATTCTCGAATAACATGATGATTCTCACCATGAGCGGGTTTTATATTACATTAGTCGCACATTACTTTCCTATGAGTGCAATTATAGCTATATTGTAAAATTATACCTCGGCCTTGTATTTGTTGCGGATAAATTCTGACATTATCTTCTCAATAGTGAAATTCATATTATTACCAAATTAGATCCCTTACGATAGCTCTTATCCCACACACATCTCTCTAGATGCTTTTCTCCATGGGTTATGTTACTCACAAAATTTGATTTCAAATTCATCCCAAAGAAATCCATCAAGGGCCAAGTCATCACCAACCAACTATTTGATGCCTCTCTTTCTGACCTTTCCCCCATGTGTGACACTTTCCATGATGACTTTACTACTTACACAATTGATACCGACACTTGGAAAATGCATTTTAATGGATCTCGTGGTATCTCGGGCGTCGAGGCTGAGTTATCTTCATCACCCCACATGGTGATTATCTCCCCATTGCATATCGCTTAGGTTTTTCTTATACAATCAATATTTCTAAGTATGAAGATCTCATTCTTGGCCTCATTGTCACTTGTATGCTACTTATTAAAAATATTTTTATTCATGATGACTCCTAACTCATTGTCAATCAAGTCAAAGACACATATTAGACCAAAGAAGATTTCCTCTTCCCTTATAAAAACCTTGTAAAATCACTACTAGCTACATTTGAATCCTATTCTATCAATGTAATCCCTAGCAAATATAATCATCATGGTGATGTCATAGCTAGTTTCACTTCCCTCATCACTCATGATATTACCGATGAGCATGCCACTTTTATAATTTGTCACTTACAACACACATCCACTGATAGTTCAGCTTTGGAAGCTCATGCATCAATGATTTTCCAAAATGGTTCACACAAATTTATAATTTCTTATATCAAAAAACCATTCCTGTTAACCTTCAACCTCACGAAGCTCATCGTTTGCGATGTGAAGCCACATAATATGTAACATTGGCACCTCATTATTCAAGTGGGAATTTGATGGTTGTTTTTTACATTGTTTAGCCATCCATGACATCCCTTTGGCTATCTCTCAGATCCATGATATTCTATGTGGACACTTCTTTAGGAAATTTATGCTTAATAAAATTCTACGACATGGTTACTATTAGCCTACTATATAATAATATTGCTTGGAATACGCCATACACTACAAAAAAATGTCAAAAGAATAATAACCTCTATCATGTGCTTGCCTATGAACTCTATATTTTCTCCTCATCATGGCCATTTACCCTATGGGGTTTTGACCTCATTAATAAATTCAATCCTGAATCGGCTACTATCCATAAATTCCTTTTAACTGTTACTAAATATTTCACTAAATGGGTCAAAGTCATGCCATTGTAAATCGCCATTGGTCCTGACATTTATTGTTTTATAACTACCCTCATTATCACACGCTTCGACATTCCTTCAGCCATTGTCATTGATAATGGCTCTTCTTTTAAAAACAGACATGTCAAAAGGCTTTTTAAATATTTTAAAAATCAAGAAAACATTTTATACCTCATACTATCCATAAGGCAATGGTCAAGTAGAAGCCACTAATAAGACCATTGTCAAAATACTGTATAAAACTCTTGATACTAGCAGAATTGATAGGCATAATCAAATTTTATATGCTCTTTGGGCTTACTCTACATGTATTCGTACTCCCACCAATGCTACACTTTTTTCACTAGTCTACGACATTGAGGTAGTAATTTCTTTAGAACTTGAAATTCCATCATTACGTGTGTCACTTAAAGGAGTTTTAAACGATAACGAATATTGTGAAAATTGATTGCATGAGATTGAAATACTTGACTCTCACCCTGTATAATCCTTGGAAAATCTTTTTTTATATTAGGCGTGCATCAAACATGCTTATAATAACAAAGTACACCCACGTGAATTTCACATTGGTGATCCTTTTCTAAAGTAGAACAAAAAAACACTAATGTCGATGCTCAAACTAATTGGCTCAGACCTTATTTCTTTACTGCCAAGCTTGGGGGTGGATTTTATCATCTTGCTACTCTTCTCACAAAACTACTCAAGAACCCACTTAATGTAATGCACCTTAAATGATATTACGCATAAAAGTATTTTTTTGTTTGTTACCCAATGACGCACTCTTGTTTTATGGTTCATAATTGACTGTTGAGGGAACAATTCCTAAATGAACCTCATGTCACACACATCTACTGGGGGAAACATGACTCCCCTTATCTACATATCTTGTATATCGTAGCATCCCATCACTTTCACACAACATCTACACATCTTGTTTGTCTTAATTCTTGTTAGCTTATACTACTTACATGTTGCACTTTGTTACTTATGTTAGTTGGATACTCAGTACGTCATTATATTTTTCTATCACACATGCATGTTATCATGGTATCTTGAGGTGAATGCATGACATTTACAACTTCTTACATGATGCATGATGCTCAAAACGACTCTTTACCAGTTCCATCGAGGCTCCTGGGGGCATCTACCTTTGCTACTCTCATACTCCACACTCACAAGTCCTATTGTTACAATATTTACTACTTCTTGTCATTATCACTTCCTTTTGGTTGATGTATACATGATTTGACATACTATTTATCTTTCTAATAGTCTAATAGGTGCTTCATGTATAGCATTTTCCTTGCAAGATACTATACAACCATGGTTATTTATTACTTTTTGTTTGTTATTATTTTCCATTATTTACAGGTTATGCCCTATGTATTGCTTGATCATTGCTTTCTTATGGCCACTTTGTCTCTGATTGTCTTATAACATTGTGAACGATGTCCCATGTGTGCAACCCACTTTTTGCGGTACCTCTTGTCTTCATAGTTGTTTGTTATTTTTGTATTCTATTACATGATAACTCTTTTAAACTAACACGTGTTTCTAGCCTACATTGTTTGCATGTGCCTTAGTTTCTACCATACGCATCCCCTACCACCTACAGGTATCCACTCTCAGATATGCATATCAGTTTTAGATCCTCTCTTTTGGGCCACCTCCTCCTACATTTGTCACATGCACCCCAAACGAGGGGGGATTTATTGGGTGGATAGATCAACCTTTCATTAGCTTATAGCTCTAAAATAGAACAACACAATATAAAATTAGCAAAGACAGATAGTTACAGAGTTATCCAAAATCAGACTTAGATCATAAAAATAGAGCATACATTAGTGCCCAGTATCAAACATGAATAGTGGGTACTTGTGTATCACTTGGGTGTCTGTGTCATGGGGGAAAAAATAGAAATTTATTCAATTTATCACAATTTCCATCACTTTACAATATGGATCTACAGTATCAGGCACTTTCCTTTAGTCTACAAGATTCATTCAATCAGCTACAATTCGGTTACAATACAATTATAAATCAGGGACATGCCAATCTGCAATGACACTTATTCAAGAAGCATCATGGAAGGAGAGAAAAAAAAAACTTTCTCCCTAATACTCCTATCTTGGATTTATATTTCCCAGAAAACTCTCTATTGGTGTGAGATACCCAAAAACATCACCTTTGGCAACAAGACACTCAAATCTAGCAACATCTCTAAATCAGATAGGAAAAATTTCTATCCTCTTCTCTCTCATACATTAGGTGCACTCTTTTCTTAACTACTACTTTTACATACTCTGATTTTTCACATACGAGAATTTGACTACTCTTTTTCTCTTCTTTTGTAGGTTTGTCCTTATAAGAATCAACTCACATATACAAGCAAAAACTCTAGAAGCATTCTACTATGCATACCCTTCACCCCTAGGGTCTACCTCTCTTTCCTAGTTGTCATGCTTCACATTACAATCACTTCACGCTACTTGTCCACTCAGCATGCTATTAGTTACTTCTCTTCAAATCATAAGGTACTCATTTTCTATCTAATTTATGTTATTGATTATTCACTTAACATCATAAAGTGGGGGGAAAATGTAGACACAAAACCTATGCACTTGGGTACATAATTGGGTTCTAATTCCTACTAATGTATACTTTATTCCTAAGCAAGAAAACTAGTGGTTGACAACTCCTTTTAGCATTTTGGTTGCTTTAGCTCTCATACTTTACTATTTCTGAGCATCCGTTTGTATTTACACATATTATAGCTCTATCGACACTTAATTGATTTATATTTTAATGACCTTAGATACTAGTGACCAGCTAGGATAGAAGCGCCCAAGAACTCCTATCCCTCCTGGGCGCTCCTGCCCTTCTTTATCTTCATCTTTCTCTTTTTGGCTCTTTTTCACCTTTTAAAACTTTAGGTCTACCTTTCAGTCGTCAATTACAAAATTCAAATAAGGGAATCATATATATACTTAGTTACTTCTCTCAAATAAGGGTCCAAACATCATAAACAACATTTATTATCACCTAAGCTTGCATAAAGGCACAAGAACATTACAAGGCATACGTCTAGCACATCCATACAAGGGACAAGTGCTACATTACTCTTCATACATAACATATTAGGGGATTTCATTTTATTCCATCGCACACATCTTGCATACTTGGTACAATCTACATCTAGCCTACTATCATCATGTAATTTTCATAAGGGAAACCTAGGGCATCATTACACACATAAGCACAAAGAACTACATGGAGTCTAAGATGTAGTGCAGCACTCGGTCATAAGTTCACTCTTTTGGTGACCGTCAGAGTTAGTTTGACTCCACATTATATCTTTTTTTATTACATTTGATTTGGTTTTTGGACATGTACAGGTAGAAATTTATTTTGTAGGTTACAGGCGTGATAAAAAATCTAACAAAACCAGAGTGACAAAGAATGAGTAGAAGCAAAGATCCTCCAACCCATAAAAGACCGGATTCCAAGAATCTGAGTGAACACAAGGACCTAAATCATTCCCTAGCACCTAGGTCACTCATGTCCTTCTATGGTAATTTTTCGCCTTGAATTCTTAGGGTTTCAAACCCTCATCGAGCTTGTTTCACATTGTCTCTAGCTAGATCCAGTATAACTTAGTCCAGCTCACTCCCAAGTTGTGCAGAATCATCTAAGTCATCTTCCTCTCTCATTTTTGTAGGGTTTTACATCATTAAATTATTATTTCTTGTACACTATTATATATAGTTACCTGAATATCACTAGTTACAGTAAGTTACTCTGAAAATAATATTTAATTCAATTTATATTAAATCAAGGTGGTAAACCACTTGATTGTCCACATGCTTTATATGTATCAGTCCAAATACCCATGTACATGGGATGAGGCCATGTTTTACATACAACATGGATACAAGTGGGCCCTACACAGCTCAACCAAGCAAAATCCATTTCAAGTTTGTTACGGATTCCATCCTATGACACCCATTGATGTATGCATTCCACTGCATATAATGGAATACATATCTTATGGAAAAATTGAAGTAGAAAAGGTAAAAAGGTTTGTGATTTAATATAAATTGAATTAAATATTAATTTCAAAGTAATTATTTTAGTTTATGATATACAAATGATAATATACAGTAAATGGATAAGAAACAAACATTCAATAATATGAAACCCTAAGTAAGAGGGAGAGAGAGAGAGTGACTTAGGTGATTTTGCACAATCTGGAGATGATCTGGGTAGGTAAATAGCTGAAAAAAACTAGAAGCAATGTCTTCAAGGATCATTGGAGGTTCTAAGACTCATAATTGTGTAGGATAGAAGCACCCACGAGAGGAAAGGAGTGTCAATGCACCAGTGACTAGATATGGGCATTGGTGTCCACCTAGATGCTCAAGTTATGATATTTTCTATATAGGAGGAGCTTCGTTATCAGTATATGTTTGTCACTCTAATCTAGCTCCAATGTCATTGATTGTACCTATAACCTGAAAATAAATATACCTAGCTACACATTCCCATAAACCACATCAAATCTAAAAATAAAGATGTAGAATGTGGATTTGGAATGATCCCGACGGTCACCCGAAGAGTGAACTTAGTACCGAGCACTGCACTACATTTTAGACTCCATATAGTTTTTTGTGTAAGTGTGTGTGGTAATGCCCTAATATGCCCTTGTGTAAGTTTCACAATGATGACAAGCTAGATCTAGAATGTAAAAAATGTATAGAATGTCTGAGATAAAATAGAATAAACTTCCCATCCTATGTTGTGTACGCAGAGTTATGCAGCCCTTGTACCTTGAGTAAATGTGATAGATGGATGCTTTGTTACACTCTTGTGCCTTTGGATGTTAGATTAGGTGATAATAGATAATGATATTGCTTGGCCCCTTATTTAAGAGATATAGCTATGTATATGTATGATTCCCTTGTTTGAATTTCGTAATTGACAAATGGAAGGCTGGCCCAAAAGTGTAAAAGATTCCCAAGAAGTAAAATAGACCCAGAAGAGTGAGAAAAGGATAGAGAGCATCAAGATTTCCTATGAGGGACAGGGGCACCTGAGCACTTCTATCCTAAATAGGTGCTAGTGTCTAAGGCCATAAAAGATAAATTAGTTAAATATCGATAGGATTGTAGGGTGTGTAAGGTTAATAAACATATAAGAGACAAAGAAAAATGCCAAAAAGACATTTTCAATTACTGATTTTGTTGCTTGCAATTCATGTACATATTAGTATGCTCCAAGACCTAGAAATGTACCCAAGTGCATAGATTTTGTGTTTACAGTTTTGTTGAACATATTCAATATACTCGATAATAGGTCCATGATATTTTACAGAAAATGAATGAAAAGTATAAACAATGCCATGATCAACACATGGTTCCACATCATTTTAAGGTTGGTAATAGATTCTAGTTTCAGCTTCAAAAGGAAAGGTTTGTAGGTCCACACAAGAAAATGGGTGAGAATTCTTTTGAGTTAAATCTTCCACCCTACCTTGGTTTACATCCGATCTTCAATGTGGACCTCCTCAAACCATATTACCACCTCTTTTAGACACCTTGGTCATAGTAGAATAGTTGAACATATAAAAATTAAACCTAGAAATCTTTCCTCTAGTTGAAGAAGTTCAGATTGTGGACACTTGGACAAAGACCACGAAAGGACGTTTTATTCATCTCTATCAGGTGATCGAGAAAGGAAAACATATTTATCAATGTGAGTGGCTCGTCACGTACTAGATAAAGAAACAATTTCCACACTTGATGGGACCCCTTGGTGTAATGAGAACAATTGCTTCTGAACGAGAGAGGAATGATCCAGACAACAACCTAGGTGGTAATTCTAGTGGGGAAACTTCTAGGAGTCATAAATTTTGCATCATAGCTTCGATTAAATCCATTCAAAATATGTCATAAATCTTGGAATAGGTAGAATATGGTGAAAGGATGTAAAAAAATTTTAAACAAATTTTTACCCTCGAAATCCACTTCGAAAGGACTCAAATTATAATTTGTGTAGTGATGTCTAAAAATAGTAAATTCTTAAAATAGTAATTTTGCAAAAATTTTGCATATGTAATTCACGGAAGGTGAATCACCTCATCTCCCTTGATATTGGTGACCTTCCACATTATTCTATTTGTCTCTTCATATTTCTAAAAGTAGTATAAAAGTATATGTAACCCACAGGGGGGAGACACACACCTCCTTGCAGAGATAACTATTGTAATCACAATTTTCTGAGAAATATATATATATATCTTTTCAGAGAGTTTTTCTATTCAAATTTGGCACCATTGTTATTCTATTCTTTAATCCCAAAACCCCTGAGTTTTGGATCACTCTTGGTCTCATACAATGTTGGGTCATGTAGACATTTTAAAAATATTTCATTGATTCACTCATCAATCAAATGTATTCATCCTGCAATTAATCAATCAATTAGAAAGAAAAGAAAATTAAACAAACATATTCATCTGACAATTCGATTAATCAAAGATAAAGTTGAGAAAAACATCATCATCCTACAAAATCAACTCTACTTTCAAGACAAAAAAACTAATATATTGAAATTGAGGATGTAAACTCTTATATAATGAATGAATTTAATGTGTTGTTATACATAGTCTTGCTAAACATCTGTTACAATTAAGTTTAACTGCAGGTGTCAAGTTATTGGTGCAATCTAATTCAAATGCCAAATGTGTATTTATAACCTTCAAGGTAGGGCTTAGGGTTATTACCTTATTGTAAAAGTTATTAGATAGTGAAATTTATATAAGTTGTGTGTAGAAATGTCAAAAGTAACATTGAACACTACAAATTGATGGGGAAACCACCACCAAATGTACTTGTAAATGCATAATCACCAAAAAATAGAGAGGGAGAAATAATGATAAATTGGATCTTGAATACTATGTTTGAGTTTAAAACAACGATCAGTAGAGTTCCAAACGCATTGATGATAGTCACATTGTGAATTTTCATCATAGTTAATGGCCACAAGGACAAGAGGGATCGACATTGATAGGTGGTGGAAGAGTAATAAGATTGATTTTGAGAAGTTTTGGTAATGGAAACTAAGGTGCATAGGGTAATTTGGTAAAATTATGCTTTGGAGGTCGCAATTGTAGCTTTTCAGGTGTAGAAACAAGGTTAACAGTGGTCTTTGCTTCAATGGGATTAAGAGATAGTTTGAAAGTACATTTAGCTTGAAACCAATTAGAGGATGAGGATGAAGAATTGTCATAAGATTTCAATTTTCCCATAGATAACATTTCACCTTCATGCATTTTAGGTGTATGACACAATTGATCAAAGGATGGAGAGGTCTAAAAGATAACACTCTCTTAAAGTGGAAGTAAAAGAATTTGAATAAAGAGATATTGTAATTTAGAATCAGCTAGTACATTAGTCATCTTAGCTAGGTTTTTCTTGTAATGTAACAAATAGTCAACTAAACACTCATTAGATATTTGTTTGATTTGAGAAAGTTGTGGATAGGATATCTTGGTGCTGATATTGATGGAAAAGTGAGAAGGAAAATATCGTCTAAGAGTGTAAAATAAGTTACTGAGTGAATAGGTAGATCGTAGAACCAACACATGGCATAATCTTGCAAACTTCTAGGAAATAACTTAGCTCACAATGTATGTTCATACGCATAGTCAATACATGCCACATGGAAAGATCGAAGATGCTTTTAAGGGTCACCATGGCAATTGAAGTTAGGAAGCTTAGGTGTAATCAAGTTGGGAGGAAGTGTATAAGAAGATATGACAGGTGCAAAAGGGGTGTGAAGGAGTAATGAGGAATCAAGAGAGGCAAGAAATGTGAAGTAGATTCCTGTAGTTGATGGATTTGAGTTTAGATATCTTGGTATAAAGAAGCTAGGTCATGAGTGCATGAAGAGGAAACAGGTTGTGTGTTGGAAGTATTGGGAGTAATGAGGGGGAGGGTAAGTGGTAGAAATGGAAGTAGAAATGTTAAGGGGTTGTTGGAGGCCATGAAAATAGAGGAACCCATGAGAGGGTGAGAGACAACATTTCAAGCATGTTTAGCAACAATTAAAGCATTTAGAACATGTAGAATGTGTGGTAGGGTGATCACGTAATGTAAACTGAAAAATTAGTAAGCTTATCTCATTGCTCCTCATCAACATTGGTGTCCTTGTAATATGATTGTTCACTATTAGAAGTTTTAAATAATTTCGAGAGGAAAATTATTGGAATTAAACAAAGGGTTTAAAAGATTCAGCCATTGATTTGGAGAACTTACAGACAAAGGGAGGAAGCTCAATGTACTCAAAGAAACCAAAATGACCACTATGGGTGATGTGCATAAAATGAAAACCCTAGAGGGAAGGTTAGATTTGAGTGATGGGTTTCACCAAATAATTTAATTTGATCTGTATTAAATCTGATTGCAGAGTAACTTATGTAATAAAATAATATATGACTGCTAAAAATATAGTAATTTGACAAGTAAACAAGCATATAAATATGAAAATCATAAGTAAGAAAGATAGATACGAGGGCTTACCTGATTTTGAAGTAGACCAAAGGTGAGATGGGTAGGAAAAATTGCTTAACATGATGGGAATAACATCGTTAATTCTCACTATAAATTTTGGGATTTTGGAATGAAGCAAGACAGGGGCGCCCACATGAGGGAAGAGGTTCTTAGGAATTGGTGACCAGATCTATGGGCTAGTGGCCATGCAGATGCTTAGGAACTGATTCCTTTTGTGTCATAAGGGTTTCGTTGTTGGTTCATGTTTGTCACTTGATATTCACTATTTTATTCACTGAGGGATACTTGTAAACTACAAAATAGAAATAACTACCTGCACAATGTCCACAAACCACATCAAATATAATAAAAAGGATGCAGAATGTGGAGTCAGACTAACCTCAGTAGTCACTAGAAAAGTGAACTTATTGTCAATCGTTGCACTACATCTTAGACCCCATGTAATCCTATTGTGTGTGTCTAGAAATGGTGCCTTTGGATGCCCTTGTGTAATTTGTATAATTGATAGCGGGCTAGATATAGAATGTAGCTATGTATAGTATGAGTGGATGGAATAGATTATACTTCTCCTCATATGTTGTGTATGCAGAAGTGATGCAATCCTTGTCCCTTATATGGATGTTAGATGGATTGTCTTTGGAGTGCTTTAGTGCGTTTGGATGCAAGCTTAGGTGGTAATATTAATGCTTAGTGTTTGGTCCTTATTTTTGAGAAGTAACTAAGTATATATATGATTCCTTTATTTGAATCTCATAATTGATAGCTGGAAGGCTGAGCCATAAGTGAAAAAAATTCCAAAAAGATAAAAGAGACCCAAAAAGAGCAATTAAAGGTAAGAAAGGGTTAGGAGGTGCCCAGTATGGACAGAAGCACCTAGGCATTGGTGTCCTTATTGGGCACTAGTGTCTAAGGCCATAAGGAAAAAATCAGCCACGTTCCTTCATGGTTGTAGGGGTTGTGTAAGACCAAAGAGAAAGTAAGAAATGAAAAAAGAGGCCAAAGATAGTTGTCAACCGCTAGTTTTTTTGCTTATGAATCATATATATATATATATATATATAGTATATATATATATATATATATATATATATATATATATGCTTTTGGACCTATAAATTGTACCCAACTGCATGATTTTTTGTTTACATTTGTCCCCACTTTTGTTTTTGTATGAATACTCGATAAGATAAAGTAGATAAGAGATGTGTACCTTATGATCCTGTAGAAAAGAGTGTTGGCGATAGCATGCCGAGTGGACAAGTGAAGCATTGGAGTGATATGCAAAGTGAAGCAGTGGAGACTAGGAAAGGGGAGTGGACCCTAGGGGTTGAAGTGTGTGAGTTTGTAGTTTGTGTGCGTTTCTTCTTGTAAGGACGGACCTGCAAAAAAAGAGCAAAGAAAGTAGTCAAATTTCTACATATGATAAGATCTAAAGAAACATGTGTTTATAAATATGTAAAATTGTGTAAAAATTAAATTGTGCACCTAATGTATAAGAGGGTAAAAGATAGAAAGTTGTCTATTGCTTAGAGATTACTGATTTGAATGTTGAAGGTTATGGTTTTTGGGCTATCTCACGCCAAGAGTGATTTTTTATGGTGATCTCATGCTAAGTGTGAGTTTTTTTGGGCGATCTCATGCCAATAGCAAGAGTTGGGGAGAGATTTCTAGTTTTTACTCTCCTTCCATGACTTTGTCTAATAAGGACCACTACAGGATGGTATGTCCCAATTTTTTCCAATTAGTTCTAATTGTTCTGATTATATTGATTGTAGGAGATAAAATTGTATTTTATGACTGAAGACCAGTGCATGTTACTATAGGGTTGCTCTGTAAATTGTTTTAGATTGTATTCTTACTAAGAAAATGATTATTTCTACCCCAGGAAATTAGTACCTAGGGGGAGGATAGGAACACCCAGATGCTAGTGTCTAGTTCTGGGCACTAGTGTTTGCTTTGTGTTTTCGACCATACTCAAATTCTAGAATTTTATCTGAGTGTGTTCACGTGCTTATTTTTTACTATGTTGTGTTATGTTTTAGCACTGAGTTGTTGTAGGGGTGATTTGTTCACCCAATGTATGTCCCCCTTGTTTGGGGTCAATGTGACAACTGTAGGATAATGCGGCCCAAAGGAGAGAACCTGATGCAGATCTGAAATGGATACCTACAGGGGTATGGGATGTGCATAGTAGAAACTAAGGAACATGCAAACAAAGTAGGGTAGTAAAAGTGTCAGTAGTAAAAGCTAACATGCAAAAGATGAAAATGTAACAAGCAAGTGGTAATACAAAATTTTCCATGAAAAGTGGGTTTCAAATATGGGACATCGCTCATAATTTTACTAGACAATCAAAGTAGAATTAGCAAAAAACATATAATGAACAAGAAAGACATAGGTCATAACCCACAAACAATAGCATACAATAACAAACAATATCAAGCAATGTGTATTAGATAACCATGGTTATAGATAGTCCTGCAAAGCAAATGCTACACATGAAGCACTTATTAGTATGTTAGAAATATAAATAGTATGTCAAAACATGTATATATCTGTGAAATGCAAGTTCTAGTAAGAAAAATTAGTAAATGATGAAACAATAAAACTTGTAGTGTGTGAGAGTAGTCAAGGTAGATGCCCCAAAAAGCCTCCGCGGGACCTTTAAAATGTAAAATTTTAAACATCATTGCAGCATGTAAAACCCTATAAGAGATCTAAATTCACCTCAAAATACCAAGTGAACATGTATGTGTATATATACAAAGATGATGACATACTAAGAATTCGTCTAGCATGAAAAACAAAGTGTAACATGTAAATAGGATAAGCTAGCAAGAGTAAATGCAACCAAGATATGCAAATATTGTGTATGAGTGTGGTGTGGTATGCAAAATTTGAATATGATAGGAGTAGTTTTACCCCAACCGGACGTGTATGAGACAAGGTTCATTTATAGGAACCCTCAATGGTCAAGAATGAACAATAGAACAAGAGTATGTTAGTGGGTAATGTGTTGTATGAGATTACATGCTAGAAAGGATGTATCACGAAGCACAAAGCATGAAGTGTGAATGATATGAGGTTCATTTCAGAATTAGAGCCTCAAAAACCAAGTATGAATCATGGAACTAGAGTGCGTCACATGGTAACAATGATACAATGTGTGTATAAAAGGGTGTGAGAGTGCATAGGAAGATTAGTTATGATGCAAAGATCGCAAAGTGTAGTGGTAGACACTAGGGAGGATTAATAGTGATGCGAGGGGGGTAGAAAGTGTGATACCCCACATGTGGTAGCGCAGAGCCAAGAAAGGCCTAAGAGCATGTCAAAACCTTTGATTAAAGATGAAATGGTGAATGGTACAAGAATGGTAAGAGGCCCAACTGTGATGGCAAGCTTGACATAGCCAAAAGACTTAGGGAATGGAAAGCTAACACTATCTAGTGGACATTTGATTGCTAGGAGAAGTGCAACGGAGCATACATTAGTAGGAGCTATTGGATAGATATTAGTATTATTGTTAGTATATGAACAATAGAAATGTTGATATGTGAGAAGTCATTAGAGAATATAGTGTGATATCATGATCTAAGAATTTAATGACTAGTTGTGGTGAATTGACAGTAGTAACAAAGAAATCAAGAGGCCCCGTTGAAGGAGGTGGCACAACGTGATATGTTTGGTTGGCAGAAGAATAGATAACTTGTTTGTTATGTTTGGGAAAAGGGTAGTTAAATTTTCTTATCTTTTTATTATCATTGAACTGGCTTAGAAATAGATGGCTTAGAGATCTCTAATTACATTATTGTTAGTGGAGATCCTTGAATTATATGTTTGAGTTTAAAAAAATGATCAGTAGAGTTCCCAACACATTGGTGATAGTCAACATCATGCATTTTCATCATAATTACAGCCATGGAGGCTAGAGGGATCGAGATTGAGTAGCAGTGGAAGACTAATAAGATTTATTTTGAGAAGTTGTGGTAATAGAAACCAAGGTGTGTAGGGTAATTTGGTAAAATTATGCTTTAGATGTTGCAATTGTAGGTTTTTCAGGTGTAGAAACAACATTAATGGTGGCCTTTACTTTCAATGGGGCCTAAGGGATGGTTTGAAAGTAGATTTATCTTGAAACCAATTAGAGGATGAGGATGAAGCATTGTCATAATATTTTAATTTTCCCATAGCTAAAATTTTACCTTCGGACATTTTGAGTGTGTGGCACAATTGATCAAAGGATGGATAGGTCTAAAAGATATCACTCTCTTAAAGTGAGGTAAGAGACTGCGAATGAAGAGATCTTGTAATTCAGAATTAGCTAGTACATTATTCGTCTTATCTTTGTTGTTCTTGTAATGCAACACATAGTAAGCTAGACACTCATTAGATCATTATTTGATTGAGCAAGTGTGCATATGATATCTAGGTGTTGATATTGATGGAAAAGCGAGAAAGGAAAAAATTGGCTAAGTATGTAAAAGAAGTTACCAAGTTAATAGGTAGATCACATAACCAATGCATGGCATAATCTTACAAAATTCTAGGAAATAGCTTAGCTAGCAATGTATGGTCATTTGCATAGTCAAGACATGCCACCTAGAAAGATCGAAGATACTCCTGAGGACCACCATAGCCATTGAAGGTAGGAAGATTAGGTATAATGAAGTTGGGAGGAAGGGGATAAATAGATATGGAAGGTGAAAAAGGGTTGTGAAGGAGTAATGAGGAATCAAGATAAGGTGAGGAATGTGGAGCAACTTGTTATAGTTGACAGATTTGAAGTTACAGATCTTGGTACAAAGAATCTAGCTCATGAGTGTATGAAGATGAACCAATTTGTTTGTTTGAAGTATTGGGAGTAATGAGGGGAGGGGTAGTGGTAGGATTGGAAGTAGGAATGTAAAGGGGTTGTGTGGAGGCCATCGTAGTAGAGGAGGAACCCATAAGAGGGTAAGAGGCAACATATCGAGCTTTTTTAGCAACAAGTAAAGTATTTAGGACATGTAGGATGTGTGTAGGTGATCACATAATGTAGAGTGAAAATTAGAAAGCTTATTTAGTTGCTCCTGATCAACGGTGGTGTCCTCATAATATTATTGTTCACTATCAGAAGTTTCAATGTTTTCAAGAGGAACATTGTTGGAAATAATCAAAGGGTTAAAAGATTCAACCATGGATTTGAGAACTTATGGACAAAGGGATGAATCTCAATGTACTCAAAGGATCCAAAAAAACCACTATGGGTGATGTGCATAAAATGAAAACCCTAGAGGGAAGGTTATATTTGAGTGATGGGTTCACCAAATAATCTAATTTGATCTGTATTAAATCTGATTACAGAGTAACTTATGTAATAAATAATATATGAATGCTAAAATACAATAATGACACAAGTAAACAAGTATATAAATGTGAAAAACCTAAGCAATAAGGAGAGATAAGAGGACTTAGCTGATTTCAAAGTAGACAAAAGGTGACATGGGAAGGAAAAATACTTAACATGCTAGAAATAATGTTGTTAATACTCACTGTAAATTTTGGGATTTAGGAATGAAGCCAGACATGAGCACCCATGGAAGAGAAGAGGTGCCTAAGAGTTGACGACCAGATCTGGGCGTTGGTGGCCATGCAGATGCTCAAGAACTGATTTATTCTATGTGATGTGTTGCAAGGGTTTTGTTGTTGGTTCCTGTTATCCATATTTCGCACCTCGGGAAAAATATTGGATTATCCACGACCTCGCATGGAAATAATCAGAGGAAACACGTTTAAATCTTGCAAACAGGTTATAGAGGTACTCAACAATGGAATGACAGGGCCTGTGAAAGTTAAAACGACCCTGTGGGAGAAGAAAGAGAAGAAATGGCTCTATCACACAAATTTATGTCTTAAATCTATTTGATAGACTCAGGTAGGCTCTAAAATTAAAAATAAGGGTCGGGGAAGGAGGTCAAGCAGTGTCAGAAGAACTAGAGGTTCAAGGAGAAGTGGTGAAGATTCAAAGTCTTTGGGCTCAAATAGTTTAGAAAGAGTCCAAAAATTGACTAAGTATAGAGGAGACAGTAGAGAGAACCACGTGTCAACATGACACTTCTTCAAATTTGAATCCAAAAAGAGAGGCTCGAACAAGCATCAGGGATCCATGTTTCCCAGGCCCGAAGTGACAACATAGTGAAAGCATCAAAGTCAAAAGGTAGACAAAGAGGGGCCTCAAAAAAGGCTAAGCATAAAAATGTTAGCGGAAGCAGCCACTTGTCATCTCAGCCTCCTCCAAAAGTTAGTCCAAATGCGGAGACCCAAATGAGTGTGAGCTCTCCACGTAGCCCAGGGTCCGAAAGGGTAGGAGGGTCCATTAAAAATTCTAAGGATTTGCGGAGGTTTCCACGTGTCAATCCAATGCTCCTCCAGAGGTAAAATCCTATGTGGCTTTCTAAGTGAGCATGGAGCCTCCATGCATCCCATTTCAAAAAAGGACAGGTTCATGTTCAATAGTAAAAAACAGAGACATACCAGCGGAAGGTGCCAAGTGTCCAAATGATGCTAATTCAAGAGCAAAGTAAAGGAAATGTTTCTAAACAAGCGCCAAACTGTCGTGTGTCCCCGGCTAGGAAATATGGACCCCGCCAAGCAAATGACTCATCCAAAAACATATAAATTGGGCAAGTAGTGGAGGAAGCACCACGTGGCAAGCCTAAACCAGCAGTGCTAAGGTGGGTCATTGGGGGGAAAGTTGGTTTTTTTTCTTTTTGTTCCAAAGATGTGAAAGTTGCAAAATGGGCCACAACTCGGCCGAAAGGGAAAAAGTGAACGTTTGAGAAAAAGTCAAGGTTAAAGCGGGGAAGTGGGGAGTCGAAAGAAAAGGTGAAAATTTTCCTTTTTTCGAAGGGCACAAAGATGAAAATTGAAGTGCATCTCCCCAGCCAACCAAAGGGTGCCACGTGTCCAAGCAGAGTAGTGGGGCCGTGGGAGTTTTCTAGATTTTGTAATTTTTGCAGAAAAGTTGAAAAGATAAGTTTTGGACCTACAAACGTGATTTTTCCCTAATTTTCCCTCCACGTGTCCCATATTAAAGAAGGGGCCCATTTTTTTCAAACTGGTTTTCCTGCTCTTTTGTATGGACCTGATAGAAACTTTGAAGGGGCATATCTTTCGACTCATGGCTCAAAACATAGAAAATATGACACTGTTGGAAATATCTCAGCCTCGCCCATGCCATGGAGACATGCAACTTTAAGTTTCGAGAGGTTAGGTGGGAGATAAATGGATAAACATCTTTGGGCCATTAATATAGGATCTATTTTTTGCCCCAACAACTAGATCGGATTCAATCTGCTCTGTCGTTTCCTCCTCCTTCAAGGCACCAAACTATTGGTTGATGATAAAAGTGACATATTGTGGGTTGGATTTACAGAAGGCATTGATATTCAGTGGTAAAGCTTTCAAAATGGGATTCAATGCATATCTCATGGTGGTTAGAGCAGGATTTGAATTTTCCCTCTTCTCTCTTTCTTATTCTTTCTATATATTGTGACACTTCTCATTCTGAGAGAAAGGAGACATTCTAGGCATAGGGAAACTCTGTCAAATTTTTTTCCCAACTCCATTTTGAGTTAAAAACCTTCTCCTATGCTTGTAAAGCATTTTTGTTCCTCTAAGCAGAAACGTAATGGTCTGTGCACCCATATAGAGCAATAAAACATGTTTTTGTGGTGTTTCTTCAACCCTTTACATCGTTTTGTTGTCTCTCAGTTCCTATCCCTTTTAAATTTATTTTTTGTGCATGTATTCCTCATTTGCAGGTGCAATTATGTTGTGTTTCATGGAGTTTAATGGCATATTTGAATATCTGGGCCATGTCACTTCTGTCTGACCTCCCCTCATCTCCATTTTCTCTATTTCTTTCTCCTTTAATAGAATATCTCGCACTTCCTGTTCTGGTGTATCACCATTTAGTGTAGGATCTTTCACCCTCCCTCTCTCTCTCTCCCCCCCCTTGGAACAGTTATATTAGGTTAGATTAGTTTGCTTTCACTAGAGTAGCCTTTGGCAGGTAGATTTAGGAAGTAGGAACCATCTTTCTTTGCAGAGCTTTCCCATTTGCAAGGTCCCACACCTTTGGGAGAGCTCAATGTTATGCAAGTCACACCAAAAGACTCTTCGTTATAAAAGTAAATCTGACGACTCATTTGGGGGTGATGTGATTTTGCACTAACAGTTCCTATCTATCACTTGATATTCACCATTTGATCACCAAGGATACCTATAACATTCAAAATAGGTGCTAACTACATGCACATGTCCACAAACCACATCAAATATAATAAAAAATATGCATAATGTAGATTTAGACTAACCCCGATGGTCACCCGAAGAGTGAACTTACTACGAAGGGCTGCACTACATATCAAACTCCATGTAGTCTGTGTGTGTGTGTGCGTGCATGTGTAGAAATGGGGCCCTAAGATTCCCTTATGCAAGTTGCACAAATGATAGTGAGCTATATCTAGAATGTAGCAATGTATAGTATGTGTGGATGGAATATAATAGAATTTCCCTTTTATGAAAATGTATGCATAAGTGATGCAACCCTTGTCCCTTATATGGATGCCTTTGGATGCAAGCTTAAGTGGTAATAGTAATGCTCAGTGTTTGGTCCTTATTTTTTAGATGTAACTAAGTGTGTGTGTGTGTGTGTGTGTGTGTGTGTGTGTGTGTGTGTGTATTATTCCCTTGTTTGAATTTTGTAATTAACATCTAGATGGTTAACCCATAAGTGAAAAATATGCCCAAAAGACAAAATACACCAAAAATGAGTGTGTAAAGGTAAGAAAGGGTCAAGGGCACCCAACATGGACAAAAGCACTTGCGTGCTAGTGTCCTTACTAGGTGTAAATGTATGAGGCCATAAAGGATAAATCAATCAAGTTCCATCAGGGCTGTAGGGAGTGTAAGACCAAAGAGAAAGTAAGAAATAAAGAAAAAATGCCAAAGATAATTGCCAACCACTAGTTTTCTTGCTTAGGAATCATATATACATTAGTATACTTTTGGACCTACAAATATACCCAAGTGTGTGATTTTGTGTCTACAACCTCTATTGATAGATCTAGAAAAACATTGGGTTATTTTATTAAAAAGTGAAGCAGATGAATTGAGATTGTGTATACCTATAAAACATATGGTGAGAAGTAAAAATGACTTAACCTTTAAAAATGTTTTCATGTGATAATGAAGGAGAATATATTGTAAAGGCTTCAACACATTTAGTGTATGCCAAAAGATAAAATTGAATCTACTATCCTATATTTGTTTTATAAAATGGATAGAAAAAAATGAAAATTAAACTATACCCCAATGCAATTCATGCACGAGAATGAAATTAGAGTCATGTGATTTTTTGGTGTTTCAGATATCTTACATGTTATGAGTTCTTGCACAAAAATGTGTGTAGGGCCTCTATATTCAATTGATAGTAGGGTAGGACATCACCCAACAATAAGAGTTTTTTCTCTAAATTTTGGCTCCATCAAACAATGTGAAGCTCTGATCCAACACTACAACCAAATCCCCAAATATGGGAACGAGAATTTTAAAATCTATATTCAAATTATGGGATGACAACATGGAATGCAATTATGTGGCATTTGGGGTTTGACAAAAAAATAAGAATGATTTTAGCTGCTAACGTGGTGGCTATCAAGTCGCATGGCATTATCTATTCTGATGGTTAGAAAACAAAAATACCAATTATTATTGCAGAAGTGGCATACGAATGATGCCATGGGATGGGGTGTTGGGGCATGTTAATATCATGTTTTTGTACGGCGAATAACTAGTACAAAAAATAAAAGAGGAGGATGTAAATTTTCCTAGTTGGTGTCAGCTACAAGTTTGTGCATCACTAATATAATAGAGCTATGCAATGATGCCATACACATAGAAGGGTTCGAGCATTCCACTAAACCTGGTACTGAGAAAATGACTTTATTGTTAGGAATTTTCAAGTATAGGGCTTGAAAAACCCTCTAAGAAGGAAAATGATATTTGTGTATGTAGCATTCTGAACTAATACTACTTATGCCTTTTGTAACATGTACAACTACAAAATAATTAACCAAAACTAAAAATACCCTATTTACATTGGAAGCGGCTACCCTCACTCAATTTGCACCTATGTATAGTGTACCCCCCATAAAGTATCCTACCATACAACATATTATTACCATGTAAAAACATGATGTTTCACCGAAAGAACCACCAGAGGGAGATGTGTTGGTGCTAAAGGACGTTCTACTGGTGTAGTACCTGGAGGAGTCAGTGTTTCCAGTCTGGAAAAAGATTTTTCCAATCATCTTTATCACCGCCGCATTCTAACTTACATTAATTTTTTTCAGGAGGTGAGTTTACCACCCAAACCATTAGCTAACCAGTTCATCTGGTTCAATAAACTTCATTTCGATGCCATCCTTCTACTCTACAAAAAAAATTTAACCTGATACAGTGCAGTGGTGATTACGAGTGTGGTGGCAAATAAGGTGATTAAAAACCAATTATCTATTCAACTTCCTTCACAGTTCCCCAACTCAGCCACAACGAGCAACTAGGTAATTAGAGCCAATAGTTTACAATGAATAATAAAATAGGTAAGAGAAAGAAATTGTGAGAAGAAATAACAAATTATAGTGTGTATTTTAAATGTTTTGAATTGCAGTTGAGAAATGTTGAGAAAAAATGTCTATTTGGAAAATTTAGTTTTCTTTGATAGAAAGTTTAGTTTACTCTCTGATATTCGCATAATGAAAGGGAAATTGTTTGTCCAAGATCCTTAGACTCCTTTACGGAAATTCATAAGCCCCTATAATTCAATAGTTCCTAATCAAATTTAGTTTTTTTAAGTGTCTTAAAATTTTCTCCACTAATATTAATCATTTTTTGTGAATATTTTTTACACTTTTCTCTTAATTAAATATTATCTTAATTTTCTAATCAGTAATCATATCTTATCTATTTTGACAACAAAAGAACTCATTTAACACTAAATAGTTTAAACATTTGATATTAAACATTTGTTAGGGGAGTACTGATAATACAATCCGTTTATACAATTCACTTTTTGGCTTTTCCATCTTTTAAACTTGTTCAACCTCAAGTTTTATATTGAAAAATCATTTGGAGATAATACTTTTTCAATTAATTTTGACTTATAACAAAGCATTTGAAGACGTAATGCGTTTTGAATTATTTTTCATTCATAACTCTTATTAATGTTAGAGTAACTTAATTACAACTCTATCATGGATATTTCTTTTTAAAAAGATTTAGGGTCACTTTTAATACCAAAATGGATTAAAAAAATCAATGTTACTTACTTAGAAATATCAATACAAGTTTTCATCATTGACTTTGACTATCACTTGGGGGTCTTCTCTTTTTATTTTAAGATATATTGACCATACAGTGGAGTTTGAAGACATTTTTTCTTCCTAGAATATTTTTTCGAACATAACACATTGTTAATTATTTTCCTCCAAATTAATAATTATCTTATAGTTTTATAAAGAGATGCATATTGAAATTTGTAACCTCATTAGATTTGAGACTAATCAAAGATCTAAGTTCTCTCATTTTCTCCTTCTTTACTCTATTGATAACATGTTCTAATAGATCTATCCTTCAATTATGTTTATGTATGGTCATAGATATGAATATTCATAATTAATGAATAATTTAAATACACATCATATTATAATAAATTAGAATTAATATTTGTAACTAAAAGAAACCATCACCTTTCCAAAAATGAAAAAAAAAAAAAACACAATGTGATTTTCATCATGTTGAAAAACACAATGTGGTTTTTCATCTTGTTGAAATACACAATTTGTTTTTCAACACATTGAAAAACCTGTAGTGTTTTTCAACAAGATGCAAAACACATCATGTTTTTCAACACGATGAAAATTACATTGTATTTTGAACCATGATTTGACTATTATGATTACTATTTAGTTATAAAAACATGTGGAAAACACAGTGTGTTTTTTGTTAAGATGGAAAACATATTGTGTTTTTTGTCAAGATGGAAAACACATTGTGTTTTTCAACATGCTGAAAAAAATAAGTATATTTTTTAGCATGTTGAATAACACGACAGTTTTCCACATTTTTAGGGTGGCCTATTTGAGTGTCGAGTATTAGTTTGCCCCCTGTTTCTACCAATTGAGCCCTAATACGCCTAATGTGACAGTTAAACATGAGTTAAGGTTATATTTGGAATCATTTATACTAATCAACCCCAAATAAATTTTAAATTAATGTTAGGTTTTGTATTATAGTTTAGGTTTTTTTAATGGTGTTATATAAGATGAAAAATTAGTGTTTAGGGCACCATATCAATGTTTGAGTGTTTAGGGTATTGTATGTTTGTTTAGGATTACAAATTAATATTTAGGGTTTTCCAATTGTGTTTTGTAAAGTGACCCATTAGTTTGTAAGGTCTCATTATATTTTTTAGGGTTTCATACCAGGTTTTTGGTTGTTTTGTTAAGGTTTAAAGTATCTCGATTGTTAATTATGCTATTTAGGGTGACCCGTTAGTGTTTAGGTTTTTGTATTAATGTTTGAATGTTTAGGGCGGTGTATTAGTGCTTACGGTGTCATATGAGTGCTTATGATATCAAATTATTTTGTAAGGTGTCCTAATTATATTATTTTACTATGATCCCTTAATGTTTATAGTCTTGTAATAGTGTATAGGGTGTCATATTAGTTTTTATCATGTCTTATACATTTTTTAGGGAATAACATTAGTGTTTTTTGTGTTTGAATTATGTTATTTAGAGTAACCCATTAGTTTCCAAGGTTTTGCATCAATTTTTGCTTGTTTAGGATGTCATATGAGTGTTTAGGGTGTATTATTAGTGTTTAAGTTGTCGTATGAGTTTATAGGGTATTACAGTAATGATTATGGTTTTGTATGAGACCAGTGTGTTTCATTAGTGTTTAGGTTATTCTAATTATGAAATTGAGGGTGAATCATTAGTACATAGAGTATCATGGCATTATTTAGGGTAGTGTATCACTGTTTAGGGTGTTAAATTAATGTTTAGTGTATCTCAATTATTTTATGTGGGGTGATTAATTAGTGTTCAAGGTGTCGTATAAGTGTTTAAAGTGTCCAAAATTAATTTAATGTGGGTGAATTATTATTGTTTATGGTGATAGAATTAGAATAATTTTAGCTAATACTATATTTTCATTCATCATTGGAATTAGAATAATTTTAGCTAATACTTGTAGAAATGTTATGTTAATGTTATAAACAAATTTTAAATTTATTGTTCATTTTATATAAACAATCATGAAAAAAAAATTGAAGGTTTTTTATGTGGAAGGAATGCAAATCAAATCTCCAATACTATCTAAATGAAGTTAGTGATCATCTAATCTTTCCAAGAATAATTAGGAATCACACCACTATGTTTATAAGTGAGATCGATGAAAAATATCTATTACCTAATACTGTGAAAATAGGAACAAAGGTATGTACTTGATATACACATGGATGGCCTAAGAAAACACTTGTGGAAAGTATTTACATAGTTGTTCGGGCACGCGTGGAGGATGGCCAAAGATAATGGTCTAGAAAGATGGCACAAAACAATCTAACAAGCCATGTTCTATGGTTAGTAGATTTAAATAAGTTACATCAGCTCAACATGTGATGTTGATATATTCCGCTCCTCATGTCTTGAACTTTATAGTTTCATGTGACATGCGCAAGTTAAATCCCTTCAAATTATTGTTTTCTAACTACCTGTAAAACACTAGGATTGACATTGCAAAAAGTAATTATTGACATTGAGAATATTAAACAACAAGGAATTTCTTTCTAAGATATCTCGAAAGTACATTACCTCAACAACATGTGTATGAACCCCTTTTTCTTCTTCAAATGATAGTAAAAATGGAGTATTGGGCATATATCGAATTCTACTAGAATGTGGGAGGATAATGGTTTAAAATGTATTCTAGATATGATTTGGCACGTTGTGAACGTGATAGGTATGACTAGGAATAGGTATGAATTTTGAATTTTTAGGGTTTCTACATGACTCTATAACTTTTTCGGGTCTCTTAATAGTGTTTAGGGTGTCATATCAATGTTTAGGATGTCGCATTAGTGAATAGTGTGTCCTAAATGTATTATTTGTGGTGACACATTAGTTTTTTATTTCATATCAATATTTCAGTGTTTAGGGCATCGCATTAGTTTTTAAGATATCATTTGATTATTTATGGTGTCATATTAATGTTAAGTTTTCCTAATTATGTTATTTAGGATAAAATCTAAAATCTAAACCCTCAACCTTAAGTCCTAAACCTTAAACCCTAAACCCTGAACCTTGAGGCCTAAGCCCTATACCCCAAACCCTAAACCCTGAACCTTGAACTCTAAACTTTAAAAAATAATTATATGTTTCATTATTTTTATTAATTAATATATTTGCAACTCTAAGAAAAGGAGGAAATTTGATGTCATAT
Source organism: Taxus chinensis (assembly GCA_019776745.2). Lineage (NCBI taxonomy): Eukaryota > Viridiplantae > Streptophyta > Pinopsida > Cupressales > Taxaceae > Taxus > Taxus chinensis. The sequence continues at coordinate 672,130,733 of CM034147.1, read as the reverse complement.
CTATTACCTAATACTTTGTAAATAAGAACAAATCTATGTTCTTGATATACACATGGATGAATATAACATGACACTTTATCTTAAGTAAAAATATCTCGAACAATTGTTTGGAAGCATCTTTTCAAAAGAAATAACATGGTCAAATATTTTTTTTATTCTATAAACACTAAATAATAGTGTGAACTAGTTTATTATTATGGTAGTATTGTAGTCACGTATTTGTTAATAAGTGATAGAGGATTTGATAATTTCTACAATTTGTGTTTATTAATCACTGGTACGAAACTAGTTAATTATGTTGGTATTACATTGGTATTGGTTAAATATGCATGCAATATTTGAGCTCTTAGTTGTAATTTCATTGCTCTTAGATGTGTTAAATGAAATAAATTAGTTAAATTTTGATTTCCTGTATGCATTATAGTTGTAAATATTACGAATGTGTAGATCATTTGTATGTATAATTATTTTTATTACTAGTTGTTAAATATTAGTAATTGCAACGTTGTGAATGTCTAATGTAAGTTGAAGCTATAAAATTTATGTGATATCATACTCTCACTCTCAATTTGGCATATGGGGGCAAGTTCCTTTGCAAATACAAGAATCGATGCATGTTGAAGAGGCTTTCCCCTTAGGATACCACGTCGATACGTCCAACTATTGTTGTGTGTTAAAGGGGCTTTCTCCTTAAGATTTTGCATCGATAGTTGGGTGATATAGTGTGTTGTATAGAGGTATTTAAAGCTTCCCACCGAAGAGAAATTTTTAGGTGAAGGCTACCCTTCCCTCAAAATGCACCCCCCCATAATATCACACCCATCCCTTTTGCAATGGAAGGTTGTGATATTATGGGAGGGTGCATTTCGAGTGAAGGATAGCCATCCGTATTTATTCATACTAGAATTTGTCATGGATATTAGATTTCTGGAATTGTGATTTTTTAATCATATTAGATGACATATATTAGATTAATCATGTATTAGACTAACATTAATTGTAAATTTTAGTTGTGTACAAGTAACTCTTTTGTGTAGTGTGTTGGTGCTCAATTTGATCTCACCTCATTTGTCCTTGGAATTTTTAAGTTTACGGGATTTGTCATTTTTTCTATCTCCCCGTGTTAATGCGTGAAGGCTCTGTCCTTCATTTGGTTGCCAGGATCAATCCTTTCCTTTGGTCGAGGATCACATTAAGTTCATAATTTGTTTTTCATTCCTCTGTCCACGTGAAAGAATTTGTAACTTGGGTGTAAATTTGGGTTTTTTCCCTTCCTTCCATTTTTCCACAGTCATGTTTTGTTTTCCCTGTCAATTTATATCTCAGCATCTATGGAAACATGGTCCTTTTTTATTAGATGTGTCTTGGAAAGTAACTTTGAAACTCTAAGGCTCGCTTCAACTCAAGTCTTTTCCATGTGGAGGGCTTGTGCTCATCTAAAAATTTACCTCTTGCTTTGACCTTTGGAGTTGCGCCATGGAGACACGTGGAGGTTTTCTTTGGCTCCTTTTTATACTGGGACTTTTTGAAGGCCAAAGGGAAATTTTCTTGGGCCCAGGGCATGTGGAAGGCCTGCTTGTTTGGAAAATTGCCACTATACTTCTCCTTTGCATTTGTACCAAGGAAAAACGTGGACGACTCTAATCTAAAGCTGAGAAGGGGAAGAATCAACAGTTGTGCATTACATTTGATTTTTCCACCATTTTTTCTCTAAGACTCCTGTAGATTCCAATACGCATTATTTTCCATCATTTTTTGATAAATCCCCTTGTTGTTTTGTCTGTAAATTTAAATTCAATGGATTTAAATCTTAAATTTGTGAGTCCAAGGATTGTAGAGGTTGATATTTTGAAGATTGGAATTGCGCAGGAACTTGCAAAAACATGAATTACAAGAGAACTTGGACGCAGAGCAGAGTTATAAAGGAAAGAATGGAAAAATTATGAAATGATGGAGGTTACATGCGCAAAAGGATTAAAAATGTGTTGCCTCGAGGGTGAAAAATATTTCCTGGCAGATCCAGCTATACAGAGCCACTAGAAAATGATTAAAATGGGGATTTCTCACATGAAAAAATAAAAAGAATGATTAGAAGGACTATCGAAAAGTTGTGGCATGGAATCCTAGTCATTAGTCAAGGGTATGAGAAACGTAATCAGTTCTTGATTTTCCCACCTGGCAACTGTAGGTGTAAGTTTGTTAAATGTCACTTTCTAAGACAAATTGGTAACAAGCAAAGGTTCCTCGAATATTCTTCTTTTTTAGGGAGGAAATCAGGGATGATTGAGTGAGTGAAATGTATAAATGAAATGAGAATACTCTTGCAAATGGTCGGGGGTTGAATTTTTAAGAGAAAATTTGTGAAAGCCCATCTTCTTGAGAGACCAATATGAGAAACTTGTTAATTTCTTGTGTTTTAGATTTCAATCACGTCAAGTTGGTTGCAAGTGTACAACCATTGACAAGCTCTGAGATTGTTCAAAGACACTTTCCCCTACTAATGAATCTAATCAATTTTGAATTAATCTGTGTCAATCTTGGACAAATTTGCATGTGCTTTATTTCAAAATGTCTGCAAGTAGTTTTTCTTGTTCCTATTGCAATCTTATGTTAAAGTGCCTCCTAATCACATAGGATCTCGTCCCTGTGATAGTTTAGTGGCATTTGCATTTTCATTACAAGAAGAGCCTTCATCTTGTAATGAGATAAACAATTTAAAATCACTTTACTATCATTTGTTGATAAATATTGTCTATAAGCCTTTGAGTGTATCTTAGATGTTAGGAACCAGGGGTCTCTTAATGTTTAATTAAGTCTTTATCTCAATCCTTCATTTTAAATTCTTGAAGATTGTGTGAAACCATGAAAATCTGGGCCTCCATTGATGCACACCTTTTGGTTGAAGGAATATTTTAGCTATTCTGAAGCATTCTGTCATTTATTTTTCCAAATGTTGTGAAGGTTCTCAAAGATCTGGTATAATCAACTTTATCATGTTTAATCTCCCACCAAAATTATTCAAAACAATGAATCGTACCTGAACTACCCATGTTTTTCCTGTATGTCCACAAATGTATAAATTCTACTACCAAAATATGCAGAAGCAATCAGGATTCCATGATGTCTCTAGTAACATTAGCCATGTTTAGAAAATATCACCATTCTTTAGAGGTGACAAATCATCAGATTTAAATTGTGGTACATTGATCATATTTTCTCAAGGTCTCCTTTTAAATTCATGTAAAGAAGGATATCTTCATTCTCCTTCACCGACAGAGGTTACAAAATGGGTCCTCTCACCTTGGTCAAAAGGCATGACCTAAAGTAGTGAGGATAGATCAAATCCTTAATGAAGGTGTTATCCATTTCTCCAATGCCCGAGTGAAAAAGAGTCAGATGAATTCCCTCCCTAGATACAAAATGACTCATAATATGATCTTTCTGTCTCTCAGTGTCTTACTAAATCAATGATGCTACTCGGTTTCTAGGGGGAATCAAATTGGATACCAACACCTGAATGGTGTCATTACCTTCGGGTATGAATTTTTCCACCTGGCATCTTTTGGGTATGAATTTGTTAAATATCTCTATCTGAGGAAAATTGGTAACAAGCAAAGGTTCCTCGAATATTATTCTTTTTGGGAGGAAAATTTGGGATGAGTGAGCAAGTGAAATGTATAAATGTAATGAGAATACTCTCGCAAATTTGTCCAAGATTGACACAGATCAATTTGAAGTTGATTAGATTCATTAGCAGGGGAAAGTTTCTTTGAACAGTCTCAGAGCTTGTCAATGGTTGTACACTCGCAACTAACTTGACATGATTGAAATATAAAACATAGGAAATTAACAAGCTTCTTAGATTGGTCTCTCAAGAAGATTGGATTTCTCAAATTTTCTCATAAAAATTCAACCCCTAACCTTTTACAAGAGTATTATCATTACATTTATACATTTCACTTGCTCACTCATCCCAAATTTTCCTCCCAATAAGAACAATATTCGAGGAACCTTTGCTTGTTACCAATTTTCCTCAGAAAGTGAAATTTAACAAATTCATACCCGAAAGTTGCCAGGTGGAAAAATCATGAACTGATCATGTTTCTTAGACTCTCTACTAATGACTAGGATGTCATGCCACAACTTTTTGAAAGTCCTTCTAATCATTCTTTTTATTCTGTCATATGAGAAATCCCCGTTTTAATCATTTCCCAGTGGCTCTGTATAGCTGGATCTGACAAGAAATCCTTTTCACCCTCGAGGCAAAACCTTTTTCATCCCTTTGCACCTACGACCTCCATCATTTCATCATTTTCCCATTGTTTCCTCTGCAACTCTGCTCTGTGTCCAGCTTCTCTGGTAATTCACGTTCTTGCAAGTGCCCGAGCAATTCCAAATTTAACTTGTCAATCTTAACAATCCTTAGAATCATAAATTTAAGCTTTAAATCCATTCAATCGCACTTTTTAGACAAAAATGACAAGGGGATTTATCAAAAAATGATGGAAAATAATGCGTATTGGCATCTCTAGGAGTCTTAGAGAAAAAATGGTGGCAAAATCAGATGTAATGCACAACCATTGATTCTTCCCCTTCTCAGCTTTAGCTTAGAGTTTTCCACATGTTTCCTTGGTGCAACTACAAAGGAGAAGTACAGAGGTGAATTTCCAAATAAGTTTGGACCTTTCATGTGCCCTAGGCCCAAGAAAATCACCCTTTGGCCTTTGAAAATTCTCAATATAAAAAGGATCCAACAGAATCCTCCACGTGTCTCAATGGCGCACTTTTGATATGGTTCCCAAAATCAGAGACCCTAAACAAGTGCGGGCTCACCACGTGTCTCATCCTGACAGAGTTGTTGAAAATGTTAAAGGACCAGTGGAAGGCACCATGTGTCTAGCATCCGAGACATTTTTCCTTGGCCATTGAAAAGTCCAAGCAAGGGCAGAGTGAGCAGGAAATTCCATGTGTCCCCATGGCACTCTTTCAATAATAAAATTCAAGGGTAGGTCCCCAAACAGGTGTGGCCCTCCACATGTCCCAAGACTTTAGAAAGTTTCTTGAAAATTTTAAGTATAGAAATGAGCCGGTGGAATCCTCCACGTGTCTCCCTAGTGCAATTTTGAGATGGTGCCCAAAAGCGGAGACCCTAAACAAGCACGGGCTTACCATGTGTCTTCTTAGCGTAACTGCTAAGGTAGGATCCAGATGTAGATCCTCAAATGAGTGTCGGCCCTCCATGTGTCCATGGTATGATGAAGCTACACTGGCCATATGAAAAAAAAAATTAATTCTAGGCAGGGCCAGCGGAAACCTCCACGTGTCTCCATGGCGCAATTCCAAAGGTCAAACAAAGAGGTGAATCCTCAAATGAGTGTCATCCTACCATGTGTCTAAGAATTGAGTTGAAGTGGGCCTTAGAGTTTCAAAATTCCCCACCAAGCCACATCCAATCGGAAATAACCACATAGCTGAAGATGCTGAGATATAAATTGACGGGGAAAACACACCCGTCAAACTATAAAATGTAGGGAAATCACCATTTGCACCTGGAAATGAATATTTCTTTAAGGACAAAGAATTTGGAAATGATATAAGGTCTAAATGTGATCCACTGATCCACATCCAATTAGAAAGGACCATGTTTCCACAGATATTGGGACAAAAATTGATAGGGAAAACAAGACGCTGCTGTGGAAAAATGGAAGGGAAAAAAAACCTAAATTTATGCCCAAGTTACAAATTTTTTCACATGGACAGAGGAACAGAAAACAAATTCTTAGCTTAATGTGATCCTCGACCAAGGGAAAGGACTGATTATGGAAACCAAATGAAGGATAGAGATTTCATGCATCAACACAGGGAGATAGAAAATACGACAGAGCCCACAAATTGAAGAATTTCAAGGAAAAAGGGGGTGAGATCGAATTGAGCACCAACATCGGCTCCGACTCAGGGATGGGAACTCCCTGTGAGTGCCACAAGAAAAAATAGCAGACCAAGTTCCAAAAATAAACCATTGGGAAATGGTGTCAAAGAACAAGCTTGCAGAGCATTATAATAATAACGAACTCCCCCAAGGAAGAACTGAGAAACCAGCAAAACAAAAAAATAGAAAGTAGAAAGAAACTAAAAGACTATACACTATACAATGGTGTATACCTTGATTCTGAGAAATCAATAAAGGAATTGTTTCAAATGCCTGCCATTAATAGGCAACTCAAGCATTTCCCCATCCAAGTCTTTTAAGAAGAAGGTATGTTCACCAATTCAAATATCAATTGAATAAGGGCCCATCCACAATGCATCAAACTTTCCATGTTTTCCCTTATCCTCGTGCCTGCTATCCCATAATAGCACAAGATCTCCCACACTGAAAGTTCTTGGAGTCACTTTCTTATCAAACAACTTCTTTAATTTCTCTCTAAATTTTACATGCCTCTGATGGAATTCCCTTCTTTCTTCATCTAACTCAACAATATAATTTATAAGAGCATCATAGGGACTAACCTCTTGATCTTCCAATTGTTGAAGAAATTGAAATTAAGACAATTGCATATGCAGGGGCAGCAGAGCTTGAGTTCCATACACCAAATCAAATGGGCTCTTTCCAGTAACTCATTTAACAGTGATTCAATTAGCCCAAACAACAAACTTCAATTGCTCACCCCACTTCCTTTTGTTCAACTCCAAAGTTCTTCTAATTATTTTCTAAAAAAATTTATTGTTGGACTCTGCTTGTGCATTTCCTTAGGGATTATAATTGGAAGCATATGTCAAATTGATCCCATATTTGTGACACATAGCCACCAAAGGTTTAGCTCAAAATTTCATGGCATTATCAGCAACTGCTTTGGCAGGTACCCCAAATCTGTAAATGATATAATTCAAGACAAAATCCATGACAATTTGGTGAGTTACCTTCTTGGTGGGGATTGCCTCCACCCACTTAGTGAAATAATTAGTGGCTACTAGAATCCACTTATGGCCAGCACTTGAAGGATCTGAAATTTCACCAATGAAGTCCATTCCCCATGACCTACATTGGGCTTCAATTGATACAAGCTATAAAGAAAGGGATCCTAAAGCTTTCACTCTTCTAGAAAAGCATTGGAAACTTTCACATTTCCTTACCAATAGAGTTGTATCTTTGAAACAAGTTGGCCACCAATAACCAGCCCTTAGGATTTTATGAGTTGTGACTCTTCCAACAAAATTCCCCCCACAAACTCCTCCATGGAGACCAATAATTATTTTAGGGGATTCATCTTCAGTAATGCATATTAAAAGAACTCCCTCAGGGTTCTTCCAAGCTAACCCAAAATCAGTAATGACATATTTTTGGGAAGCTAACTTAAGTGATCTATTTTTATTCTTGCTCAAATGTTCAGGTCACTGTAAATGTTTGAGATAAAAAATGATGTCCTTGTACCATTCAGAATTTATTAGTTTTGTAAGGACATTCAGTCTTTCTTCTTCAACTTCATTTACCTTAAATATCTGTAGATTGCTCTCTGTCATAAGTTTTATTAGGCCTAAACCTTTGACCAATATTTTTGTTTGGATATCCATATCATAGTCTTCTAATTTGTTGACCCATCGACATCTTTTACTTGAAACCTCCATTTCTGATAGGATGTCTTTCACCATGGTGTGGGGAACATAAGAAATGACTTTGGAACTCGTAATATATGGCCTTAAGACCTTTGATGCTTTTACAAAAGAAAATTCTTGTTTCTCCATGATAGTATACTTTAGCTCAGCTTCTTGTAATGCTTTACTGAAAAAGGAAATTGAGCAATTAGTTGAGGGTTAAATTTTTAAGATAAAATTTGAGAAAGCCCATCTTCTTGAGATACCAATCTGATAAACTTGTTAATTTCCTATGTTTTAGATTTCAATCACATTAATTTGGTTACAAGTGTACAACCATTGAGAAGCTCTGAGACTGTTCAAAGAAACTTTCCCCTGCTGATGAATCTAATCAACTTCAAATTAATCTGTGTCAATCTAAGACAAATTTGCGTCTTCTTTATTTTAGAATGTATGCAAGTTTTTTTTCTTGTTCCTATTGCAATCTTGTTTTAAAGTCCCTCCAAATCACACAAGATCTTGTCCCTATGATATTTTAGTGGCATTTACAATTCCATTATGAGAAGAGCCTTCATCCTGGCAGGGAACTTTGAAACTCTAAGGATCGCTTCAAATCAAGTTTTGTCCATGTGGAGGGCCTCCGCTCATCTAAAAAATTACCTCTCTATTTGACCTTTAGAGTTACACCATGGAGACATGTGGAGGTTTCTGCTATCCCTGCCCAGACTTAAACATTTTTCATACGACCAATGCAGCTTCGTTAGACCATGGACACGTGGTGAGCCCGCATTTTCTTGGGGTCTCCACTTTTGGGAACCATCTGAAATTTGGGCTAGGGAGACACGTGGAGGCTTCCACCATCTCCTCTCTATACTTAAAATTTTTAGACAATTTTCTAAGGTCTAGGACATGTGGAGGGCCTGCACCTGTTTGGGAACCTACCCTTGAGTTTTATTTTGAAATAGCGCCGAAAGGACACATGGTGAGCCCACGCTTGCTTGGTGTATCTGATTTTGGGTGCGATATAAATATTGCACCATTTATACATGTAGAGGCTTCCATTGGCTTTTTTTTATACTGATACTTTTCAAAGGCCAAAGGGATATTTTCTTAGACCCAGGGCACAAGGAAGGCTCGCGCTTTTTTGGAAACTCTCCTATGTACTTCTCCTTTATAGTTGCACCAAGGAAACATGTGGATGGCTCTAATCTAAAGCTGAGAAGGGGAAGAATCAATGGTTGTTGTGCATTACATTTGATTTTGCTGCTATTTTTTCTCCAAGACTCCTGGAGATGCCAATACGCATTATTTTCCATCATTTTTTTGATAAATCCCCTTGTCATTTTTGTCTACAAAGTGCAATTGAATGGATTTAAAGATTAAATTTGTGAGTCCAATGATTGTAGAGGTCGATATTTTGAAGATTGGAATTCCGCGGGTACTTGCAAAAACATGAATTACCAGAGAAGCTGGACGCAGAGCAGAGTTGGAAAGGAAAGAATGGTAAAAGGATGAAATGATGGAGGTTGCAGGTGCAAAAGGATGAAAAAGGTGTTGCCTCGAGGGTGAAAAATATTATCTGTTAGATCTACTTGTATAGAGCCACCAGAAAATGATTAAAATTGGGATTTCTCGCATGAAAAAATAAAAAGAATGATTAGAAGGATTGTCAAAATTTTTTGGCATGGCATCCTAGTCATTAGTTTAGGGTCTGAGAAATGTGCTTAGTTCATGATTTTCCCACCTGGCAGCTACAGGTGTAAATTTGTTAAATGTCACTTTCTGAGACAAATTGGTAACAACCAAAGGTTCCTTGAATATTCTTCTTTTTTAGGGGGAAATCTGGGATGAGTTAGCAATTGAAATGTATAAATGCAATGAGAATACTCTTGCAAATGGGCGGGGGTTGAGTTTTTAAGAGAAAATTTGAGAAATCCCATCTTCCTGAGAGACCAATCTGAGAAACCTATTAATTTCATGTGTTTTATATTTCAATCACATCAAGTTGATTGCAAGTGTACAGCCATTGACAAGCTCTGAGACTGTTCAAAGAAACTTTCTCCTGCTGATGAATCTAATCAACTTGAAATTAATCTGTGTCAATCTTGGGCAAATTTTATTTCAAAATGTCTGCAATTAGTTTTTCTTGTTCCTATTGTAATCTTATGTTAAAGTACCTCCTAATCACATAGGATCTCATCCCTGTGATAGTTTAGTGGTATTTGCATTTTCATTACAAGAAGATCCTTCATCTTGTAATGAGATAAACAATTTAAAATCACTTTACTATCATTTGTTGATAGATATTGTTTGTAAGCCTTTGGGTGTATCTTAGATGTGAGGAACCAGGGGTCTCTTAATTTTTAATCAAGTCTTTGTCTCGAGCCTTCATGTTAAATTCTTGAATATTGTGTGAAACCATGCAAATTTGGGCCTCCATTGATGCACACCTTTTGGTTGAAGGAATATTTTAGCTGTTCTAAAGCATTCTATCATTTAGTTTTCCAAATGTTGTGAAGGTTCTCAAAGATCTGGTATAATCAACTTTATCATGTTTAATCTCCCACCAAAATTATTCAAAACAATGAATCGTACCTGAACTACCCATGTTTTCCCTGTATGTCCACAAATGTATAAATTCTCCTACCAAAATATGCAGAAGCAATCAGGATTCCATAATGTCTCTAGTAACCTTAGCCATGTTTAGAAAATTTCACCATTCTTTAGAAGTGACAACTCGTGAGATTTAAATTGTGGTGCATTGATCATATTTTCTTAGGCTCTCCTTTCAAATTCATGCAAAGAAGGATATCTTCATTCTCCTTCACCGACAAAGGTTACAAAACAGGTCCTTTCACCTTGGTCGAAAGGCACGGCCTAAAATAGTGAGGATAGATCAAATCCTCAATTAAGGTGTTATCTATTTCTCTGATTCCTGAGTGAAAAAGAGTCAGATGAATCCCTTCCCTAGCTACAAAATGACTAAAAATATGATTTGTCTGTCTCTCAGTTTCTTGCTAAATTAGTGATGTTGCTCGGTTTCCAAGGGAGAATCAATTTGGATACCAACATAGTGAATATGAATACTAGGAGCCTAATTTATCCCAAACTTGTTTGTAAAGTGAAGACATACAGAAATATGAACCTCCACGTAAACTAAAGATAAAGGGTGTTCACATAAAAAGTTTGAAAACTGCAAGACTTCCTAAAAATAGTCCTCAATTTATTACAAATTTATAAATTATATGTATATTATAGATAGTTCAGTATGCTAATGAATACTAGTTGTTCAAAATGTATAGCAAATAATTTTTATTACGATTCAAAATTTTAGCACCATTTCTAAAATTCAAATAAAAGTGTGAAAATTTTGAAATATCCATAGTCCTAAATTTTAGTTTGTAAGTTCAATTTTTTCAAAAAGTAAGGTCTATTGGTGTTGCGAGGATTATTTTTTATTGTTGTTTAATTATTGTGTTTTGGCATGCATATATAGAATATTAAAGACATTATTAATATTTTAATATTTTAATTTTCTTATTTGTAACATCTGTTTTAAATAAACATGTTCTTGTTTTGTTAGTTTTTATTGTTTTTAGCTAAATGTAATCATTTCTATTTTATATACATCATATTTTAAAAATATTATTTAATAAATAAAATAAGCACCATAAAATACATTATTATGCGATGTGAATTATATTTATAAGGTTAATTATAATATTTTTATGAAAGTTTGTGTCAACATTGAATAAGTGTGTTTGAAATAATATTAATTTTGTAACGGTCTTTGTCACATTATATTTATTATGTCACATTCTTTGTCACATTATGAATGACCACATTGTGATATGCTTATGGACTAGAAGAAGTAGGCAGTCTTATAAAATGTTATTTTCCTTATATTTCAATATTGTCTTTTATGCATGTGGCTTTTGAATTAGACAAAAAATTAAATGCTTCCAATGTTTTAAGATGGTATTCATGTTGATGATGATCAATCAAAACTCAAAATTTATTTTGGAAAGTATGAAATAATTGTTTCATTAACAATGCAAAACTACATGTAATATTTTTTAGGATGGGAAGAAGGCCCAAATGGCAAAGGATGATTGATCTTCCTATCCAAGAGATAACAAAGGAAAAGAGTCAGTTTTTGTATGATGATCTAGAATGGATACCAATTAGGGATGAGCTGAACATCGACATTTGTTCCATCATACCGCTCATAAGACTACAAGAATTTATAAAGGGGGAAATTTCTAACGAAAATTTTGAGACTACATTCACCCAAACAAATCACAAGTAAAAAAATATAGAAAATTCTAAACCGCATACAACCAAGTCATATACTAAGTTCAAACCTTTTTTAACAATTCTTTTTTGTATGTTATTTTCATAAAAAAAAATGTATAAAATTTGATATTATTCTTTTTAATTGCAGCTATTGGTGTTCATACGGTCCAGACGACAATATAAATAAGTCGGTAGTAGGTGAAAATGTGAGTAGGTGAATAATTAAAAGGGGTTGCCAAAGTCATTTTAATGTGAACATTTTATATGGGAGACTGTACGATAGAAAATCAACACGTGATCTTCTTCACACCCAACCTCCCGAGGTCATGCCAAGACAACCGGTGTGGAATTGAAATGGAAGTTAAAGTGATGGTGGTGATCAAGCTAATTGGGCAACCTTATGCCTTCAACACGCAATACTGGAATCTGCGAATCTAAGGAAAAGAATGCTCTCCTAACCTAAAGGGGTGTGATGGTATGGTCTAATATGATAGCCACTCGGAGACTCCAATCGATGTCTAGTTTTACTGAGATTCTATTGATTGGTTGTAGAATACATGGAAAGTAACCTATAGGTGCATTGTATGGGTTTCTAGACAAGGTCATGGAAGTGAATACAAGAGGTGTAGTGGAGATTTTTTGGTCTTGTCTAGAAATTCTTAGCCCGATCGGATGCTATGTTCAACAATGAAAACTGTGTAATAATATTGGGTGGGAGGGGTGAAGATATTAATACCAATGTGTGTAAACTAGTGTCAATATCTAGCTGACTAGTAGGCCTGTTGGGTTGTGGGGCCTATGGATCACAACTAAAGACTTGTTGATGTTGAGGCCCTCATATGGTCATGCTTGCAATCAAACCCTATTTCTAGGAGAAGTCCAAAAGTTGTAGGATTGATTAGCAGTGATATTCATTGTATCTAACTATCCTATTTTCTCAACGTATGTTGTAGGTGTGCATAAGACTGTTAAATGCAAACTTGTGTCAATGTCAGTTATTAGATTTGACCCGTTGGGTTGTGGGACTAGGGGATCATAACTCTAAGTATTTTCTTGTTGTGGACCATTGATGGTCATGCAATATGAATTGATTTGCTTTTAGTAAATAAACTATTTGTCAAAGGAAATCTAACCTATGTTTTTGGTGTTTTCTCAATATATCAGAGAAAAGCAGTACAACAAGCTAATTTATGGAAATTAAATGTTTTTGCTCTTTTCTAACTTTTCAGACAATGCATCTAATCTAATAAACAAATTAAATACAAACAATTAGCTAGATCTAGCTAACTATTTGTGCATATGTGTAAATATAAATCTAAAAATCTATTCTAATTCAATCAAAATCCTTCCAACCCCACCTCAAAAATGAAGAACAAATCATAACCCTAACAGATCTACTATTCCCCATAGCTTCCCTGGTAATGTTGAAGAGAAAACTTCCTATAGATTTGATCTACTTGAGATTATATAGCTAATTGGAATGAAATGTTTATCTACCCTATTTAATATGTAATTGAAATTAACAATTTGTAATTGACAATTTGATAAACAAAGTAAACAAATACACAACTCCAACCTGGAAGAGCAAGAACATTGGTTAATCTAGTAGTATTAGTATTTGTCCCCCCAGTTCTTTCCTTTCTTTCTCTGAGTGTTCGTGTGAGTCCAATGGATTGGGAATGCAAAGAACATCAATAAGAGGATGGCACTTGAGAAATGGTAGCTTGAAGGCAATCTGGACACAATGCAAGTAGAAGAGAGATAACACAAGATATATGAGCTTGGCTATGTAATTCCTAGCAAGATTATGGTAGCAAAAAAATACAAGATACACAAAATTCTCAGGCTTCCTTTGCTTGGGTACAAGCATGGAATATATAGGAATGGAGGCTAGGAGGTTACTTCATGCACAAGGCACAAAGAGGCAGTTCTAACTAATTAAATCTTATTTAAAATAGGAGCAAGGAGAACCAAGAAAACAAAGCTATTTTTAGCCAATTTGGCTCACAGATTCATTCTAAAAGAAAACTTAAGTGAATCGTCACATGTCAAAACATGTATGAAGAATCTAGAAAAAGCAGGTAGGACCGCCACCCAGGTAGGAACGTCACCCTGCCCTAAGAAATCCTGGCACTGAAGGCCAAAATAAGCATAGAAAGAGGCGGGGAGATGGAAAAATGCATGGAAAGGTTAAATAAGGCCATCTAGGCTACAAATATACACTATGAATGGGTTTTGGAGCTCAAACACCTTCTTGAAAGGATTTTGAATCATCATTAGGGATTCTTGTAACCGGTTTCCCGAAAATGTAGCATGTGTAATTTTGGGTGTGTACAAAGACCAACAATGGCCATAACATTATACAACAATTTGTTTCATTGTGACATAAATGGTGAGCATTGTCATGGGAGGAACAAAAATACCATTAACGATCCTCATCTGAATGTTGCCTTTTACTTATAAAATGAATGCAAAACTTATATCGAAAGTATTTTGTTGATGGGAGTCACTGTGGAAATGGTGTACGATAAATATATATATATATATTTGATCCATCCAGTATGGGTATATCAAGCAAGAGGATGAATACATGACAAGAAAGGATGTGGTGAATGCATGGAAAAGAGTTCACTCCAGAAGGTCTCAAAAGCATGTTAATGATGCCATGAGCATGAACTTATGGCATGCGGAGGAAAGAGACATTTTGTTCTACTATTAATGCCCAAATGGAACCATTTTTCTATTCATTATGAGGTTGCAAACACCATAGATGTGTGAGAGAATGGTTCAACATTCGTATAATTTTGTAATCTCCATGGAATCAACATTTGCTACGAATAAATATGGAATAATTAATTGGAATGAATTTTTAAATGATGTGTGATTTATGTATCATGAATAATGTTCCCTTTCTATTATATTAAACCCCATGTTACCCTTTGATGTCATATTCTTTGACGTACCAATTATACACATTGTTTGTTTTCGACGAGTAAGAGGTTGGGGTGCCGGTAGCATGGGCCATTTATTTGAGGAATAATATTGAAGGAATTTATGAGTGGTTGAAGGAAGTCTAAAAATGAGGAAAAATTATTCGTGTCAATTGGTAGATCAATGTGTTCATTACAGATGATGTGTCATCTTAAATCCAAGCCATTAGGTGTGTTTTTTTTTTCGTCTACTATTATGCCTATGGCATGTGTGCAGGGCATGATTGAAAAAAGTGTATAGGTATTGTAGCAAGGAGTTCAGGTGGAAGATTTTCGAGAGACTACGTACTATCATGCATGGTTCTAGAATGCATCACGAGAACACATTTCGAATCATTCAAGACTTATTCAATGATTCAAAGAGGAAACTAAGTTCCTTGAGTACTTCAGGAATACATGGTGTGATAGCGAAGAACGTATTGATGAGTATGATCCTTTGTGTGTATCCTTATTAATTACCATCAAGAATATTTATCGGTTTATAGTGTCACTGATTTTTAATCCATGTCACTTGATAGCTATGTGGGAAATTTTTTTTAGAAACTTCTCCCATGCAAATAAGGAAACAAACGCATCCATCAATTCTTTTTTTTTTTTGAAGACTAGATACTTGTGTGACAGAAAAAAAAATGTACTTGTCAGATGGACTATTTGTTCTACACACTTGTGTACAAGGTGGAGCCCTTTTACAAACACAAGAGGAAGTTGCAACAATCTAAATTCTTGACCAATTTCAAAAAATAAATACAACTATTGATAATAGTTGAGAGAGCAAAGAGTATTCCTGATACAGATTTCCTTGTAATTACTCCTGATTGCAATCAATTGTGGGTGAGGAGCCAAACAACTAGAAGCACATGGTATTTGGTAAGGCAATGTAGAGCCTTGGACATATGTGCATGTGCTTGGCATATCAGAGGAAACATATGTAAACACGTGTTGAAGGTGTTGGAACTTCACAAACGATATGTGTTGATGTCATCATATCAAGCACTAGAAGTGACATGTAATTCAATGTAATCATATGTTATCGATGTAGATTACTAAGCATAATTCGTAACAAAATAAGCATTATGTTGAACAATTTTCTCCATTCACATGTAGGAGGCAGTACTTATGTAGAGATAAGCACAGTAAATGAATACATGTTCAGAGATGGCCCCTCCTTTCCGTATCCAACACCAGAAGTGGAAGGTAATTCAATTTCATCATATGTGGAAAGTAGTGACATAGAATGCTAAGCATAAATCGTAACGAAAAAAGCATTGTGTTGAAATTGTTTTCCTTTCATGTGCAGGAGCTAGTACTGATGCGGAGACAATCATGGTAAATTAAGACATGTTCAGATATGGCCCCTCCTCACCATATCTAGAATCAGAAGTGGAAGGTAATTCAATGTCATCATATGTGGCAAGTAGTGATATAGATTTCTAAACATAAGTCATGACGAAAAAAACATCATGTTGAAATTGATTTACTTTCATGTGCAAGAGACAATACCTATGCGGAGACAAGCATAGTAAATGATGACATGTTATGGGATGATCCCTCCTCACCACCTCAATAGTCACTGAAAGTTAACGGTTAGTTGTTAATGCCTTTAATCAATTAATTGATGCCACTGATAATGTTCATCACATAAATTTATGATTAGGTGAAAATGTGTATTCTCAATCAAATGTTACGAATGGGTCTTGTAACAAAAATATTCCCTTGTCCACCGAATGATGAGTTACATGCATGGATGGTATGAGGTTTTTTTTCAATTGTAGAATGATATTGAAAATCCTAGTGTATAAAAAAACCTTCTATAATGTCTTATACGTCATAGGCACTTCTGAAACAATTGGGCTTGGTGGGTTGATGATAGAAATCAATTCAAATTTGATGGGACACACATCCAAAGAATTCTTGAACTTAGTCTTGGATACATGACTAAGTACAGGTGAACAAAAAAAAACATTCTTTAAATGTGTTCAGAGGTTTAAGAGAGACCTAGAAGCATCAAATATGTTAGATGTTTCTTTCAAAGGTGTCAATGAGAAAACCACCACCCGCATGCATCCATGGTTTAGTGCGAGTAAAAAATGCCATCGCAGTGTGACTAAGAGGCCAGTCATTGTAGAAGATTTGAATAATCACGTTGAAGACTATGAATGCTTCTAATTTCCTGACGGAAATCATGCAAAGAGAAGAGAAACCACACAAGTAGAACCTATAGGTTAAAAAATTGAATTATTAGTGTGATTGTGAATTGACAAGAAATTTTAATTATGGAGGTGAAGACTAACATATCGATCATTTATTTTACAGGTGGTTCAAATGTAGATCAAACATATCCCTGTCACCGCTTATCCTTCAGCAACTTAGTGTATGCGTAATGTGTGTTCTGAATTTATTTAATTTAAATACATTTGTTTATTGTATGTAAGGTACAAAGCCTTCGATATCTTGTCTAATATATAATTAAGTTTGTTAGATACGCAATGGATATGTAGCGAGATGTATCTTACAGAAGGAGCAGGTTAAGCTTTGGAAAGTAAATGTCTGGCATGTAGAGCGGCCCTAGTTTAGAATTGTAAACATCTAAAATTCATGTATATGAGATTTTACATTGCGTATATTTGAAATATATAAATATGGAATGTACAGCTGACCTAATTTTTGATGGTTTTGAGAGTATTTAAAAAATGTGCTTGTTGGTGTTAGCCAACGTAGGATAGCTCATGTAATATATGGATAGTAGAAAATATTTTGACATATAGAAAGTTGATGTAATAATGATGAAATGATGTAATCAACAGTAAATAATTATCACATGGATTTTTTATCATTATTGTCAAAGTACTGAAAAACAAACTTTTTTTAAGCACATTGAAAAACACAATGTGTTTTTTAACACTATAAAAAATGAACCGTTGTTTTCCACAAGGTGTAAATCACGATATTGTTCCACCTTTATGTAACAATGTATTCCACAATAATGATACTTTTCTGTCTTATTACAATTATGTAATCCACATTAAATAATTATCAGGTGGAGAAACATCACGTTTTTTTAAGTGCCAAAAACTAAGGCATTTTTTTCAGCACGTTGAAAAACACACTGTGTTTTTCAGCACTTTGAAAAACACACTGTGTTTTTCAACCATTTCAAAAACATAACGCCATCTTCCATGAGTTGCAAACCACGATATTTTTCTTCCTTGTTGTAATGATGTAATGCAAGTCAGGTAATTATCATGTGGAGAAGAGTTGATTTTTTTGAAAGTGCTGAAAAATAAAGTGTTTTTTCCGCACGTTGAAAAACAAACTATGTTTTTCAGCAATATGAAAAACGCAACATTATTTTATGCGAGGTGTAAACCAAGTACGTGGTTTTCATCCTTTATGTAATGATGCAATCCACATCAATTAATTATCAAGTGGAGAAGAGTTGTTTTTTTTCAAAGTGATGAAAATTAGAGTGTGTTTTTCAACACATTGAAAAATGTATTTTGTTTTTCAGCAATATGAAAAATGTAATTCAGTTTATAACAAGGTGCAAACCATGATGTTTTTCCTCCTTGTTGTGATGATGTAATCCACATCAAGTAATTATCAGGTGGAGAAAAGTTACTTTTTTTCAAAGTGCTGAAAAATAGAGTGTGTTTTTCGACACATTGAAAAACACACTATGTTTTTCAGCACAGTATGAAAAATGCAATTTGGTTTATAACAAAGTGTAAAGCCACTATGTTTTTTATCCTTTTTTAATGATGTAATCCACATCAAGTAATTATCAGGTGGAGAAGAGTTGTTTTTTTTTCAAAGTGCTAAAAAATAGAGTGTGTTTTTCAACACAGTTGAAAAACGTAATTCTATTTATAACAAGGTGCAAACCATGATGTTTTCCCTCCTTAGTTGTAATGATGCAATCCACATCAAGTAATTATCAGGTGGAGAAGAGTTACTTTTTTTCAAAGTGCTTAAAAATAGAGTGTGTTTTTCGACACGTTGAAAAACACACTGTGTTTTTTAGCAATATGAAAAACGTAATTAGATTTTATAACAAGGTACAAACCACAATGTTTTTCCTTCATTGTGACAATGCAAATCCACATCAAATAATTATCAGGTGGAGAAAAATTAGATTTTTTCAAAGTGCTGAAAAATAGAGTGTGTTTTTTGAAATGTTGAAAAATAAATTATATTTTTCAACACTTTGAAAAACACAATTCGGTTTATAACAAGGTGCAAACCACAATGCATTTTCTCCTTGTTAAGACGATGGAATCCACATCAAGTAATTATCAAGTGGAGAAGAGTTTCTTTTTTTCAAAGTACTGAAAAATAGAGTTTGTTTTTTGACACGTTGAAAAACACACTATGTTTTTCAACAATATGAAAAATGCAATTTGGTTTATAACAAGGTGCAAACCATGATGTTTTTCCTCCTTGATTGTAATGATGCAATACAGATAAAGTAATTATCAGGTGGAGAAGAGTTGTTTTTTTTCAAAGTGTTGAAAAATAGAGTGTGTTTTTCGACACGTTGAAAAACACAATGTGTTTTTTAGCAATATGAAAAATACAATTCAGTTTATAACAAGGTGCAAACCATGATGCATTTCCTCCTTATTGTAATGATGCAATCCACATCAAGTAATTATCAAGGTGGAGAAAAGTTATTTTTTTTCAAAGTTCTAAAAATAAAGTGTATTTTTTGACACATTGAAAAATACATTGTGTTTTTTAGCAATATGAAAAATGCAATGCGGTTTATAACAAGGTGCAAACCACGATATTTTTCCACCTTTATGTACCAATGTAATGCAATTCAATAATTATCAGGTGGAGAAGAGTTATTTTTTTTCAAAGTACTGAAAAATAGTGTGTTTTTTGACACGTTGAAAAACACACTATTTTTTAGCAATATAAAAATGTACATTCGGTTTAAACAAGGTGCAAACATGGTTTTCCTCCTTTTTGTAATGATGTGAATCCACATCAAGTAATTATCAGGTGGAAAAGAGTTTTTTTTTTCAAAGTGATGAAAAATAAAGTGTGTTTTTCAACACATTGAAAAACACATTGTGTTCTTCCACATGTTAAAAAACACACTGTGTTTTTCAGCAATTTGAAAAATGCAACATGGTTTTCCACAAGGTTCAAACCAAGTAAGTATTTTTCCTCTTTTTGTAATGATGCAATACACATCAAATAATTATCAGGTGGAGAAGATTTTCTTTTTTCAAAGTGCTGAAAAATAAAGTGTGTTTTTCGACACGTTGAAAAACACACTGTGTTTTTTAGCAATATGAAAAATGCAATTCGATTTATAACAAGGTGCAAACCATGATATTTTTCCTCCTTTTTGTAATGATGCAATCCACATCAAGTAATTATTAGGTGGAAAAGAGTTACTTTTTTTCAAAGTGATGAAAAATAGAGTGTGTTTTTCAACACGTTGAAAAACACATTATGTTTTTCAGTAATATGAAAAACACAAATTGGTTAATAACAAGGTGCAAACCACGATGTTTTTCCTCCTTGTTGTAATGATACAATCCACATCAAGTAATTATCAGGTGGATAAGAGTTGTTTTTTTTCAAAGTGTGTGTTTTTCTTGAAAAATACACTGTATTTTTTAACAATATGAAAAACGCAATTCAATTTATAAAAAGGTGCAAACCACGATGTTTTTCCTCCTTGTTGTGACATGATGCAGTCTACATCAAGTAATTATTAGGTGGAGAAGAGTTGTTTTTTTCAAAGTGCTGAAAAATAAAGTGTGTTTTTCAACACGTTGAAAAACACAATGTGTTTTTTAGCACTTTGAAAAACACAATTCAGTTTATAATAAGGTGTAAACCACGATGTTTTTCCTCCTTTGTGTGATGATAAAATCCACATCAAGTAATTATCAGGTGGAGAAGAGTTGTTTTTTCAAAGTGCTGAAAAATAGAGTGTGTTTTTTGACACGTTAAAAACACACTGTATTTTTTAGCAATATGAAAAACGTAATTCAATTTATGAAAAGGTGTAAACCATGATGTTTTTCCTCCTTGTTGTAATGATGCAATCCACATCAAGTAATTATCAGGTGGAGAAGAGTTTGTTTTTTTCAAAGTGCTGAAAAATATAGTGTGTTTTTCAACACGTTGAAAAACACATTGTGTTTTTCAGCACTTTAAAAATTACAATTCAGTTTAGAACAAGGTGCAAACCACGATGTTATTTCCTCCTTTTTGTAATGATTTAAACTACATAAAGTAATTATTAGGTGGAGAATGGTTGGTTTTTTTCAAAGTGATGAAAAAATAGAGCGTGTTTTAAGACACGTTGAAAAACACACTATGTTTTTCGGCACTTTGAAAAATGTAATTCGATTTATAATCAAGGTGCAAACCACAATGTTTTTCCTTCTTATTGTAATGATGAATCCATATCAAGTAATTATTAGATGGAAAAGATTTGTTTTTTTTTCAAAGTGATGAAAAATAAATTGTGTTTTCAGACACATTGGAAAACACACTGTGTTTTTCAACACTTTGAAAAACATAATTTAGTTTATAACAAGGTACAAACCACGATATTTTTCCTCCTTATTGTAATGATTGAATCCACATCAACTAATTATCAGGTGGATAAGGCTTGGTTTTTTTAAAAGTGATGAAAAATAAAGTGTGTTTTTCGAGCACGTATGAAAAACACTTTGAAAAATGCAATTTGGTTCTGAAAAAGGTGCAAACCATGATGTTTTTCCTCCTTGTTGTAATGATTGTAATCCACATCAAGTAATTATCAGGTGGCTAAGGGTTGATTTTTTCAAAGTGCTGAAAAAATAGAGTGTTTTTTCAGACACGTTGAAAAACACAATGTGTTTTTCAACACTTTGAAAAATGCAATTCGGTTTATAACAAGGTGAAAACCAGGATGGTTTTCCTTATTTTTGTAATGATTGAATCCACACCAAGTAATTATCAGGTGGAAAATATTTTTTTTTTTTCAAAGAGATGAGAAATAAAGTGTGTTTTTGACACATTGAAAAAGACACTGTGTTTTTCAACACTTTGAAAAATGTAATTTGGTTCTGAAAAAGGTACAAACCACGATGTTTTTCCTTCTTGTTTTAATTATTGAATCCACATCAAGTAATTATCAAGTGGATAAGGGTTAGTTTTTTTGAAAGTGATGAAAAAATAGAGTGTTTTAAGACACGTTGAAAAACACATTGTGTTTTTCATCACTTTAAAAAACACAATTCATTTTTTAACAATGCAAACCATGATGCTTTTCCTTCTTGTTGTAATGATTGAATCCACATCAAGTAATTATCAAGTGGAAAATATTTGGTTTTTTTCAAAGGGATGAGAAATAAAGTGGTTTCCAAAAATAAACTGTAAATCTTGGGTATCTATCTGTTACTTAATATTTTGGAAGACCATGCAAATGAAATATTTCTTTCAAAAACATGTGAGCTACATCAGATGCAAAATTTTTAATTTTAGTTGGAAGGAAATGAGGCATTTTAGTTACTCTATCAATCACAACAAAAACAATATCATGACCATTTCTAGTACGAGGTAACCAGGTGCTGAAATTCATACTCACATATTCCCATTTCCATTTAGGAATTCTAAGAGGTTGCAAATTAATCCAGTTTAGTACATTGATCAACTTTTACTTTTTGACAAGTTAAAAATTGTTGTGCATAATTTATAATATCTTGTTTCATTTTAGGCCAAAACTAATTCTTTTCTATAGATAAATAAGTTTTTTGAAATCCAGGATGACCAGTATAGGGTTATCATGAGAATATCTAAGGATTTAATTTTTAAGTTCAGGAAGGTGGGTATACACATTATATTCTTATAATACAATAATCCATTAGACCCAATTACATAAGAAGTAATTTTATCATTTAAATGTACAATACTGGTTTCATTTACTAAGCCTTCATAAAGTTCTTGAAAATATACATTAGTAGATAACTTATTTTTAATAAATTGTTCAAAATTACTTCTTTCTAAAGATAAAGCATTAACAAAAAAAAAATCCAACTTAATGCATCTGCTACTAAATTGTCTTTTCCAAGAACATACTGAATTTCACAATCATACTCACAAAGAAATTCAACCCATCAACGTTGTCTTATATTCGATAAAGGTTGAGTAAAGATATGTTGTAAGCTTCTATGATCAATTTTTATAGGAAATTTATTCCCTAACAAAGAGTGTCTCCAAATTTTTAAAGCATGTACAATTCCTAACAATTCAAAATCATGTATAGGATAATATTTTTTCAGCAAGAAGTAATTTCCTAGATTCATAGCTTACAACTTTATTATCTTACATTCAAAGTGCCACATTACACTACAAGGAGAAGGGTTGATGATTTTTCAAATTGCTTACACTACAACAAACAAATCGTGATGTTATTTCCCCTTTTCCACAATTTTTCTACAATATTTTTTTTGTGGCTATAATAAATCCTAAGTTTTAAAAATATGGCTTGAAGTTGTAGTTCATCCACAAATTAAATAATAAATATATACATGTGTTATCTAAATTATATACATTAAATACATGGGTTATCTACATTTTGAACACAAATTAAATAATAATTTTTACCTACATAAAATTAATATAAATAAATACTTCTTCATTTTAGAGAATACTAAATTTATTATAATAATATTATTAAATTTCATAAAAAATTAATTAATCACATCTAAATTACATATCCATTAAATAAAAAAAATCTTAAAAACATATTTACATTCTAAATTTTATAGAAGTCAAACTAAATTAACAATATGTTATTATATACTTCTTAAATAAACACTAAAGAACCATAATTAATAAAAAAAAAACGAAAAAAAAAAAAAAAAAAAACTATAGTTAATGAATTAGAATAATAATATTCAAATATTATGAAAAACATAACAGAAATGAAAAGATGAAATCCTATTATTTTTTAAAGGAAATAACTGTAAAGTTCAATTATATGAGGCATCTACTCTCATAAGAGAGATCATTTGTAGATATAAGAGACATCATTAAATTATAATCAATAGTTTTTATATGAATGTTAGCACTTCCAAAATAACAAAAGTTCCACTCCTTTTTATTTAAACCCATGTGTCCGAGTCCATATTACACTGGATACAATGTGACAAAATCATAATATTAGACAAACCATCTATAAATTTACACCAAATCTATATTAATTGTAGCAAATACTAGGGTTTTCTTCAATTTTACTTGCTTGCAAATCATTCTCGAGTAAGAGCTGAATAATATTGTTTCCCGTACCACAAATGTGGATGCAAATAATACCTAAATGATGAGAATTTTTTTAATATTAGAACTACTACGCATAAAATATCTTATAAGATTGGATGATAATAATGAATTACATTTAAATAACCAATATTATTCTTGCAAACTTCTCCTTGAAAACCAAAAGATTATTTTGACATGGAAAATCCTTCACATCAAATTTGTATAACACTGCAAAAAAACTATGAGAAGACAAGAAGTTAGACTTGAAGCAATGCAAACAAATTTGTAGTCTTAATGAATGGTAACACACATATAAACTAAGATCAAACCATTCACCAATATATGTACAAGTTGAAAGAAAATTAGATGACGATGTCAAACCTGCAGACATTTAACAAGTCCATCAATAGCATATAGTATTGTGAATGACATTCTAATAATTGTTATAGTTTATTTGCTAAAAAACCATTGTAATGTATATGTAGTATGAAAATTAAATGCCTTAATGAGTACTTGAATTCTCTATAATATGTAGATTAACTGGAAATAACATTCACAATACTTACACATTCTAAATATTATTGCAATTTAAATCTTGTTATCTGATTTTCACACCTAATATTTTATTATGTTTTTATTGTTTAATTACTATTTACTCTTATAAAAACTAAAATATACATTTAACCAACATATTTTGATGTCAAAGGTTGCATGGACAATGTCATTTTATTACAAAGTCATATTTTCATTTATTATTTGTGTCTTAGATGGTAGCGACTAGTACTTTTTTCTTAGTTGACACCTTGGCCTGGATGTACATCTTCTTCCATACTTCCTTGTGACCTTTGTGTATTTTAAAAATGGAATTAAAGCTTGCTACGTGATTTTCAAACACTTTTTTGTTTTATTCACCCGTTGTCTCCCACTTCTTAATTTCTAATTCCAACTCTTGAACCTCAAGCTCCAACTCCATCTTCCTCAAGGAAGAATCTCCTAGTTGGTCCAATAATTCCTTTTTGTTATAAAGTTTAAATATTGCAGTGTAAGTCTTTCATGCTTGGTTTTACACAAATTTGCCTTATTCATTACAAGTTTCATTTCTAATTCCATACGAAATGATGGGGAAGACTCATCTTCTTGTCCAACACTGACATCTTTGCTTGCACAGATCTCTACATTCTTTCCGAGCACATAAGTAGAGGCACTATTGAATGTTTCATAATCTTTCGATTCATGTACTAGTGAAGTTTTGTGCTTTCCAGCCTTCTTTTTTCTTGCCATCTAATTAAACCTATATTTAAACAACCGATTAATATTTGTTAACATTCAAACCTAATTATTAATATATGTCACCATTTAAACGTAATTATGAAATATATATGAAAGTTTAGTAATCACATCAAACCCAGGTAGGCATACAAGGAAGAAGAACACAATTATGTAACCATTAACCACAAATTGTAATCCATAATACACAATATTTGAAAGAAAAATTGTGATTTATCTACAATAAGATTACTGAACACGTCAAACCCAAGTAGGAATACACAGAAGAAGAATGTAACTATGTAACTATTAACCAAAAAATCGTAATCCATAATACACAAGATTTGAAAGTAAAATTGTGATTTATCTATAATAAATTTACTGAATATGTAAAACCCTAGTAGGCATACACGGAAGAAGAACGCAACTATGTAACCATATATCATATATTGTAATCCACAATCCATAGTCACATTAATACATTAACCAAATACACAGTGATAACATCATCATTTATACAATAAATGGAATGTCACATAACAAGAATAAAAACCATCTAATGCACTATAAACAAAACCACAAACCATATTCAATTTATCAAGAATGCAATACTAAATCGTAAACGTCAAACACATTAAAGTAACAACATCATCACACTTATATACACTTGTCTTCTAATCACACTTGTATTACTCTTCCTTATTCATCACACATCACATACCAGATGTAGCAATCCATATACATGATCTAAATACTAATTAATGTGCACATCATAACATCAACCAAAAACAACCATATTAGAGTAAAGTCACATACATCTAATAATTATAATATAACCACATACATCTATCATCTCATCTATTACGCTACAAAGGCTATAATCATTAAATAAAACAATTTTTTTGCATACCAGAAAATCAATATCTATACATATATGTCAAATATATCAAGTATATGTCAAATATGTAAGTAAAATATATAAGTACAATAACAAGCTGATGTCAACTATATAAGTAAGTTTAATATGTGTTTAACAAGTATATTTTCATCTCAAAGGTTGCATGACTGCTATATTCATTTGTTAGTTTGTCTTCATTGGGAGTACCTAGTACTTTTTCCTCAATTGCCACTTTGGTCTACATGTATATCTTCTTCCATACTTCTTTATGATCTTCGTGTATTTTAAGAATGGTATTAAAGCTTGTTACTTGATTTTCAAACACTTTTTTGTCTGCTTCATGCATTATCTCTCAATTCTTAATTTCTAGTTCTAACTCCTAAACCCCAAGCTCCAACTCCATCTGCCTCGAGGAAATTTCTCCTATTTTGTCCAATAATTCCTTATTTTTTTTGTATAAAATATAAATTTTCCAATGAAAGTCTTTCACACTCATTTTTATACATCTTTGCCTTCTTTGTTACAAGTTTCATTTCTAATTCCATATCGGAATGATGGGGAAGACTCATCTTATTTTCTAACACCGACATCTTTGTTTGTAGGGCTCTTTGCATTCTTTTTTAATGCATAAGTTTCACTATCTAATGTTTCATAATATTTCAGTTCTTGTAATGGTGAAGCCTTACGCTTTCCAGCCTTCTTTTGTCATTCCATCTAATTAAACATTTATTTAAACAACCGATTATTATCTGTTACCATTCAAACATAATTACAAAGAAAATAATGCACTTAACTTATACTCAAAAAAATATTATCATGGATGAAATATATACAAAATTTTAGTAAGCACATCAAACCCAATTAGGCATATATTGAAGAAGAACGCAACTATGTAACCATAAACCACAAACCGTAATCCATAATACATGAGATTTGAAAGCAAAATTGTGAATTATCTATAGTAAATTACTGAACTTGTCAAACCCATGTAGGCATACACGGAAGAAGAAAGCAACTATGTAACCATATACCATATACCGTAATACCGTAATCCACAATCCATAGTCACATTAATACATCAACCTGATACATAGTGATAATATCATCATTTATACAATAAATGGAATGTCACATAACAAGAATAAAAACCATCTAATGCACTATAAATAGAATGTAAATGGATAACTCTATGTAACTCATAACCACAAACCATATTCAATATATCAATAATGCAATACTAAATCATAAACCTCAAACATATTAAATTAACATCATCATCATCATATACACATATATAGTAATATGACTCCTCATAAGAAATGTTATACAATAAATGTTTTCATCTCCTTCATTTTCTATTGTTAGCGACATACAATATTCCATCATAATATCTAATACGTTTCTTCTCATCTTTATGAACAAATATTTAGGTATGATGCCAAGAATGGGTGGGGCATCGGATGTCTTTATACGAGTATGGCGCGTTGTCTCAACCTGCACCTCATCATCCTGAAATCAACCATATGGTAAATAATTCAATGTAGACGAATCTCTCAGTTAAACACATAATTAAATTAAATCACCCATTATATCTACTTGTCTCTTCACAAGGAGTATCCAATCTGATATCTCTAAGATCCCATATAGCAAACCCTTTGACACACTCTGCCAAAGTTCTTGCAAATGAATTAGGGTAGGGAAATGGAGCAGTGGGAACAATGGCCTCAGAAATAATGGCTTTTATAGTAAATTGGGGGAGTGTGATGCCATGACACTTCACATATGGGCTACTATCACAAACCACTCCTCTCGTAATAACTATATCATCTGACATTAACTTGACTTTGACCCCGTTAGGAAAATCCTAGAATAATGAACAATTTCAATTACATTAGTAACTTTATCTTAATTTCACCAAAAAAGATTATACATAAAAATCAAATGAGAACATTCAATAATTTACCATTCTAGCTCCACCCTCTCTCATACTGTCAACAATGTCATTTGTGCCCCTCCTCCTCTCCTCGTCACCCTCTCTCTCCTTGACTTGAAAATAAGTTGCAACTCCCGAAATATTCATCTCAACCTCTCTCACCTCTCGTGAATTTATCTCCCCAATAATATCGAGACCACGTGTTGATTATGAAGGGGACATCTTATTGTAAACGTCCACCTACAACAATCAAGTCATCAAGACAATTTAAATATCAACAACATAAGGCAACATTCAATTTTCAAGTGTGTGTTAAGTGGTTTTTACCTTTCTCTATTTTGCACTACGAATCGAGTCTCTCTGCCAGCGTAGGAGATGACACAAGGGAATGTCATAATCATACGCACATACCTACAATTAGTATATAAATAAAATAAATAAAAACTATATTCTATATAGCAACGAAAGACCAATAATTACTTATGTTATCATTCGTAATGGGGTCAACATTCCCACTAGTTGTTCCACCCTCTTCTCTACCTTCCTGTTCATGGCATAATATTAAGTTTTTGATTCCCAACCAAACATAATATATAATATATTATACCAATCTTAAATTTACCTTTGTTCCAATATTTGAGTTAATTTTTTCTCTTGCTCTCAACCACTTCTCCTCTCTCGTCTATCACATCTTCTTTGAATCATAGGTGCATTTCACCATCCACCTCCCTCTTTCCTTCTTGGCTCAACCTTCTCGAGTTTATTTTTGCATTCTTTTTTTTGCAAAATCAATCGATAACCCTCCTACGCTGCAGGTAGAATCGTTTCCTCAATACATAATTCACATCCCCTCTCTCTTCTTGCATGTATGCCTTGCTCTTATCTTGAGGGAAAGGTGTACTATTTTCCCATATGCTTATGGCCACACTTACACGTAGTTCCATGAAGGGAAGATTGTGTGCTACCTGGTGATGTTGATTAAGTCTATGTAACTCCCAAAACCTAACATCCCCACTAACATCACATGATCCATGCTGAGCAGAAATAACGAATACGAACCATTAACATGTTTGGATTTTGTAAATCTATGGGTGGCTCATGGGAAATATCCAAGTGTTAGAATAGGACTCGGAATTTCTTACCATCTGAGTGTAGTAATCAACATCAAATAGTTAGAGGAACATTATCCCTTTGTCATCCTCTCTGACGAGCTTGTGGACCATGTACGTGCGCCATGTGATGTGAAGGTGCATGTATCTCTTTGGCTCATGGAACACGTACATGTGAAAAGGTATTATCCCAACATAAAATATTAAGTATTATGAAAAATAATAATTATTCACATATTTGAATATTACCATCATGGAATGTGAAGAAACTTATGTGAAAAGACGACAATTTCATATTTATTATCCCAACAAATGACATTAGGTACATTACTATGACAAACAATTAATGTTCACAAAGTTTTATATTACTGTCTCATTATTTATGTCTTCCATCGAAAACATAAGAATGGATTGTGAACATGGATGGGCCCATGTCGCCAGAAATTCCACATGTTTCTTTCAAGTGCGTTGTCATAACCATCATTGAAATGACATGCATTATAAAACAAGATAAACTGAAACAAATGGTGCACGAACTTATTTATTCTGTATTTTAACATTCATATTGAGAAAATCATGCACAATAAACCATTTGTGACGAAGTTAGCTGTCACACATTATTTTTCAAAACTAGATACTCGACTCTAGATGTTTCCGAAGTAAACATGAAATGTGAATTGCAAGTGTGTTACAAGACAATATAGGATTAAAGCATCAAAACAATAACATTACGTTTTGAAAAGAAATTTGAACATCCAAGTATCATCCCATGCAATTATATTATGTGTTTGGTTGTTCATAAGTTGTGTTTGTAATACAAAGTGAAATGTCAACCCAAACAATGGAAGAAGTAACATTTTCAAAATAAGTGCATTGCACTTTTATAGAATACATAATCACTCAGTGCACGTGACAAAGGCCAGTGCAGGCATCCCCACTGCAATTGTTGTCACACTCATCCGAGTCGTGATGTGTTTTACTCTCCATTGTTCAAACCTCCACTCATCAAGCTCTTCTAGCTAATGATCAACAACATCCCACCAATCAAGAACATTTGCTGATAAGCCAAGCCATTTTCCATCCGGAGGTGGATGTACGACTAATGTGATGTCGTGGTACCGCCTAAGGTATTGTCGCCAATCTAATGCAGGGAGTTTTTCATCGATCCATCTTCTAGTGACTGTGTCTGTCCTTGTGAGCCGAGGGTTCGAAAATAGAAAAGGAACCACCATCCCCGACATGATAACCATGTATGCCAGCTCCATATTTTTCCAGGACCATTCCCCATTTATAATAAGAAAAGTTTAACCGTTTAGCCCTATTTGGTCCAATATCGAAAAGGGAGGTGGATACATTGCATAATTTAACAACGTTATGGAGGCATTATGAACCTCATCATACTTCCATCATTGGAATTCTTCTTAAGAGTTTCCATACTCAGCTTTTCTAATCATCCATCTACATAATATGTAACAAAATATCCATACTATTATGAGGAACAAAATGAAACATGGTATTATGAAGATCAATGACACATATGGACATGGTATTATGAGGAGCAATGAAATGGATCGACACGGTAATATGAGGAGCCATTGAATATGTATGAACTTATCATTATCTAAATCCTTTTTTTAATTCCCAAGACATGTTCATAGGTTATGGAATGTACTATTATTAATACTTCCTAGCTTCCACATCCTTCCCATATCTCTACAATCCTTCCCCTTTATCCACAATGCCCGGTTTATTAATCTACACTATATGATGTATCATCATATTATCCACAAAATATAAATATATGTGTTAGAGACAATTCACATAATATTAGTTATTCATAATCTAATAAAAAATGTATGTCTACCATTATGCAAAAAGGAAATACAATGTGTACATATATCATATTGAAATTCATCCATGTGACAAGTGCTAACAAAGCTGCCACTTCTTGGTTTATAGTGTCCTTAGACACTTGACATACATTTAACCTACCTCTATTAACTTTTACATGCACATATGAACATTTCACAAAGTGAGATACACTTTCTAGCACTTGAACTCGAAGAATAGAAAGATTTACATTGTTACATTGGTATACACCAGTCATTTGTTTCACAACAAGCATATCGTGAGGAAACACACAAATGTTCTGAGCATTGTGGTGTATCACTTCCTCAAGACCCAATATCAAGGCCCTATGCTCAACCTGGTGGAAGGTCATAATGGCATTTCCCACAATTGTACATGTCTCTACTATCTTGCTTCCATCAAGGTTCGTATAATATATGAATTATGAACATGCAAGATTTTCGGAGGAATTCAACACTCCATGAATTTCCAATCTCCAAATGGCAACCATGTTTAACTTTACAATGGAAAAACATATATCGTAAGTAACAACAACAAAGAAATCATAATGAACACTTCAAGTTAGACTTTTTTAATACAACCATCTGTAATTTAACATATGACAAGGCACTAAAACATTTGCTACTGAGTTCGTTCATTACTAATGATTTCATATTGGATATTCAGTGGAGTTAGTACTCTATCTAGGGACATACATACTAAATGAGTTAACATCATGTGTTTATGAGCGACTTCTTTTTGGGAAACATTGTATTAACACAATATATTCCTTACAATACTAAAACTTTGTATTCCGTATGTTAGACTAAAGGGGAAATATATTTTGGAATATATTGGAATCGCATTCACGAGTTTGATTCCATTCCACTCATTTTCTGTATAGATAACATTATATTTCTAACATATAATTAATACAAGCACATTTTATAATATTTTTTTAAAAATATGTTTTCCTATAATTATGATTTTATAAACGTTATGGGTAAATATTAAATTTTAATAAATCACTTACAAATTGAGTAGTGTATTATGAATAGATAGATTTCAATCTAATTGTAATATAAATATCTATAAACATTTGATTAGGGATAAAATTGATTTTTATGAGACACATGAAAACTAGAAAACATACATTTATGAGAACCAAAAAGTGTATAATATATACTTGACATTTCAAGCATACCTAAATCATACACTTGACATTCCAAGTAAAATTGTGCACTTTAATTCAAAATATTTTTTTACAAGTAGATTTGTGAACACAAGGGGTCTAAAAACTCTCTCAAGTTTCTAAAACTTCATTACAATCAATGGGAAAATGTACTTATTTTTCTTTTCCTAAATGGGATTCTGAAGTTTAACCCATAAGGAAATAATAAAATGTTTTTGGGTTTTCATTTTATCAGATAGACTAATATTTCTTGATATATAACAAGTCCATCAATAACATATAGTATTGTGAATGACATTCCAATAATTGTTATAGTTTATTCGCTAAAAAACCATTGTAATGTAGATGTAGTATGAAAATTGCATGCTTCAATGAATACTTGAATTCTCTAAAATTAACTCATATTCAAACCATAATAAATATCTATATCATGCATATTAAGTACAATACATGTGCATTTATAGATGAGTTGAACTCATATTAAAACACTATTGACACACAAATAAACAAATTCATACATAACTATAAAAAAATGTGAATAAGGTAGACCAAGGGTCACATGGATAAATTTGGAATGGTTCGTGTTTATGACAAAGAAGGTTTTATGGTTCAGTAGGTAATGGAAAATTTTGGTGGCCACGAAGACTAAGGCTAGGAAAATATTTTTGGTGTGAGGATACCTAGTATCATAGTCTAAAAGAGTACGACTTATGTAATAAACCGCTTGCTCCCTATGTTAATTGTCACGATGTCTGAGCTTGAAACCCAAGGAATGATCAGTGGAAGAAATGTAGAGGTAAAAATGTTTGTCATCTTTAGGTGATATGAGCATAGGTGGCTGAAGAAGGTATTTATTTAATGCTTTAAAGGATTTGTGGCACTCATCATTCCAATTAAATGAGACACCCTTTTTAAGGAGATGATGAAAAGGGTGACATTGGTTGGAAAGTTTGGAAACAAAGAGTTGAATGGATTGCAATTTGCCTTATAAATTGTGAAGTTATTGAAGGTTAGTAGGTTAAGGCATCTCGAGAATATCCTTGATTTTAGTGAGATTGAATTTGATGCCCCACAAAGAGACAATGAAACTAAGGATTTTTCTAGAGAGAACAAAAAGGACACACTTCTTTGATTGAAGGTGAACGCACTATTGAATGAGACAATCAAAGATGACTTTAAGAACTAGGAGGTGTTCAACATAACTTTTAGACTTCCTAATAAGGTCATCAACATAATCTTCCAATATGTCATGCATGATATCATAGAAGATATAGGTCATAGCGCACTGATAGGTGGCACCAATGTTTTTCAAGAAGAAGGGCATGATGTGATAACAGAAGGTCCCCCAAGGAGTGATGAAGGAGGTTTTGTGTTGATCTTATAGAGTGAGTAATATTTGATTATAACCAAATAATCCATCCAAACTTATAACCATAGGGGTGCCCTTTATATTCAAACTTTAGGAAATGGTGAAGGGTTGAGGAGACAGAACCCATAATGTGAATCCAGGGTTGGCCAAACAACATGCTATATTAAAATTCCCCCTCAAGCACATAGAATAATTTGGGATTGATGTGAGGACCAACACAGATGTGAAGGATGACTGTGCCAAGGGTAGAAGTCATGGAATCATTGAAATAACACAATATAACGTGGTTTTTATGCATGCAATGGGAAGGTATGAACAATTGTTCATACCCATGAGAAAAGGATATTAATGCTCGCACCTCCATAAATCATAACGTGTTGAACACAAGTATCGTTGATGTAGGTGGTGAGGAAGAGGGGACAGGGGTACCTGGGCACTGGTGTCCAGTCATAAATGTTGAAGTATGAAAATACAGACTGGGAAAGAAAGAGTGTAAGAACAAGCGATAAAAAAAAATACAAGCAAAGAGGTAAAATATAATGATCAATTAGTACTTTTATTGCTTAGGAATCATATGAATATTAGCATGTGACCAGGACTATAAATATACCCAAAGTGAGTGATTTAGTGTCTACAATACCGTCAATTTTTTCATAATTGATATCCTTAAATGTGAAAAAAATGACCTTAGAGAAATCTCAACCAATGAGTATGTCTCCACATCTTATTTTTATCTAAATTATTAATGGATGAACATTAATAATATGAATAGTAGCATGTGATCAAGAATATAAATATATCCAAAGTGTGTGATTTAGTGTCTACAATGCCCTCAATTTGTTCATAAATGACATCCTTAAACATGAAAAAAATTGACCTTAGACAAATCTCGACCAATGAGTATGTCTCCACATCTGAGTTTTATCTAAAAATATTAATGGATGAACATCAATAGGAACCTTCATTAAGAAACAACATCAACGATAACAAGTATCTCAATATTAGGTATGTTCTTTTCCTTAATAAAATTTACACCCCAAAAGAGTCTTTGATGAAAGATGAGGATTTTTTCACTAATTCTTCGAGTTTATTAGTGACAAAGGAGGCTAAGGAATAATTCAACGAATTGGTGAGGTCCACAATTGGCCTTAATCAAACCCCTTCTTTATGAATATTTGGAGTTCCATAAATTCTTGAGTTAAAATCTCTCTTAGGTACTAGCCGATTCTTAAAACAAAAATCAATTGGTTTATGAATTTATAAGTCTCGAGTTTTTTGGAAAATGGGTTAAAAGACAATATATTATATCTTCCACTATTCATAAAAAAGTGTAGAACCTTTATATTGTAATCTATCTCATCAAGAACAACAACCCCATTAACTTTATCAACTTTCTAAACTAGATAATATTGTTTGGACAATGTTCAACCATTGGTAGTCTTTGACCATAAATGGGACAAGGATGGATGTTAAGCTATATTGAACCATAATTTAACATGATAATGAAATAATTAAATCATGTTTTGGCTTATCTAACTTGATAATAGAATTGTATAATCACTATTTTTAAATTGTATTTTTAAGAACTTCAAATTTTATTTAGAATAGCTATGTAACTCCCTTTGGTTTATTCATCTTTGTAAATTGTTTGTACACAAACACATGCACGTGAGTGTGTTTGTGTGTGTGTGTGTGTGTGTGTGTGTGTGTGTGTGTGTGTGTGTGTGTGTGTGTGTGTGTGTGTGTGTGTGTGTGTGTGTGTGTGTGTGTGTGTGTGTGTGTGTGTTTGCGTGTGTGCAGGTGTGTGTGTGTGGTGTGTGTGCGCGCGGCGCGCTGCGCGCGTGCGTGTGCACACATGTGTGTGCGTACATGTGAATGGTTGTGCATGCATGTGCGTAGTTTAGTTCACTAATATTTTTTATAAGAATTGTATAATATCCATTTGAACATCACATAAATGTTTTTTTCTTGGATAAATAAATAAAAAATCATAATATTTTTTCTATATAGTGGAGTTTATAGCCCATTTTTGTTCCCTCAAAAAAAAATTCAAGCCCAAAAAGTATTGGATTTTAACATTTAATTTTAAATATTGCAAAAAAAGTGTGGCAGTCTAGAAATTTATATGGCGGTCATTTGAAATTCAAATTCTAATATGCACATGTCGAATTAATATTTTTATATTAATTATTAAGAATGCATAAAATAAATGAAATTTTATATTTAAGAGGCTCAAGAGAAATATTTATGGTTTTTCAAATTTAAAATAAAAAATAAAAATATGATGATGACTATATTGAATTTCAAAATGAAACATTAATAAAATTTGATCTACTTTCCCCACTAATATAACACATAATCAATGTTGGTTTTATAGATGAATTTAAATTATGCATGTTTATATTCTATCAAAAAGTGCAAATGTTACTCTAAATTAATTAAGATGATTTATTGATCAGTGTTTTGTTCTTTTCTTTTACTACTAGTAATATGTTCCATTGACATTTTGATTTGTAGCAGGGGTTTCCTATGTGACATTTTGTTTTGTGGAAGGAATTTTTGTGCAACATTTTATTTTATAGCAGGATTTTTATTTTAAAATCATTTTTTATATCTACAACAATAACATACATTGCATTTTATATTATACTTTTTAGGAATTGGATGTAATTAAATTATACTAAAAGAAATTAAAATGCAAAATGAGAAATAACAAAAAAATTACTTGTCATTTTTAGTAGAAAAATTTGAAATAAACAATAAAAATATCTCACTCTAGTTTTATAAGAGGAACCCAATTTCCATTTGTGTATCTTAGCATACATTTGGATAATGTGTTCCTCAACCTTCAAGTTCCAACTTTCTTGTACAAAGTCCTAATATTTAATAGAGTAAAATTTTAAGTAATCTCTATAGGTAAGAAATCAAATAAATAAACTCATTTAACAATCAAAATAAATAAAAGTATTGTCTGAACGTAAAACTAAGTAACAAAACATGAAATCTTTATTCATAAGAAATGAAATAAAGAAATTAAAAAAAAAAAAATGTTTCTATTTTTCAATAAGATATTAATATGTTTTAAATATTTTATTAATAAAAAATATTTTGATTCTATTCATAATTCATTGATGTGTAATATCTAATTTAACAATTTCAAATTTAAAAGTATGTACATGTGTGCGTGTGTGCGTGCACGTGTGTGCATGTGAGTGTTTGTGTGTGCACATCTGTGTCATGTGTGTGTATATGCATGTGTGTGCGTGTATGTGTCATTGTAGTGCCGACCTATTTTGATTCCCATTGTGGACCATGTTGACTCATTGTAGCATCATATTGTTTTATTAATGCATTGACTAATAGATATATTTCATTTTGATGATGATGTTGTTACTTACATGGATAATTATCTGTCGAATTTGGATGTTAACTCATTTTATAATAGGGATAGACATGGCATATGATACCAATATGCTTAATTTTCTTATGGTATATATGTGATGATTACAACTTGATTTTGAGATCTCACAGAATGGGATATATATGTGTGTGTGTGTGTTATATATTTATATATATATATATATATAATATATATATATATATATATATTGGTATAGTGCCCCTCTGTCACCTTAGATTCATGCAATTTCCATTCCCGCTTTTATTTTTCTTAAATTAAATGAAATCCCATCCATTTTCTCACCTTATTTAATTAATTATCAAATAGGCTCCATGTAGACCCATTTGATAATTCAGATTTTGGCATTATCCCCCATCTCTCACAAATTATTCAATCCATGGGTATTAATATACCCATCTGACACCCCTTTTTAAATGGAACCTATCACCTCACCTACCATGTCAATCATGCTCCCCACTCCATCTAATATTTCAAGCCGTGGTCCCCCATGTGATCATATCATATATCTTAACTTGGGTTACTCTACCCAACCCCGGTTACTTTTTAACCCCAATCTAACCTCACATCCAAGCTATAAATATGGGTTTTCCCCCATATTTCAAACCATGACCAATATATTTTTCAAGAAGACCTGAAGAACCTAAACCTAGAGACCTAGGCCCAGAGAAGAGAAGAAAGAGTTCAATTAAGTTTGAAAAGTTTGA
Source organism: Taxus chinensis (assembly GCA_019776745.2). Taxonomy (NCBI): domain Eukaryota; kingdom Viridiplantae; phylum Streptophyta; class Pinopsida; order Cupressales; family Taxaceae; genus Taxus; species Taxus chinensis. Next base: position 672,092,844 of record CM034147.1, on the reverse strand, counting down.
GGGAGAAATATTTTTCCATATTTCAATATCTGACAATCTAGATGCCAAGTTCATCTCCATAGCAGAGTACAAGCTAAGTCCTCTCGTCATTTTAGGTACTTGTCATTTTATAATCCATTATTTTTTCATGATAACTAATGTTCATTTGCAATATCTTAGTATTTGTCGATTTCAGGTTAGTACAGTCACTCATTGAAATCATTAGAAGGTACGTTCTCTTCTTTTTTTCTGTTGAATTCTACCCACATAAGAAGCAAATCTGGAAATTAATCTTATTATTTTGCTTTTATCTGCGATATTTGTTGTATAATAGATATAAAAATTTCCTTTTAACGACCTTTGATTTTACCTAGTAAGATATGTCTATACATTCGTTTAGATCTTAATTTCTAATTATGTATATATCTCGCATTTCAAATCATACTAATCTATAGTTATTTGTTAAAAACATAATAGACAATTTTATTTATTTAAATCAACAAAAAAATTTAAAAACAAAACAATGATAATAATTATAAAAAACAAATAAATAAAAACAATTTTCTAAACTACCCCATCCCCTATCTATTCCTATCCCTTTCCTCCCGACTCGGCCATCTCAACCAAGCCATTTCCTCACATCCTCACCGCTTCACTCCCGCACTCCCATCTCCCTTCCCTCAACTCCCAACTACCCTTCACACTCATTCCCTATCCAGACTTCCCTCAGTCGAGCTCTCATCCCACACCCCTTCCCTCACCGACCTCGATCATCTGCATCACTCCCTTCTCCCAACGTTAACCTCTACATCAACTCCCACCTCTTCATCTCCTTCTCCCCATGAATCCTTTACTCACACCTCCTCCACTCACTTCTTACAACTCAACCTCGGCTGAGCCATCTCCACTCACCTCCCGGTCCAACTCCTCACTCGACACTACAAAGTTTCCAACTCACATAGATTCAACACACACACATAACTCATTCGCCTCTCTCCTCAACCACCCACCTTGAATTCCTTTGGCTCTACAAACCCCTCCCGATCCACAAGCTATTGTTTAACCAAAATCATTAATAAACTATTCATTTACTTCTATATTATTCTTACTAACATTTGGTGTATGCCTTGCAAGAACTTTGTGAAAGTTTGTCTTTGCAGTCGGAGGGGCTGAGATTTAAAGGCTAGATCCTTAACTGTAAATTACTGTATTGTATTCTATACAACCCCTGACTGCTTGGGACCACATGAAATCCATGTATCTCCCCCTCGGTGCAAGACCACTCTTAACAAATTAGTTATAGGATGTGAAATGACACACAACAAGAGAAATATAGGAAAATTCTAAAACATGGTAATAATCTGAGCATTTTGTTAATGTTTTCTAAAGAGGTCAGTTGCCTTGAAATATAATTCATAGCCAACAGAAAGAACAACTACCATGTAAACTTAGTATAAGCAGTTGGATTATAAATCGAAAGTGAATATCCCTACCAACATAAGACTCGAGCATCAAGCCCTCGACTCACATTTATCCTCACGGATCTCACCCTCCAACCCACCATTCCTAACTCCAACACCATGTCTTATTATTTCATGAGCTCTCCCACTTATCACCATCAGAGCTCATTCCGATGTTCGATGCTTTACACTACTTCCAGCTCTATTTCAAATTCACGTAAGCTCCATGGATGGTGACTATACAATCTCTCTCTATAAATCGGTATATAATCTTTTACGAGTAGTGATTGCAATTATAAGAAATGCATGTAACACCATAGCCAATTATATATTCTCGTTCAGATTTTCTGTGATTCTCACGTCATAGCCAATTATATATTCCCATTTATATTTTATGTGACTCTCATTATGTAATCAAATATGTGAAGATCCATGTCCATGTGTAATATGACCAATCATTTTCAATCGAACCGTCCTCCCAGAGTCAATTTTTGACTTTGCTTTTCTTAAAGGAAAGATTTAATTTGGTTTGCCTTTCCATAAAAAGGATCCACCATTTTTGTAAATTGATCTTCCTTTTGGAAACACTCTTCCCCATGTAGAATGACCCATTGGCGCTTGGTTGTGGTGGGAAGTCAATTTTTTGGTCCAACACACATGGGTGAGTAAAGTTGAGACACCTTTTGCATGTTTGACTGAAAATATTCCAACTGTAGAATGGACACACACCAATAATATATAAAACGTGAGTTATGTGTGTAAATTTTTCCACTTGAAAAATCAAATGCATCCTTCATCTTGAATCAATTTTGAATCAATTAATTTTCTTCAAGTTCTTTTCGTAAAGTCCATTTCATAGATTATTATTATTATTGCGGGTAGTTTATAGTTTATCTTAGCATTTAATCATTTATCCATTTTATTTTCTATGTTTATTAGTTCATAATTTCTTTGATCATTTATTTTAATAAAGATATCAGTTCTTAATTTATCTCGTAGTTTATGGTCTACTAATAGCTTTCGTAGCTTATTTCCTCTTATTATATATGAATGTTAGTCTGTGATTTTTTTCTTCTTGATTAATTAGGTTCATTATTGTTACTTTTTTTCTACAAAGTAAATTTTTGACAACATCTATATTGCCTTTCTTAACCATATCAACTAATTACATTTATCTTATTTTCCAGGTGAAATCAACAAATTCGCGACCATCCAACAATGCCGTCAAATATCACTTGTTGAAACAAAAAAAACATGCATAAAATCTCTTTCACCAGATGCCTCATGCAATCATAAACAATGTACTTTTAGGGTACCTAATCATTCTTGACCACTGAATGTCACCTCCAAGTATGCCATCATCACATGCGATCAAGAAAACAAGAAAAGCATTATCCAGATCCCTCTTCCAGTCATGAATGGTGCACTTTTAAGGTCATTGGATGTTCCAGGTTTGTGATTAATACCATTATCACTTGCAGTCTAATCAAAAAGGAAAATGATAAAAGACTCTCGAGGTATTCCTTATGTTTCTCTATTTTCTCTTTTATGCATTGAATTTTCTGTTTTTTGAGTGACTGTCTACATCGAATATCACATTTCATTTTGGTCTTTAACGAACCTTCTGCATCCTACTTGATCACATAGCCTAAGTAAGAGATTTAACTATCTGCATTTCATTTCTCACACACTGCATGAGACTGCACAAACATAATTAACACATCAAAATGTTCCTCTCACCTGGTTAACTAATTGAGACCTAAACACCCAATAGGAAACCATCTCAGAAATCTCCCCATCCAAAGCTATCTGAAACCAATCTTAGAGTTCTTTAGGTACCTTCATTACCTAATTTTATTTTCTATTCACATCTCGAAATTAATCATGATGATAAAAAATATTGTGCTTGATTTGTTTATCAACAACATACATAAACAAATGTTTCTCTATTTCTCACCTACTGTCGCTCTCTCTTAAATAAAAATGTCACAATAATTTACTCCATCCAATGACATTATTACTCCTAACTATCTCACCCAACAATATTCTAAACTCAAAACCATGTCATCAGTCACCCAAAATCCAATCTCCATGGTCTCACCTCATGATAACCATGTCATCCAAAATTATCCCCACCTTAACGCTGAAAGAGTTGATGGATCGTATCGAAAACTGTGCACCACGATGAAGTTGCACTTTGGTTAAATCGTAATGGATCCAACATAATCACAAGGAATAATTGATCAACAACTAAATAACTTGCATAAAAGAAAAAATCTTGCACATGTAGAGAAAAGATAACGGAATGTCTTGGCATGCTGATAAATGAATAGTAAAAGGGTACATATAGGGTACTGAGTAACCCTAGTGCATGACACACATGTAAACCCTAAACCTAAACCTAACCCATGTGATATTACCCTCCAATATGTGAGGAGAACACATAGGATAACTCACACAAACACCCCCCCCTTCATTGAAGATGGGGGGGTAGCAGCTATGATGAGTCAAACTGAAAAAGAAGACACTCCTAAACAACTAAGAAAGATGTGTCAATGGGGCCTGACAACTAAAGGCCTGATAAGGTGCCCATATACAAACACAATATTCCTAAAAGAAGAAGAAGAAAAGAAGGACTGCATATCCCGAAGAAGATGAGTAGATGCAGAAGAGTTCACCCCAAGAAGAGGTCGTAAGTGAAGAAACTTCATCTTAGTGAAGGGCTTGGTAAATAAATCTGCAATCTGATCAACTATCTGAATTGTACTAAATGTCGATGATGCCATCATGAATAAGCTCTCGTATGAAGTGCATATGGATCTCAATGTGCTTTGTCCACCAATGTTGAACTATATTTCTATAAATAGAGATAGTGCTTGTGTTATCATAGTAGGTTGCCGAAAGTGGATGCCAAACTCTGTTAGAAAACCTTGTATCCAAATAGCTTCTTGTGGCAGTGTTAACTGTTCCTCTTTATTCTACCTCTATAGATGATATCGGAATTACATTATGCTTCTTACTAGACCAACTAATAGGACCCAAACCAATGGAGAAAATGTAGCCAGAAGTAGATTTCTGATGATCTAAGTCACCGGCCCAATCAGAATCTGTGAACCCAATCAAGTCAATATTCACCCCTCCATGATAGTGAATGTCATATGTATAAGTGCCACGAAATAATGAAGGATCCATTTGGTTTCTTTCCAATGTAGCTCATGTGGCTACTGCATATATCTGGACACGATCCCAATGGCATACGATAAATATGGTCGAGTGTGAGTCAAGTAAATCAAGCTCCCCACCAACTGTCGATAAAGAGTACCATCAACCAAGGGAGTAGAGAAATCTAAAACCAACTTAATCCTGGAAAGAAAAGGAGTAGGATAAGACTTGCAATCAGACATCTGAAAATGAGAAAGCAAATCAAGAGCATACTTAGGTTGCAAAATCAAAATTCCCAAGTCAGATTGTGAAATTTGGATCCCAAGGAAGTAATGAAGTAGACCTAAGTCAGTCATGGAAAACCTGTTGACCAAGGCGATCTTCACAGAATCAATAATAGAGGAAGATCTTCCTGTGATCAGCAAGTCATCAACATAGAGAACAAGAATGAGTATGGAGTCATCTTGTCGTAGAATATAAACATTTGGATCAGAGTGACACCTAGTAAACCCTGATGTAAGTAAAAAGGATTCCATCTTGGCATACCAAACCCGAGGGGATTATTTAAGGCCATAAAGAGACATCTTTAACTTACAAATGAGGGAGGGATCTTGAACATAACCCATAGGTTTTTCCATATAGATCTCTTCCTCTAGGTCACCATGAAGGAAGGTACTCTTAACGTCCATTTGATGGACTTTTCAGTTGAAAATAATTCATCTTTACAACCAGAGAAAAGGTTTCAGTATAATCAACCCTAGATATCTGAGAGAAAACCTTAGCTACTAAATGTGATTTAAACTTTTCAACATCTCCATCTACTCCATACTTTGTTCAAAACACCCACTTACACCGAATGATTTTTATTCCTTTCAGAAGAGGGGTGAGATCCCAAGTATCATTCTTCATGAGAGAGGAATACTCCTCATCCATGGCAGAATCCCACTCAAGAATACCATAAGCCTCCCAGAAAGACTGTGGATCAGAAGCAGAGGAGAAGAAAGAGTGGGGTCCAATGAAATCTGAGCGGAGTACGTCTCACATCAGAAGTATCTCCAACTAAATCTCCAACACTTTGCAAATTTTTCTTAGCCCAAAGAGGACTAGGAGGATCAGGCTCAGAGTCAAAAGATTCTTCACTTGAGTGAGAAGGGGCACATTCCTCGTCATCACTACTATCAGAATCAAAAGACTCAAATGTCTGATGGTTGGGAGGATTAGGAAGAGGAGCATGCTCAATAGTATCATCATCTGATGAGTCAGAAACCAAATCAATGAGTTGAAGAACCTCAATAGGTGGAGAAGTAGAAGTCGAAGAAGACTCATCAAACTTAACACTTCTCTCAATATACAACTCATGACAAGTAGGATTCATCAATCGATATCCCTTCACACCATCAGGATACCCTACAAAGACACAAGGTTTAGATCTAAAGACTCGAAAGTTATCAACATCAAGCTTGCATCCAAACCAGGCTTTAAAGGGTGTCATCCCTCTTACTACCTTGCGTGGAACACGGTTCTGAATGTAATTTACACAGTTCATTGCTTCAGCCCAATACTATAGAGGAAGAGACTTCGAGTGAATCATACAAGTGGTCATATCTTTAAGAGTACAATTATTTCTTTCTACGACTCCATTCTGTGAAGGGCTATAAGCAACTGTATGATGCAAAGAGATCCCTTCAAAAGTATAGAAATCCATGAACCTATTGTTCACATATTCACCTCCATTTTCAGTTCAAAGAACCTTGATAGACCATTCTGCCTATTTCTCAACAAGATCCTTAAAGTCTTGAAAATATTCAAAGACTTCAAACTTAAGCTTAAGAAAATATACCCAAGCATATCGTGAAAATTCATCAATGAAGGTTAGCACATAAAGAGCTCTAGTAAATGAAGGAGAAGGAAATGGACTAGAAATATCGTTGTGAACAAGATCCAAAGGACAAGTATCTCTCCAGGATTTTCCTTTGTCAAAGTTCTTTTTAGGATCCTTTCCAAGGGTACAACCCTCACAAATACCCTTATAAAATTTGACACAGGGTAACCCATTGACCATTTTGTTTTGGCTCAATTGTTCAAGATAGTGATAATTTAGATGTCTAGAACGCTCATTTCATAGCTTACTAACCTCATTTGCATGAGTGAGCAAGGCAGTGGGCATAGAATCAAAAGTAAAGTGGGAAAAGGTTTATAACCATGAATGGTGATCAACCTTTCCCTCAGCCACTGTAGTGTCATTATTAAGCTCAAGAATAATCACCGAGTTAGGACCAAATACCACTCGTATTCCTTCACCAAGGTCAGTAATTTGGTAAATTGATAGGAGATTGGTAGAGAGATTAGGTACACTCAACACTTGGTTAAATGTTCCCCCATCCATCTCTATCGATCCACTACCAAAAACTGACACTGTCGTGTCATCACCCATCATGATTTGGGACATTCCTAAAGGTTTGATGTTGGAAAACTCAACATGCAAAGAACCCATGTGGTGCGATGCACCAGAATCTATAATCCATGTCAATGAAGGAGAAACTCTGGCTACAAGGGCCATTCCTTTCTTCTTATCATTTTTAGAACCTTTTGCAACAGAAGGCTCGGCCTTCGGAGAACGTTTTTTTTATGGATTCAAGAATTCTTATTTTATTCTTCTCAAGTAAATGAGATATGTGATCAATCTATTTCTGAAAATAGTGGTGCTCGTCATGACCAAACTTCTTGCAATAGGAACAAAAAAACTTGCTTTTCTGTCGCTTAGGCTCAGAAGTTGAAGTGTTTGTGTCATTTTTAGGTTTGGTTGTGGTTTCTTTCTTAGGTTGATCCTTTGTTTCTTTCTTCTTTTCAGTCTTCTTTCCCTTGCTAGTACTTGCTACAAGGGCATGTGACTTGGACTTGAGAGACCCCATTTGAATGATTTTTTCCTGTTTTCGAATGATTCAAAGGAGGGCATAGTCCAAGCATCGCCCAAAGCATATTTTGTAGCATAGAAATTTGACACAAAGACAGAATATTCAGGAACTAGCTTAGAGAGAATCGATAAGATTAGTTGAGAATATTTATTCTCTACTTGACATCCCTTTAACAACAATCTAATGTGGACAAATTTTGAGAAGAAATCTTGTAGGTTTTCAAATTCACTAGGATTTAACCCTAATAGTTTGTTTTCTAATTCATGCACTCTCATGTCATCTAGTTGTCCAAACATCGCATGCAGTGTTTTCCACGTAGATTTAGGTGTTTCAGATGCCTCAACGTGGAAGAGAAAGTTAAGAGAAATAGACATGCAAAGAAGACCTAAAGCTTCATCACTACGGTTTAACCACTTAGATTTTTTAGGATCGTTATTTGGTTTAGTCTTAGTTCCCATGGTGATGCGATATAACCCTTTACCCCTTAGTTTCATTATCATTTTCGATCTCCATTCAAATAATTTGAACGATGTAAGGAAAGGATATGAAAGTACATCCATAGTGAGAGAGGGAGAAAGAAATGCAGAAAAGAAACACAACCACCCTGGACAATATAACAACCCCCTACTTTTGGAACTTTATAGTTTAGTGTGTTTATTACAATCGGGTCCATGCGTGTAGTTTGAAACACTTCGTAACTCATCTTGCAATCAGTGTAATGACACAGAACAGAGGAGACCACAACAGTGTTTCGTGGAGTGCAAAAAATAGGACACCCTAAACAAGCATAAGAAAAAAATAAGGAAGGAGGTGAAAGCCAATCCTGGGTGTGAGAAAAAGCATCTCACGTCATAAATGAAAACCCCCTTGCTGTAGACTGTGGCAGATGTGCTCACTAGTTGTAAGCAATAATAAGGGTAAAATACAATGATTGACGAACTCAAGATGATTCCAAATGATCTTTAGAATGCTGAAAAGGCATACGGAAGACAAAGAGGTGCTCAAAGTGTCACTGCACACTTGAGTGCACAATTAGTAAAAAGATTGACACTAATGCCTAAAAAAATCATTTACAAATGTCCAATCTGGCTAGTTTAGAAACGTCCAATCTTGCTAATTTACAGCTATAGGAGTTTAAAAAATGAAAAAAACGTTAATTTAAAAGACGATTTAAAAAATATTTACTAAACGTAAATGATACTCGTAAAAAAATTAATTAAATTAATAATGATTATTTAATATCTAATTAAAATAAATAAATTAAATATTATGAATTAATTAAGATTTTTGAAAAAAATCCTAATTTAAAAGGATACTTCCCTCTTTGTAAAAAAAGAAAGCTTTTTGATTGATTTAGAAAGAACTTTTGAAACAAAAATACTTACCAAACTGTTAATAGCTTTTGTGTTTTAAAAAATCAGAAATTATTTAAAAAATACTTTCCAAAAAACATAAAGAAAACTTACCAAAAAGCGCAGTCGACTTACCAGAAAATGTGCAGTCATTTTTAATGTGTAGATTTTGTTTTTGTAGGAGTTCAGATGGTTGAAGGAATCCATAGCCAACACAGGAAGTTGGTTGGAAAAACTAGTACGTAGCCATGGTTTGGGAGGAGGGAGGCACCCTCCACAAATTGAGAGCACACCACGAGCCACGAGCAGAGAACACACCATAGGCGGGAAATGGTTGGAGAGCACGTAACAACGGTTGGAGAGGATGCAGCAATGGTTGGAGGGCACGCAGCAAGCCATGGTTTTGGAGGAGGTCATAGCCAGAGGATGTGGCCAGCCAATAGGTACAGCAAACGCAGGTGGATTTAACTCAAATACACAGGTGTGAGGGGCAGCGATGCACATAAGGAGCCTAATGATGTGGGATACGGATAACATGAGCAATAAAAATTCCATGGTAGGGAGGCAACGAGGGGCAGCGTTGGAAATTGTTGGAGTGTAAAATTCCACAGGAAAAAAAACAGCTCACAAGAATAGTAGCTTGAATTTCTAGTAGCTCGAAATCAGCTAGGCTGGAAGAAATCAGTCTGAGCAAAGAGCACCACTCACTAAACAACCATAGGGTAGTGGTTAAACACGTCCACACAATTTTTTTAAAAAGAATCTGTATTCTGCAAACCCACCATGCAAAAAACAAAGAGAGACCAAAAAAATAGAGATCTAAACAAATTTTCAATTAAATAAAAAAATTAAAAAACCAAAAAGGAACAACCTCTATTTTAGCTGATCTACCAGATTTAGCTACAGGTAGCTAAATGTAGCTTCAAAACCCTTGAAAAAATTGAGGAGATCTACACATGCACGAAGAACAAGAAAACCAAAAAACTTTCCAAGAGCAAGAATGTTAGAAACATTAGCAAGGAAAAACCAAAAAATAATGATTGAAAACTTGCATGAGGAGTTAATAAAAAATGAAAAACAAGAGTAATCACAACTCAAAAAAATGAGTGCACGTTTACCTGATCTTAGCTCTAATACCATGAAAGAGTTTAAGGATTGTATCGAAAACTATGTACCATGATGAATTTGCACTCTGGTTGAATCGTAATGGCTCCAACGTAATCACAAGGAAGAATCAATCAAAAACTGAATAACTTGCATAACAGAACAAAGCTTGCACATGTAGAGAAAAGACAACAGAGTGTCTTCACATGGTCATAAATGAATAGTAAAAGGGTACATATAGGGTAATGAGTAACCCTAGTGCATGAAACACATGTAAACCTTAAACCTAAACCTAAACCTAACCCATGTGAGATGACCCTCCAATATGTGAGTAGGACACATAGGATAACTCACACCAATAGACGCCAACCCTCATTTCCCTCGTCAAGGGAGTCTTCCTAAACCAATCATACCACCATCTCCCACTCCACTAGATACACTTGGATCTCCTCCTAACCCCATAAATGAATTCTTACTCCGAAGATATCTTGTAATCTCTCAATCATCCCAATCTCCAAAATTGGTGGATCGCATTCCACCCACATCCCATTTTGACAATTCTATTTCATCCACCATTAATAGACATGTCTAGCCGTCTCAAACTCTTAACACATATATCCCCATTTATCTTTTACCACAAAAACCTACCCAACTTCAAAAACCACATCATGCCCTTATTGCTCAACATCAACCTATACAGTAAGCCCAACTAGTGAAACATGTTAGTCCTTACCAAGTAGCTCCCCAAACACCTACATATCCACAAATTAATCAACTAGCTTATCAAACCATTCCATAAATATGCTATCCATAAAATTATCATCCACCTTATCAGATGCTTCCCTAACTACCCACACACCCACAAACACATCATTTTCCTTATCAAACTAATTTTCAAACCACACAGCCGATCCAATCTCAACCTTACAACACCTCCACTAACCTAATTCATGCCTTAATAAATTGGTTGGCTAGTTTAGAAACCTTTACCGTAGCACCCCAAAACACCTTATCCTATGAACAAATCCGTAATGAACTGATTCATCCATCAGTTCCAATCAAACACTATCCCCCTCATTGGAAACTTGTCACATTTACTACGTTCCACAACAAGGAAAATCTCCAACAACATCTCCTCGCATTTAAACATGCATGTTGTCTTATTGCACATGATCACGATCTACTTCTTCACACTTTCCCCATGTCTTTTTCCGGTCCCGGGTTGGACTGGTATAACAGTATCCCACGAAATTCTATATTCTCCTTCACCCAACTTGCACAGTTGTTCTTAGAACACTTTTCTTTCAATATCACACACAAAACTACTATCACTGATCTATATACCATTCGACAGTTTCAAGATGATCCCATTGCCGAATTTTTTGCATGATGGCATGATGTTATAAACCAACTATCCTTCACTATCCTGCAAACCAAACTCATCAAATTATTCTCATGTTCGTGTGCAAAAAATATATCATCTATTTTGTAGATCCAATCATTTCAAAACTTTGATGAAGATTTCACAATGGCTTGCAAGCTTGAAACCCGTGCCATTGAGCAGGGTCATCTTAAACTAAGTTCAATTAAATAAAAAATGGAACCTACTAAACCATTCACACATAATGATGAGTTCAATGTTGTGGCTAACACTGTGGTCATTGAACCCTCATCCCCATATAGATCAAGCACATTGTCTCAACAACAATCCCCTTATTCAATAGCCAACTACAGTTCATTGGGAGAATCATATAGCTCCGTGTTTGAAAAATTGATGACTGTAAACTATATCTAACTTTCTCCCATACAACCCATGGACAACTCACAAGCCAAACTTATTTGGTATCACAAAGCCCACTATTGTAAATATCATCGAGTTAAAGGTCATGACATTGAGAGATGTCATTCCTTCAAAGATCATGTCCAACAACTCATAAATCAAGGGGATATCCAAATTGATACCTCCACTGCGCAAACTAATTAACCACCAACAAATCAAGCCACATTATTTACATCTCAACTATCAAATGCTTATATGATTGACACTGTCAGTGAAGATCTTATCTTATCACCAACTACACATGTTTCCATAGTGGACATTATTCCCACCTCTTATTCAGAACCTGTCATACCTACATCAACTTTCACTACCTATCCTGAATCTACACCTTCTCTTATCCTTATCACATCCACATCAAATTTGACTATACCATCCACTTCTTCCACTTCAAACATACCTCAATCTACCACATTAGATTCATCCTTAGCACTTATTTCAGCCCCACACATATCCCTACATCCCTCCCATCTATTTCATTCACCAGACATCTACCTCAAACACACATATTAATACACCTACATTACTCACAACCATCCCAACAAAACTCAGTTCTACTACATGCACCCTTACAACCCTACCCATGACATCAACCTCGTTAGCAAACATATCATTTTTACCCCTCGAAACATTTATGAAACAACCGGTCCTTTCTACTTCTACATCTGAAAATGCTCCTTGCATTTGTCTGCATTACCCTTACCCATAAGGTCTACTCCATTATTTATCACGTCACTCACATCCCCACATATTACAAATATGGATACATCCCTTTCTATCCCAGCTACCCCCTATATCTATCATACAAAAAAATACACCTATCCCTACCTTGACATCTTTACCTATATCTTCACCCATGGGCACATCACCCAGTCTAACCCAATATTCTTTACCTAATCCTTCTATCACACCAACCCAATCCTCTTGACCTGCAACCCTATCAAAGATACCCTTTGAATCATCTACTGAACCAACATATCCACCTAAATATAAGAAATATGGGTTTCCTTCTCCCTCTACAAAATCAACTCTTCCCATGCCAAAACTGAAACAATCCACATCTCACATAGATATCATTAATCATATCATACAAACACATATCTATCCATTAACATCCTCATCTTGTTTTAGGACATTTTCTCCCTTAATAACCACACCATCGTTATCATATCTTCTAGTTGAGATTATAATTATCCCTGCTAGAGGTAAATCATCTCGGTTGAAATCTAAATCTTGGGGTAAAAATCCCTGACAGTCCCCTGCACATCCTCATAAACAATCATGTTTTCCCTCTTCTCAACCATCTAATGCCACAACATCTATTTTATGATCATTCTCTCCATCTATGACACCTTACAACAATCGATCCTCATCCAAACAATACAATCCTTTAAAAAAAATTGATTTGTCCTCCAAAACATGAAATTCACCCATCTAATCTACATCCATTTTTTTCTCCCAACTCCAAGCTGAAATATCCTATCAAAACCCACAAGAGTTACCTTCCTCATGACACTTCAATGGGTTCTTACACAAATATCTTTCAACATTTAACTCAAATATCTGTTATCACACTTCCTCCCATTAAATCCTTTAATCACTATGGTCCCAAGCCATCATGGTTCAATCCTAATTGCAGTTGTGCTTATCATTGGACCCCATGCCATGACATCCAACATTGTAAGGAATTTTGGAAAATCATCCACAACATTATCGAGAAAGATGATTTCCTCATTCAGGGGAAAGTTCCTTCTCCATCTACTTTGAATCCAATTCATATCCTATCTATCGGGTTTCCCATGATTCCTTCATTCACATCATCCCTTATTATCCTGCCTGCACACGACATTCCTCCTAAGGAAGGTACTCCATTATTCATCAACACTACTTATCTTTCCAAGCACACTTGTGGTCTCTGATCATTTACCTTATCCAAATCTCAAATAATCTCATCTAAACTCTTTCTAAATCCTCTTAACTCCTTCACATTTAACTTATTGGGGAACAAATTTCTCTCTTCCTTGAGAACATCATCCATACAACTCCCTTGTTACTAGGGGACTTCGCTCTTTGACATTGTTTTGTCTACCTCCTTCATATTCATCTAATCTAAACTAATTTTTCCCAAATCCTCACTCATTTTAAGTCCACCATTAATGCCATATTTATGCTTCTTTTTGGGCATTATATTTTTCATTGAAGTCCTCTTTTGAGGCCATGTTTGTCTCTTCATTGAGGAACCCTTTTTTCTCGAAGCCCGCCATTGTGGCTATATTTTTGTCTCTTTTGGGGCATCATCGTTTTCATTGAAGTCCTCTTTTAATTCCATGTTTGTCTATCCATTAAGGGACCCCCTTTTTCTCGAAGCCCACCATTGTGGCTATCTTTGTGTCTCTTTTGGGGCACCATATATTTTGAAGTCAACCATTATGGTTATATTGGTGTCTCTTTTGGGACACCGTTTATTTCATCAAGTCCTCCTTTGAGGCCATGATTGTCCTTCTATCTTTATGTATCTCTTGGGGCATCATTTATTTTCATCAAAATCCACCATTGTGGTCATATGTTCGTTTCCTTTAGTAAATAGTTTTATTTCCTGCTTGTTTATCATCTCATCATGTTGCAACTTAATGTCTTCCTTCTCTTGGTGGTAAACCAGAGACATAACCTCTTAATGCATTGCACTTGCGACTAGTCTTTTGTTAGCATATCTACTAATGATCACTTAGTTACATCCTTATATTATTCCACCATCCTTAGCCCCTTCCATTTTTCATTATAATGATCTAAATTATGTGGTCCACCTTCACTACTTTGATGTGACCCATAACCATTACATCCATCACCTTCTCTTTCTCCTATTGCAGCCATGTAGAGGGTCCAAGGTGTCTCTTGTACATTCCTTATCCCCTCTTAAGTGGTTTATTTAGCTAGATTTTAGAACTCCCCCATGTGAATCTCAAATTCACATATGTAAAAGGAAAAATCAAATTCATCAAAAACATACTGATCCCTTGAAGGACAACTATTCATGTAAAAAAGAAAAAATCAAAGAAAAAATCAAAAGAGATAGACTAGTCCCTTGAAGGACGGCTATCATATTATTCTTGCCATTCATATTATGTATAAAGTAGACCATACCCTCGAAGGATGGATACACTATTATTATGGCTTCTGGATTTTTTTCCACATTGATAAGCCTTCCTTTATCAGCATTTTCATAAAGCTTTCTACTATTGTTCTTTCCCTTTCCTAGAGCTAGGGCATAGACTTAAGGAACACCACCTTTGGAGATCCCTCTTCCCATGTACAAGTTACATCTCCAATTCCTTTGTCATGTCAACATTAGGATTACGAGCATCTTTCATCCATATTTATGTCATGGTATTCTGTTATAACTAACTATGGTTGGTTATGTATTAACACCAGCTATCGGCAGTAAGTACAATGCCTTGAGTGGTAACCTTTCTAATTTAACTCCAATCCAGTTCGAAACATAGTTTCCATGTACGCCCTTACTACAGCTATGCTCCATTCATCTCATCCAAATCATCTTTTATCAAAATCACATCAAATTTCACACTATGAATTTTATATCTATCCATCATCTTCATGTCTGTGTTTACAAATATACTTTTTGGTTTGTGAATTCTAATTGATCACCATTATAGTTTGCCAATCCTACTTGAGGATCATTCTCAAGGAAAGTTCGTTATCCTTTATCTCCTTATCTCTCAACATGTTCAATAACATCTTTGATCCATTTCTTCTCACTCTCCATTTCCACTCATCACCATTTGTCTCCACATCACCCTTCTCACCTTTCTGTCCTCTTACACGATGCCAAATATCTTACTTGTCTTTCCTCTTGAGTTTCCCTTTCACTCTTCTGCTTTCAGTTTAACACTCTTACTTAACCATCCATACAGCTAGAGAGTATTAGTTAAGGTATATATTCTTCCTTATATCCTCATGTTGTAGAAGATTCTCCACCATTTCCGCTTTCAATATACAATAATCACCATGAAAAATGTATTTCTGCTCCCTCTTTTCCACTTGACACTCTTGTGTCATCACTCCCACCAGGTGGGAATCCCAATTAAGGATTTCCCTTACACTTACCATTTACACTACATATGTTCCTCCATCCACTCATGTTACAATCCTTTTTTTCCTTGTTCTACTCAATCTTTTCATCAATTTTCTTCTTCTTCAGTTTGACGATCCTACTTAACCATCCCCGTCATAAGGCAATCTTACTTAAGATTTCATCTTAAGAATGGTTTTCTGTTTGACCCTTCCACCTCCAATCATATCTTCCTCATCTTCTTTCTCCCACCTCTCATTGTACTCATCCACTCCAACCAACCCTTCCACACATGTATCCAATACAATCTTGTCTTTCTCCTTCCATATCCTCACTACTGGTTTGGTGATCTTACCTAAATCCTCCTGGGGCATGGCGATCTTACTTAGGAGTCCAAATTAAGCATGATTTTTCATCCTACACTCACCCACTACCCCACATTCTCACCATCTACATTTTCTCATCATTCCCCATCATCACATCCTCTCACCTCCTCTTCTATTCTTGCAAACACCACTTCCTCCTTGCCCCCTTTTCATCTCCATCATCCATCGTTGTGTAATCTTACTTAACCATTTCTTCCCCATTCATTTTGTGTCTTGTTTCTTAATTTTTATCTCATTCATTCTCATCTGTTGCATCCTCTCCTTGTCTTCATCTTTCTACACATCATTATCCCTATTTTCTTTACTCTTTCCACTCTATCTTATAGAGTTCTCCCACATATCTACCCCCATATTTACCCGTCATTGTCATTGGTCTTCCCCTAACATTCTTTCATCATCATCTTATTTTTTTGTAGTAGTAATTATCGATGGACTTCTCCTAAAAAATCACTCATCCCCATTCTACACATTCTGAATCCTTTTCTTTGACCTCCTCCATTCTATCTTCATTCCTTCCTTACTCTTTGCCTTTAATCATTATCGGGGGACTTCTCCTAACGTCCCTTCATTTGCATTACCCCTCCAATTCTTGGTTTAATTTCTACCTCATCTCATATTTTTTCCCATATTTCCCTACTGATCATTATCAATGGATTTCTCCTAACATCCATTCACTAGCATTGCCTCTTCTATCCCATCCTTTCTTTTTCCTCGCCACCTCCCCATCTTCCATTCTTCCTTTCCAAATTCTTCATTGTCTTCATCATATACCCTCTCTCTATTTTCTCGTCATAAACTTATCCTCATCTCATGCATTTCCACATCTTTTAAAATCTATGTCATTCCTCCCCTAAAGCTTCTCTTTACGCTCCTTGTGCTTCTCACTCTTTATCAAATATTTCTATTCTTGGTTCCCTTCTACATAGTTTTCTTCATTTTCTTCTCCTCCTTTTTGATCCTCACCTTATTTCACTTCCTCTACATCGCCCTTCTCCCCATTTTACCTTGCACTTCCTCCTTACTTCCCCATTGATAACCTGACTCTTCATCATTGTCCCATCTCCTTTATCATCTCATCATCCACATGCATTTCCATGTGGCCAATTCCATATTTTTTGCCTTGGATTTCCTCATTATGATCTATTTCCTTGAATTTTCTTTTCTCTATCATCTCTTTCATTTTATATTACCTCTCTACTTTCCTCTGCTTCATCCTTCTTCACACCTTTCATTTTAAATAAATCTCTCTCTCTTTCGTAATTTCACCCTCTATTCTACCCTTTTCTTGTATGCTCTTTTTTTATCCTTCATTTCCCCCTTTCTTTATAATCCTTCTTTGTTATCTTCTTCCTCCCCTTTCATTG
This sequence comes from Taxus chinensis, assembly GCA_019776745.2. Classification (NCBI taxonomy): domain Eukaryota; kingdom Viridiplantae; phylum Streptophyta; class Pinopsida; order Cupressales; family Taxaceae; genus Taxus; species Taxus chinensis. The sequence continues at coordinate 672,075,198 of CM034147.1, read as the reverse complement.
CTTATTTTATCCTCTTCTGTCTCCGTCCCTCTATTCCATACCCCTATCGCCTTCACATTTGATCTTTCTTACTCTTCTCATAATCAAAAAATCCTCCTATCTATTCCCTTTTCTCTTTCTCAACATCCCTCACATCTGGCATTCACGGTTAATTCCAATGTTTATTTGTTTATGTATCACCATCTATCCCTTTCATTACTGTTATTGTTCTTCTCTTTGAAATATTAACCTCTTCTCTTTTCGATAACCCTGTCACATCTTTTATCTTTTTCAGTCCTCTTGTAAGGCCATCATCATATCCATTTCTATGAATCTCTTCCCATCTTCCTTTGAAATTTTTGTCTTGGAAGATACCATAACGGCCATCACCTATCTGATCTTGTTCTCTTCCATGAATATTTACTCTGATTTTGTTTTGTCACAAAATTATCTCTATGATACCTATCGAAGAAATGAGACTTCTTTATCTTCTTCACCTTATAATTTTCTAACACTTATGCATATTTCATATGAAACATGATTTCCATAATATTTATCACCCTTTTAGGAAATTTTATCTCACTTTTCTATCATATCTGCTCATCATGTGTACATTTATGAGTATTACCCCTAGGATATCTTATTTCAACATCCATATATGTCTTATGTTGGGGCACCTTTTCATCCTTGTACTTGTCAACACATATAACTCACTTGTATCCTTCTCATGCCCTGTGCTAGGGCATCATTATCTTCATCCACATCCCTTTACAGGCGCATGATTTTTCGTATGATTCCTCGCAAATAAAGGATTTCACACATATTTTCACTTTCAGTTGCACATATTTTGATGTTTTCCTATGACCCATTGGTCATCAGGTTTTACATCCATACTACAGTGGTCTTCACCCACTCATTGGTCTATAGAACTTTGTCATCTGTCTCCATTAATACTGCAATTTTCCTCTACCAATATGATATTGGAGTCACCGCAATAATTTTTTTTCATTGTTATTGTGATCCTTTTTTTACCTAAGGCATCTTGCCTTTGGTCATGTCTTCATCCATCCTCGAACACATATCTCATCTAACCCTTTTTAATTTTTTTTCTCATGGCTTGCTATCGCAAACCACTCAACAAAAAGGGGCAAATGTAGACACCAATTTTTGGTATAATGGCCCTCTGTCATCTCACATTCATGCAATTTCCATTATCGCTTTCTTTTTCTTAAATTAAATGAAATCCCATCCATTTTATCACCTTATTTAATTAATTATCAAATGGGATCCATGCAAACCCATTTGATAATTTAGATTTTGGCATTATCCCCCATCTCTCACAAATTATTCAATCCATGGGTATTAATATACCCATCTGAAACCCATTTCTAAATGAAATCTATCATCTCACCTACCATGTCAATCATGCTCCCCACTCCATCTAATAATTCAAGCCGTGGTCCCCACGTGATCACATCATATCTCGTAACTTGAGTTACTCTACCCAACCCTGGTTACTTGTTAACCCCAATCTAACCTCACATCCAAGCTATAAATATGGGTTTTCCTCCGTATTTCAAACCCTGACTGATATATTTTTCAAGAATACCTAGATAACCTAGACCTAGAGACCTAGGCCCAGAGAAGAGAATAAATATTTTAATTAAGTTATGCAAGTTTGAGGGATAATTATTTGCCATATTTTGTTATCTGACCATCTGGATGCCAAGTTCATCTCCATAGCAAAGTACAAGCTAAGTCCTCTTGTCATTTTAGTTACTTGTCATTTTATATTCCATTATTTTTGCATGATAACTACTGTTCATGATCTATTATTATCTTGTTTGACACATGGGTTGACATCCTCCAAGGGAGTTAATATCCTCTTGGAACCGACACTGTTCTAGGCAACACCCACATATTATGATCTAATCTTATCTAGTTCAGTTTTGCAGATCTAGCTTCTTTATATCATGCATCTATCTTCTTTGTGCCCATAGATCCACATCTGCATCTGAGGTCCTAAGCCCTCCATCATTTGAAGTTGCTGGTAGCTCCCAGTATCAGCCTTCACCCCACTTGAGAACTAAGTTTCCTGTATATATATATATATATTAGCACCTCACTTTACATGATTCACCACAATCTTGCATAGATGCATTATCGTGTTCCCCTTTTATTACACTATTGGTGGATCATAGTTTGATTATTCACTAGATAGTTGTTGATCATACATGGATTATCATTGAGATACTTTCTTACATTGTTGTTGTATTTGTTAGCTATTATTGGGTAGGTATAATATTTAACTTGATTGTGCAGATGAAAGGTTTCATCACATGAGAAACATGGGACTCAAGCAGGGGGATGTCTCGAACCAGCACAATGGGCCCTAAAAGGCAAAAGTTAATTCCTAGCTTATTTTGCTATGGGTAAAAATTTTGGACCTTGGTCTTGTTGTGGATTATTTAAAGCCCCCTTGTGATGTTGTATTATTATTACCATCTCATCTTATTGGTTTATCTAAAGACCTCTTATTATGAAATTGTTGTGAATAATTCTAATCCTCTTTTCTATTAGCTTTAACCTTGATTTTAACTCTAACCCCTTGGATTTTATGCAAATTTTATTGTCTTTCTTTAGTCTTCCTAATGGAGGATCCGGGACACCTAATAATGGATTAGGTGAGCCCAACAACCTCTCCTAAATGTCATCTTTCCCCCAAAGTCGGATTTGGGAAAAAGGTGATATCTAAGAGGTTGTAAAAGGCAATTTATGGACTAAATTTTCCTTGAAAAGAGTCCCTAGGCCCTATACCTAGGGGTAGGTGGGATTCTTCATGGAAACCTGAGCCCATTTGGCATTTTTCACCCCTTTTTCTCCCTCATCTTTTACAAAAATTTCTTGATTATGTGAATCGTGTTGGGATGTGGGCATCCTCCATGATTGCTTGGATTTTTTTTTTCTTTTTTTTTATTTGGGGTTTTTGGCGAGAAAATTTTGGAGATTGTGGATTGTTTGAATCATAGGTGGAGGGTGACACTTATCACCCTCCCATTTGGAACTTTGTGTTAATCGTTTCCTATATCATCCCCTCTTGTGGAAGGGATTGGGTTTACTTGCTTCATTTTTCTTGCTTTGGGTTTGATTTTGGGATCTTGCAAGGAGAAGGAAGTGGATTGTCCAAGTTTTGCTTGGAACACTTGTTTACTCTTGAGGTAGGATCTTACCTCAAATTTCTTCTTATTTTAAATGGTTAAAATTGTGTTGTGTGGATTGCAATTGGTTGTTCAATTTTCTCTCATCTTTTTTTCTCATACAATCTTACATGCATTGGATTTTAGCATGTTTGGGAATATGGAAGAATCCCCTTTTTTTACTCACCCTCATGTTTAATGGACAAGCTTAAGGGAATTATGGTTTACCCCTTCATTTGATTTGAAGGGCATGGAGGGATAAGTGGAGAATTAATGGAGAGATAAGGAGAGTATTATGATATCTCATGGAAGGATAAGAAGAGTATTATGATGTCTCATAAAGAGATTAGGAGATGGTAGCTTACTAAGGTGAATTTGGTTCTAAATTTGGAAATTTATGGGATATATTGTCCCCTCTTCCCTCACTGAGAATTTTGATGCTTCTCAATTCTTTGATTGATTATATTGCATTATTGTTTAGGGTGTTACTCCCCAATATTATATCCTTTCTTGATTTTTGGTTAAAAGGAACGATAACCATATCGTAACTAGAAAATAACTCAGATGCTAATCAAACACCATGATCAATAAAATGAAATCAATTCGCTAGAATAACTTTACATAAAACCATTGCAAACAAATGAGCAACAATATCATATATTACTATGGAACTCAATGAAATACAATGAGAATGAGCCTTTCTTATATATGCAAGGAATAACAATCTAAGAACCATTCAAGGTTGTAGATCAACCCATAAATCAAGGAAAGAACTAGTCAAGACCATAGATTTAGGAAAGAACTAGACATCAAGGATCTAGTCAATACCATAGATCAAGGAAAGAAATATACCTAACAACTAGATAATATCCCCTTAATATTTTACTAAATAAAAAATAAATATCCACACACATAAGTGGGCGAGGATAAAGACAATAAAGGTAAATAAAGTACCTATGTGAACATGAGCTAAGGTAAATACATACTCTAACACCCCCCACAAGTGAAGATAGGGAAAAAAAATAGAAGTGGCATGTCCATAGTATGAGTCTCGATAAATAGGCCTAATGAGGTACCCATGTATAATATATCCATGAAGAAATATTGAACTAAAAGAAGGAAATAATACTGCTAGAAGGGAAGAGAAAGAAGAAGAAGAAGGAATATGCTCTCACAAACACCCCCAAGAAAAACTTCTGAAACCCCAAGCATTCTACGCAAATCAAGGTAGCGAGGTGATACAAAAGGCTTCGTACAGATATCTAGAACTTACTACTTAGTTGGAATGTACTCTAAGTAAAGAACTCCATCCTAAACCTTCATAGTTAGATCTGGAATGATTTCCTTTAGTTCTAGAACTCCATCACTTAGTTCTGGAACTCCATCACTTAGTTCCAAAACTTTTGGACTTAGTTCCAGAACTCCTACATGTAGCTTCGGAACCCTCATAGCTAGATCTGGAACGATTTCCTTTAGTTCTGGAACTTCTCTAAAGTTCTGGAACCGATGAGAATTTATTTATTTCCACAACTTCCAATGATTTAGCAATCAGTGATCCTTTCAATCAGGAGTAGATTGGAAGATTTCCGATTCTTCATACTCATAGATCTAGGGATAACTATCGTACAATAGTATGTCCAGCCATGATCCAATTCAGCATCTATTTTGGGCACGATTTGGTTCTATCTGAATCAGTAGGACAATTATGGTTGTAAATAAACCTGTGGAAGAAGTATATATATGTAGACCTATAGATAGATAGTAAGATAGAGAGATATAGATATATACATAGATAAACACGTAGAGAGATAGAAAGAGATAGTACGTTTTTGTAATGCAGAACAATTTATCAATAAAATAGCCATTCCTGTTTTGAGAGTATATTAAGTTGTCAAATCCTATTTCAAGGTGGAGCAAGGGCCCACTGTTCCAAGAACCAGGATCTTAATTTTATTAGTATTTATATTTCCAGAGAAAATAGTATAGATCGATTTATTCTGTAAATGCTTTTGTAGTGCCCACATTTTATATACACAAATACAACAGTAAAATTCCAGGATAATTTTTTTTTGACTTGCAAATGCTTACTACACATAACATAACATGGGATTTAATTATAGAAATCAACACACATGCAACAATCACATAAGTCATCGACTCACATAGACACATGCAAGCGACATCGACATGTCGATACCACACTCTTCCCAACGAATGAATACTAGGAAAGATCCAACCACAAGAAACGTGACTATAGGAATGGTGAACCCATGACATATCATTACTTTGACTGTATTTTTGGTTAAAGTTAACATTCCAAGGAAATTTTGAGCAAGGATAAATTTCCTCGTTTGTCCACCTAAATTTTCTTAAGTTTGTTCCGCGGTTAAAAAAAAAAAGAACAATTCCACCTTCCCAAGTTGGCTTCTTATACTTTATATAAATTTCCATAACTGACATACATAATTGGAATAAATCAAATTACATACAAAGTACTTAATTATCCTATTATTATGCAAAAATATTCTTCTCCAACGTTTATTTGATGTCTATAGTTTTACCCTTACGACTCAAATGAAAGTGACTTGATGCCCAAAACGCAATCAAAGGATTTGACGAAGATATTAGATACAGGGCAGCTTTGCACCAAAATGTTTCTCGATTCACACTAAATTTATTTCTCTACCATTGTTATTATAATTTGAAAACTTATTGAATTCCAATAAGATTTATATATATCTATATATACATATCTTTTGTTTTCTCATAGTTTGGTCGCACCAAGGTGACTTATATTCTTTGAAACACTTGATTATGTTTAATTAAGTTTTAAGGACTTCATGAGTGACCTCCATCCTAATCTTAAATATCATTCTCATCTTAGGATATGATTATACATCGCACTATGGTCTCGTTCATAGCATTGTTGTGTAATCAGGAGTTACAGAAGTATTTGACTACCATTAGGAAAGGGGTATATGGTTGGAAGATATTGTAAACCATAAACGAACCACAAGTGACACCTCCTAATCAGCTGAGGTTTGGTTTCTTCCATTATGCACTCAATAACCTACACCTCAACTATATAAGAGTTTAAGGCAGGTGGACAAAATTATACTAAACCACATTCAAGGACATACCAAGGTGTTATTTTGATAGAATCCAGGGTTGCACCGCTTAGTCGTTCCTTCGAACAAGGACTCATAAGGTGACTTCTAAGGTGATCTTCAACACTCAGCATGGTGTTGGACCTGAAGAGAGGACATTCTTCTCGTGATTATCAAAACTAGAAGGAAACTGCATACTCTGGATAAGGTTGGACCATGTTATTCCTAAAATATGGGTTCACGAAAATGTCGCTAGACATAAAGACTATGACGGTAATCTCCAATGAGGGGTTTTATTTACCTAACCTATGAGGTTTCATCAGGTGCAAAGTTTAAGGTCATTCTTCGGTTTTAAATTTCTTATATGGTAGGAAGGGATCACACATACAGGAAAGTTATGTACGAATATTTTATTAGCGTTGAGTGTTCCCATTAAAAATCATTATTGTGTTTGCAAGGTAAGAAGGTAACCCTATAATTAATTTAATCATTTATTAAATAATGAGAAGGTACTACAATGTATTAACTTCAATTTCAATTTACTAAGTATAAACCAAACACTTTTTTTTCCATATACAACTAAAAATCAAATTGAACTGGTGATTAGAAGTACATTCCATAAGTATCCCTAAAACTAGCATATCATGCATGGTAACAAATCTCAATTATAATTTTTCGGTAACAAGAGACTACATTACATAGTTATTCATTTTACAATGACCTATAAGAGTTATAAAAATAATAATTAAATTTCACATCGCCTTCTTCGTCGTCATTCATCCATCTTGCAAAACCCACATGAGCATGATATCAGTGATAATTCGCTGGCATGGCATCCCCCCCTAATTAATCATAATTGTCATTTTTCAGTTTCCCATTTACATCAGACAACAATGACAATTTTCCAATTGAAATAAAAAGTCTATAAACATGTATTCCTTGCATTTCATTTTTCTACATTTTATAAACCCAGGAGAGAGAAAGAGAAAGGAAGAGAGAGAAAACATCATTTTGTCAAAAGTTCAAATACACACAACAAGTCTCATTTTAGTGTTTTAAACAGTTATTTATGTGTGTAAAAATTTTCCAGGATTAATTGGCAACCCTACCAGAGTCCGTAGTTTTCTACTTTTACATTTTCTCACTAGCTGCAAAACGTACAAAATGGGCTCGGAGGCTAAGACAATACTTCCAAAGGTTATCTTCCAATGAGCACGCACATCCTGATTAACTTTCTGCATGACCCCAAATATACCAAGAGCTCATTGCAACTGACGGAATTGAAAAGGGGCACACGGTTTACGTTTGGCGGCTAGTTTTCCAGGGTCACTGGTTGTAGTTCACCCAGTTGTAAAATGACAAAAGTTAGCTCGAGCACCCAGAAAACCGCATCCATAACTGACATTTGATGGAGAAGCACGCAATGAGACATCTCCTACTAGTTCCCCTATGTAACGAGAATTCATCAGAGTCAATGGGATTGAGAACTAGACAACCATGTTCAAATGGCGACAAGTTTTCTGGAGTGACAAGACAAAATTGGACCATTTTGACCTCGTCAAACTACGACTGGAGGATTACAAAACGGCTTCACCAAACTATCCAAAAAATTTATCTTTCCTATACCGAATGTTCCATGCATTTTTCTAGTATAAACGCCAGGGGTTTGCAAAGAAAAAACGTGATTTCTCTTTCCGGGTTCCAAATGGTGGTCCAAAACGAAAGTCAACTTCCCAGTTTTAACAACTACCTACTGTTGTAAACCGATGTAGCAGGGCTCCTATAAGAGCGTCAAAAGGATGTCAAATGATCGTTTCGGGTCAAACCAAAAATCAAGGCGACTCCTTGTATACCAAAGTAAGTGAATGAAACTTCACATCTCGTTTTCAGAGTTGCGAAGGGTGTTTAGTGAGTCTCCGAAAAATGCAAAATTTAACTATTTTAAGTAGGAAGAAGGTCAACTTAATCAATGGAGAGTCAAATTTGTCTGGTCGATAAAACGATACTGGAGCGATCAAAAGGGGTAAGAGTTTTCTAGATCATCTCGAAGCGAGGGTGATATTTCATGGTTTAAAGTAGGTGAGTTATAATGGCTCTGAGAGTTGCGACATGACACTTTATTGTTTTGCAATGAGTTGAAGAGACATTTAACTGTATTTAAAAATCCTAATGATTTAAAATTCTATTTAATTGCAAAAGAGAACTAAAATACGAGAATTAGGAGAGGTAAGGGAAGAAGGACCATGCCTGGAAAATGAAGCCGGTCGAAACCGCAGGCTTGGGTTCAGTCTCGTGCTTGGGCACTTCGTCAACTAGATCATGAGCATCAACAGCTCCACCATTTGACATACACGTCTATCAAGGAAGTTGCATTGTAAACAAAAACATCTTGTTTTCTATGCCTTGATGGTTTTCCATGGTCAATTCTAAAGCTCTTATTTTTGCACATGCGGGGAGGAAGCTGACAAAGGTTGTTGAGTTTGGCTTTACCTCTGCCAATTGCATTTGCTTGAAAATCTCCATGGCCCTTTCAAGAAGCCCATTCTATGAGCATCCTGCAATGAATGCATTCCATGAGACCACATTCCTCTCAGGCATTGTATTGGAAAGGCTGAAAGCCTCATCAAGAAGGCCATTTTTTGCATATGCTACAAATCATTGCAGTCCACAAGAATGCATCTCGTTGAATCATTTTGTCAAATAGTTCATGTGCCTTTTTAATAGCAAGAAGGCCATTTTGTGCATACCCTACAAATCATTGCAGTCCACGAGAATGCATCTCGTTGAATCATTTTGTCAAACAATTTGTGTGCCTTTTTAACAGACTCATTTTTTGCATGCCTGCTATCATGGAAGTCTAGGAAACCACACATCTTTCAGGTATTTTGTCAAACAGTTCACACGCATGGTGTAAGCCTTCACATTTTGCAACTAATTTCTACATAACCCGAAATCATTGCATTCTATGGAACTGCATTTCTGCCACGCATTTAGTTGAAACCGGTCGCATGCTTTCACACTTTACATACGCATCTACAATGGCACTTGCAATTGCAACATCTGACAAGGTTCCAAGGCATTTTTTGGCCTTGATGAGAGCCCACACAAGCCTGGGCGCGGGTTGGAAGAGTGGCTGCCACGTTTGTAAAAAGAACAGACACAAAATGCCTTTGTTTTTGCATTATTTTCCACGTGGTGAGAGTGGCGCAGCCTGGGCACATGCTGGACATTTTGTGGAGTCTGGCCTGCTTGAATCACAGTGTTTGCATGAAAGTTTCCAAGGCCATTTCAATAAACTCATTTTTTTTTGGGTGCACAAAACCTACGCCCCAAGCCAGCCACCCATTCTAAATGCAGTGACCAAACCCTAGCATGAAGTTTTGGGGCTTTTTCCGCCCTTCTTCACTTTCCCTAATCCGCCCCCACAAACATGATTAATTTAAATTTTAGTTCTTTTTTTTTTTTTGCTTGTTTGTTTTAACCAGATAAAAACACAAACAAGCCTAAAATGAAGAAAAAGATAATAAACACACAGTAACGATCACCAAATTATTAATAATGATAACATGAATTTAATAATAGTAATAATAATAATAATAATAATAACACAATTTTATTAACCGTATTACTAAAAAATCGCCCAACAACGAGGAGTAATACATTTAATAAGCACCGATCGACCATAAAATTATAATATTATTACCAACATTATTATTACGATTTTACGGCTTAAAATAATAATAATTATTATTTATCCTATTAATGTTGACAACCCGACAAACTCGAAGATCTGAGAACCAAATTTTCCTTTACCCGTATAACCGTCCATGACGCTACGGGGTCCACAGTTTGGGGTGTCGACAACAACCCGAAGGGTAAGAAGGAGAGGGGGAAGGTGAAAAATCTTCACTACGACCCGGAAAAGGTCAACAACGGTCAACGAGAGCACACACACACCAGTCTCCCAGGATTAGTAATAGGGTCGGCAGGTCAGGGGACTAGGAACATTGAACGGAGCATTACAGCTTTTGATTACTCAAGTTGAAATATGTCATATACTTTTTCCTACAGGTGTTCTAGATTAGATTCTTCTTTATTTGCAATCAACTTAGACATTCTCAAATTGTGTGTTTATTTCCAAAGAAAGTGTGTTTATTTTTGTAATGTGTGATTACTTACAACAATCTATTCCATTATGTAAATGTGTGTTTATTTACAGCAATCTATTTCTTCAGAGAGTGTTTAATTCCAAAAAGTTTTCATAGTTTGATTTCAAAAAGGTTTTAGCCAAGGAATCCTCAAGACATTGAGAAAATCCCCCAAAAAATATAAAAAGAAACAAATACCTACAGTTAATTACTAGATCACTAAGATTTCTTATTGCATATAGCTTTGGACACCACTCATGGTTCGAATATGACATCAATAAAGAGTTGATTAAATGAAGGGAATAATGACAACCATCAACAATATCCTTGCTCACTGTTGGTGGAAGGATTAAACACATTAAGCCTTCTTCATGTGAAGATTTCAAGGCCGACCCATTAGTATGGAATATTTTTCATGATGGTGGTGTTACATAATTTATAGAAATACTATCTGGTCCACTCTGTCTGAGTGACCAATAGTGTGCTAGAAACCTGGAAGAAAGGAATAGTCAAAGTGGGAAAGACTAAATTTTTTATTTCGATAGAGTAAATTATAGTTGTGACGAGGATCCATATGGAGGGATAATTTTTTTTAAATGCTCACTTCAGGAGGAGATGGATGAGTTCATGTGTCCTGGTAAAAATTTGAGAGTGTATCACTAGAACTATGAATGGGACTCACTTCCACAACCTTGGGATAGGGTTGCTGAGCAATTGAGGAGGTACTTCACACTAGAGAAATGCTACAAAGTGATCTAATGGACCTCAAATTTTTATTTTTATGCATCTTTGACATGATCAGAAGGTAAAATTTTCCTATTTTTTGTTTCAATCACTTGAGAAGTCCCTTAAGCTGGCTAGAGAATATGAAGTTCCTTTCCTACATCAAGGCCTTTCATATTTTTATCTTTAAAATAAAAGCTTCCCAAATAGAAATCCCTCACTTCCCCTCTAATCTAGGAAAGCAACATCATGTCCCCCCTCCTCATCCATAACCAACTCTCTAATTCCTTTGCTGTCATCACCACCTTTGTCTCCCTTCTAAATCCGATTCAGACATCATGATCATTAGCCAAATTAGTCTGGTGGTCTCCCCCAATTATTTTCTTTTGTCTCTCTCTCTCATCTTCTTTGGTGTCTCTTAACCCTTTGGACTCCTCAGAGCACTCTCGTAAGGTATCTAAACCGATTTTGGACCCAACATCAACTTCCTCTCCACCTCTTTCTGAAACTTCTCTAGCTTCACCTCTCGTCTCCACTGACATTATAATGGCCCTCTATCATTTTTTCAACGAAGTTCGCATGGACTTAGAAATTCCATATGTGTTATGGGATCTCTCCTCATTTTACCCTGTTTCTACTTTATCAGAGAAAATAGACTCCCCCACTACAGCTTCGGAACACCATGAGCATTTAGAGAATATATCTCCTGATCCGCATGAGGCCATTGAAGATTATGTTACACTCAGTATCTGTTATCAAGGAATGAAAAATTCACACAAATATGACATGGATGAAAAATCAATTATGAATTCGTATAACACATTAAGTTATTAGATGTGATGGTTGAAGGAAGCCCTACTATTGATGCTAACGATGAAGCAAATACTCTCATGAATATCTATAAAATGTAATTTGGATTTGTCCGATTTGGGACTTTTTGGTTTTTTTTTTGTTGCATACAAGATTTTTCTCTTTTTATTTCATTGTAATATCTAGTTGTGAGGGATTTTTTTGTGCAATTATGTGGGTCATTTGGAAAAACCCACTTTGACTCTAATTCCAAATAGTTTCATGTTTTGGCGTATCGTAGTTGCGACTAAGCTTCTAATATCTTAATGATTTTTTATTGCATCGTTAAGATTGATATGCTCCAAATATTATGTCTTGGTATAGCTAAGAAGCTTCTCATGTCACAATATCCTACTTTATTTTGATAAAACGCGATGACCACCAAGCTCCAAAAATTTAGGGTGTGGCATAATGTACCATTTTCTAATATCAAAATATAATTCTCTTACTAGTTAGGTGCTAGCGAAAAACTAATCTTGGAATATTATATTATGGGATTATGACCAGAAAAGATATAAATATATTCTTCCAATTTGTTAGATGTTGTAAAATATATTATGGGATTATCAACTGAAAATTTATACATAACATGTTATGGCAAAACCTAGTGACCGTGAAGCTCAAAATATCTTTCTTATGTTTGTTAACTGCTACTATATTTTAAGCTCGAAATAATATATTGTTTAAGTACCTAGTAGATGCTAAGCTCAAACTATGTTGATTCAAATTTACTAAATCCATGTGACCATTAAGATCCAAATATTATGTTTTGGTGTAACCCATCGGTAGCTAAGCTAATAATATATTATTTCTTTTGTTGAAATCTAGTGAGTGCTAAGCACCAAATATTAGGTTATGTTATAATCTTACGGATGCTAAGCTCAGGATATCATTCAATAACATGTTAAATGATAGCAACCACTATGCTCGAAATAATATACTAGGGAAGTACCTAGTCTTCACTTAGTTGAAAATATGTTAATTTAATTTGTTTAATCCTATCCACCGTAACCTCCATATATTATGTCATTGTTTAAACTAACATCAGCTAAGTTCAAAATATAATCCTGTAATTTGTTAACTGTTGTAAAATATCGTAGCTATGAATTATTGAACCTATCAAATTTAATCTGTAAATAATATGTTGTGGCATAAGCTAGTGGTTTCTAAGCCCAAAGTATCTTAAACCACCAATAGTCTCCAAATATTATGTGTTGCATAACCTTGTGGGTGTTAAGCTCGAAATATCTTAATTCCAAATCTTAAATTCATTCAAAAAAATTAGCTAATTTATAGTTGTCTTGATTGCAATAAATATCTCCAAATTCAATGTCGTTGATAAACTTAGAGGTAGCTAAGCTAAAAAAAAAATAATTTAATTTATTGAAATTAACGAATTATAAATTTACAATATATTTTTTAGGTTATGTTTAATCATAACATAGAGGACATTGGACTCAAAATGTATTTCTTTTGTTTGTTAAATACTATTGACTTTTTAGCTCAAAATATTATATTGTTAAGTTCTTACTTTCTTTTGTTGAAACCTAGAGATTACTAAGATCCAAATACTATATTATGGCATAACCTAGTGGTTGCTAAGTTGAAAATATATTAATTTTATTTATTAAATCCTAACCATTGATAGGCTACAAATATTGTGTGGTACAATAAACTAACGGGCACTATGCTTGAAATCTATTAATTTAAAATCTTAAAATCATACAATAAAGTTGTCTAATTTATACATGTCTTGATTGTTATACAGGTCTCCAAAGTTAACGTGGTTGATTAACTTAGAGGTCAATAAGATCAAAACAACTTACTTTAATTTGTCAAAACTTTGTGACTTATAATATTTTAATAAAAAAATAGATGATTGTAAGGGGTAATCTTTTTTGGTGGTGATAAGAGGATATGGTATGTGTGGATTTAATAGAAATTTATGACGTCGATAGATTACATTCGTATGATAGAGGAAAACGATTAAGGGTTATACACACGCAAGATGTAAGATGGTGTTGGGAATTTAAGAGTTCTAATGGGAAGCATGATATTATGATTAGTATATCCAATTAATGATCTTCTATACCCTCACACTTACCTCATTTTGTGTGTTGTGCGTTAGTGGCTTTATATCTCTGGGCTAGCTAGACATTTCACTACCCCTTTCCTCTTTTCATTTTTGTTCATTGTGATTCATGTCCCTCTGTAATGGTGACAAAAGTACTAGTTGTTTCTTAGGTAGCATGGACTGTGGTCTTAGCATGAAGAGGTAGAGAGCTATGACAAGCAAGGATGATGGGGAATCGTTTACTTCTTGGATGGACGAGAAAATTTGAAACGTAGCTATGTGAAATTGGATCGAGAAGGTCTATTCGATCGCAGATCGATTGGAAGAAGAAGATGATGGTGATATTTTTGATAGCATGAACAAGTTGATGCTTGACTCGAACTAGTTCAAAGGACGGAGGAAATTTTTTTACATGGCACAAGGATCGAGTCTGAAAAACATATTGTCCAACTCTTTAGGGTAGTTTATCTTGAATAATGAGAATGAGATGTTAGAAGAGTGTTTATTTAGACTTTAGTATCATGTTCATGCCTTGATGTGGGGATACGGGTGATTGCATGTGATCTGGAGGTGGTTTTGAAAAATTAGGGTATAGAACTCCCTGTTAGAGCTAAAGTGAAAATGTCATAATACTATGTCGATTTTTCCTCCTCTGATCAGAGTAAAGGGGATGTGGATGTTGATATCATTGACAGGATGGAGCTGAGAGGCTAAATGGCGTAATATTTCTTGGATGCATTTGTCTTTATTTTTTTATCAAGGGTCAGAATGGTTGTCTGTATAACGAAGTGTATATATATAGGAAGTATTTATGGGTGAAGTATAGCTGATTAAATCTCTTCCCCATATTTTGGCATATATTTAGTATGATAATTTACTTGTAATCATCATGGGAGTCCATTGCTAGAAGAATTATCATCGAATATCCTAGTTTAAAATATTAAAACCTTAGAATGAATTCAAATTATATATATAATATATATATATAAATATATATATATATATATATATATATATATATATATATATATATATATATATATATATATATATATATATTCTTTGCGATACATAACCTAGTGAATTGAATACCCAAATAATATGTTTTGGCATAACCTAGCGGCCGCTAAGCTCTTAATTCCTTAATTTAGTTTATTAAATTCTAACCACTGCTACGTTCTAGTAATTTTTGTAGTAGCATAACCTAGTGGGAGCTAAGATCGAAATATCTTAATTTAAAATCTTAAACTCAAACGATAAATTCAACTAATTTATACACATCTTGTTTGCATCTTTGAAGATTACACTATCATTTGCTAAAGTTTTGTTGAAACAAAATGTAACGGAAACTTAACTCAATATGTCTTTCTTTAGTTTTTAAATTATAGTGACTCTTTATGTCTAAAATAATATATTGTTTAAATACCTAGCGGCCACAAAGCTCAAATTATGTTGATGTAATTTATTAAATCCCGGTATTCACTAAGATCATATTATTATGTTTTGGCATAACCTACCAGCCGCTAAACTTATAATATTTTACTTTCTTTTACTGAAACCTGGAGACTTATAAGATCCAAATATTATGTTGTGTCATAAGCTAGCGGATGCTAAGCTCAAAATATTATTGGGCAACTTGATAGATTATAGCACCCACTTAGCTAGAAATATTATAGTGTGGAAGTACCTAGCACCCACGTAGCTAAAACTATTTTAATTTAATTTGTTTAATCCAACCAATTGTAATGTCTTAATATTATGTCTTGGGATAACGTAGTGGACAAGAGACCACAAAGATTTATATTAAAAAAAATTAAATACAACGTAATATACTCGATGAATCCTAGTGACAACTAAGTTATTCTTAAAAGTAAATATATTATTTTTATAATGAAGTTGTGTTATGAATTTAATTTTTAATCTTTGTGTATTTAACACAAGACAAATAAAAAAGTGATTGCTTGAAAAAAACAATTGTGTTGCCTATAACAAAATCCACTTATCCATGAATCCGCAAAGGTAAACGAAGACTACATCCAAAAAATAATTACAACCTAGCAATCACTAGAGTAGGAAATATTTTTCATGTAGATTGTATTCAAACACGAGTTTATAGAAATGGTAAAAAATAAATATGGACCTTTATATAATGGTATACGTATAAGCCTAGGCCCATTATACTCTAGCAACCACTAAGCTATTCTTAAAAGGGTAAGTGCACCAAGTTGGGGGGTCAAAAGGGGGTCTGAAGTGGATGCATTTTTTTGGAGAAAATAAAACTTTAACTTGTATGAGTTTTTTGAAATAGTTACACTGAAAATTAGAAGATGTTGTATAAACATGAATCGTAGCATTTTGAATCTATTTTTTAAGCTACTGAATTTTATTGAAAACAGATAAGATTAAGTGGGTTAAATAACTAAAATACCAACAAGTGATACTATTTTTGTTAAAAAAAAACATAATAGAGTGACTTTCATGCCCCCCACCATTTTTTAGCACCATTTAGTATTTTTGAAAACCCTTTGGAAGAAAAATAGATAGGAGCATCTAGTTTGTGCTAGATTTTTTAGATTTTTTTAGCTAGTATTTTTTTAATGATTTTTCTAGAGCCAAAATTTTAAAATTTGGAAAAATAATGGAGCTCTGACCGTGCCCCCCCCAAACTACCTCAAAAAATATTGAATATTAGATTTTTTTTACTATGTATAGAATTAGTCCTAGTTTGTGTTAGTATAACATTTTTTTGATTTTGATGAGCCAAATAAAAAGATACATGGAAAAAGATAGACATATTTACACTTTAAATAAAAGTTATAAAAAAATATAGTTAGAAAATAAATAATATGGGAACCTTATATTAGTTAGAAAATTTGAAAAAATATATTTTTTATAAAGAAAGAACTCTACTCTACGTCATGATATAATTTTTTAAACGAATTGATCATTTTATGTTGATTTAACATGGACGAAGTGACATTTTTGCATTTTTCCTCCAAAAATGTGTTTTTTTATTGTGTTTGTGCAGGTCTATGCCTCAAGCTTGGGGGTCCAAACCAGATCCAAGCCTAGAGGTATGCATTGGAAAAAGGGAAAATGTAAAATGCGTATGTGTTCTGCATAATATAGACATAATATGTGCTTTTAGCATGATTTTATTTACAAAAATAAATGTTTAAATTTATTATAAGTATATTTTTTTCATTTATTATTATTTCTTATAATTTAAATTTATTTTAGTAAATAAAAGAAATTAGTATCACTGTGTGTCTTATGTGTAAGAGCTAAACCAGATTTGCACAATAAACTTCACACTGTGTATTGATATTCAAATACATTTACATATATATAGGACATATAATTCCTATATTTTAGGAGGTAGCCTTAACTACTTCTCCCACGAATATCTCCCACACTCTATATACGTGAGTGGTTAAAACTCACCAACAAATAATTGTTATATGTTGTTTTATATAACAACCATATAACATAATATACTAACAATACTATTTCACTCATACACTATATGTATATTATTATTAATGAGTTATAAACTCATATAATAATAATATATTCCAAGTATTATTCCATCCATACAAATGGGATCACTAACAAAGTATATTTCCTAACATTCCCCCCTTAGTGTGAACATGGGGGAAAACCTGCCTTTGTACTTGCACCTGCTGATGATCTGGTGATTTTCACAGGATGATCACAAACCTCAGGGATGGTTTTGCAAATGGTTGAACACAAACCGAGAATGGTGGTTTTGCAATTGGTTTACCACAAACCACAAAGTGATGGTTTTACAAATGGATTACCAACAACCAAGAATGGTGGTTTTGCAATTGGTTTACCACAAACCACAAAGTGATGGTTTTGCAAATGGATTACCAACAACCAAGAATGGTGGTTTTGCTATTGGTTTACCACAAACAACAAATGAAGGTTTTCAAGTGGTTTACCTACAACCACATCATGATGTGTCAAGTACTATCATCGGCCCTCATCACATTTCACTGTCGGGAATAACATACGAAATTCTGCTGACATCTGTTGCTCATACATACATAGAAAAAACTGACATACTAGAAATGGAACATTGGATCATGTTCCCCCCTCAATGTGAAATTTCCACTTATTCATTCATGAACACTATAAACAGGAACACTGATACTAGAAATCTGAAAAAAAACATGACAAGAAGCACACGACACAAGTCACCAATGCTGATATGCGGCCCCTGTCGTTGGCAACTGACGAGAGGTCGCTGAATGACCTCCAATCTCCGATGCCTCCTGCCTCTGGTGTTTGTTGCTAACTCAACGGAATATGGCTTTGAAGCTCATCTTATTTCACATTGAACTTTATTTTTTCTCCCTCCCACAATGTTAACCACAAAATTTATTAGGACGTCGGTCACTGCCGAAAATGCATCCACAAGATGTTTTTTTTATTTAAATTTTTGTTTACAATTTCCGACTCTTGACACCACAATAAAAAATAAAAAACTAAAATCACCTATTTTATTTTTACAATAACACCCCCCCCCCTTTTTTTTGACACAAGTTTTCTATTACTCTAAACAATACTAACCAAAGACATTGACCACTTCATAAAAAAATGGATGACAAAGAGACTTAAATATGTAAATATACTATCACTTAAAATGTAATATTTAATTACATTTTATAACACAATGACATATATGATTGACCATCTTTTAATTTTACACACTTAAAAGGACTAAACTAAATGAGATGTGTGGATTATATAAGACTCGCTGAACATTAACGATGGACCAAAATAATTAAAGACTTCAATTCAATGGGACAGTATGTTTTAAGAGAAAATGTATGGAAAATATGAATGGGTTGACAAAACACATTAACACACAATATGGAAAAATGAACGGACTCGTGAAAATAGTATAGATATGACCTGAGTATGACCGAACAACTAGATGGCGATTGGAACTGTGCCGTGAATGTTGACAATAAAAAACAACATGCCCTGAGAATCTTCCGCAACATCCATTCATCAATTTGCGCAGAAGATTGAGGAAGGATTACTTCGCTGGAGAATGAGATGTGGTTTTCTAAACCATGAAGAGTTTGATAACAGGTATTTTTATCAAATAATGTTTGATCTACCATGAACAACGCCCTGGTAAATAACTATTGAAGAATAATTTATTTGATCCTTTGCTCAAATGCAATTTATCGCATGACTGATCTAACGAAGTCTCATCTAGTAATGGACAGTGAATAACCTTTGAAATAACAAATCTGAGCCAAAAAAATACACAGAAAGACTTGATGCCAAAGTTATGGTACGTGTCCAATAGAAACCCGCAATAGGACCCAATTGGAGGTCATTCTGATGCAAATCACTACCAATTCATGTCTTCCCAATCATCCAAAAGAAAACCGACAGTCAAGTAACAGTAGGTTATGGAGGAGTTTGCAAAATTCAAAACCAATTCAATATTTTCACTGAGATGCAAATGCAAGAAAGTCGATACAAAATACAAATTGATCCTTAGTGTAGCAGAAGTCAGGAATTGAGTAGAAAACTCTCAATTTATGACCAACATGATTTTATTAGAGTATTTCATGGCACAGGGCAATAAAGGAATTGCAACAATGCCCCTTCATAGATTAACAAACCATTAATATTTCCATGACTCGCTCTGACACCAAATGTAAGAGCTAAACCAGATTTACACAATAAACTTCACACTGTGTATTGATATTCAGATACATTTACATATATATAGGACATATAATTCCTATATTTTAGGAGGTAGCCTTAACTACTTCTCCCACGAATATCTCCCACACTCTATATACGTGAGTGGTTAAAACTCACCAACAAATAATTGTTATATGTTGTTTTATATAACAACCATATAACATAATATACTAACAATACTATTTCACTCATACACTATATGTATATTATTATTAATGAGTTATAAACTCATATAATAATAATATATTACAAGTATTATTCCATCCATACAAATGGGAGCACTAACAAAGTATATTTCCTAACATTATGAAACCAGTCTCACAACTCCACAAGTTACGGTTTAGGATATAGTATTTTATAGTATAATCTAGTATAAACATAGGCAATTTTCAAGATTTCAACATTTAGCCTAAATATTTTACCATTTAAATTCTAAAATCAAAACCCTAAACCCTAAATATTGATCCCTTAACCCTAAAACCTAAACCATGAAACATGATCCCTAAACCCTAAACCCAAAGTCCTAAGCCCTAAACCATAAACCTTAAACATTCAACCCTTACTCGTGAGCTATAATGCATAAACCCTAAACCATGAACCATGAGCCTAAAATTCTAAACCCTAAACCACAAACCATAAAATCTAAAGGATAAAATCTAAACCATGACCCCTAAACCCTAAACCTTAAACCCTAACACTGAATCCTAAACCCTAAACCTTGAGCCCTAAACCCTAAACCCTAAACACTGATCCCTAAACACTAAACCCTAAACCCTGAAATCTATGACCTAAAGCCTCAACCTTTAACCCTGAGCCCTGAACCCTAAAATCAAAATAATAAAAACTAAATGTTGAACCTTAAACCCTAAACCCTAAAACCTAAACCCTAAACCCTAAAACATAAACCCTAAATCCTAAACCCTAAACCCTAAACATTGAACCCTAAAACCTAAATCTAGATCCCTGAGCTCTAAACCACGAACCTTAAACGCATAAATCTAAACCTTGAACCCTGAACCATAAACCGTAAACCTTGAACCATAAAACCTAAACCCTAACAACTACACCCTAAACCCTAAGCCTTGAATCCTACATCTTGATCCCTGAACCCTAAATGCTAAACCCTAAACCATGTACCGTAATCCTTAAACTCTAAACCCTAAACCTTAATCCTGAAATGCTAAATCTTTAACCCTAACCCTAAACCATTAACCCTAAACCTATTTCTCTCCACATATACTTACACTCTTAAATGTCAATTTATTCACACTCTGAATAAAATTTCACATTTATCATATTTCCATGTATGTTATTATGCAAGCCAGGATGACCCATTGGAAGTTGGAAAAAATAACCATCACAACACAAAAATTAATCTCAAAGTAAATGGAAGAACGTAGAGAATATACCAACATAGATGTGCAGGATCAGAACTGAATTTCCTATAGTATCCTCTTAAATGGAGAAAGAGATATCTCTTCTGGTACTAAAATGGATGGAAAATTTGATAGAACTTCCTGAAGTTTTCAAAATAACCATAGAAATAGGGGAATGTCTAAGAACACAAAGGGGTTATCAATTTCCTAATAATATTTCTTTTTTAGTTCTCAATGGGAGTCAGTTTGCCTACGACTTAATGACCTTCTATTCATTGATAATTCCTTCTATCATAAACCCATGGATGCTTTCAAAATCACCTTCAAAAAGATAGGGGTATTCATCAATCCTAGTGAAGGGTGTGATGTGATTTCTAAACAAATTGAAACTCATACACATTTAGATGTCATTGTTATCCAATTTCTCCCCATAGGAAAAATTGTAAAATCATGACTTTGCACACTAAGAAAATAGAGGGATTGATTTAGTCATGGGAGTTTGCATTTTCATATTGGCCGAATAGGTTGAAGTAGATCAAGCACATTACAAGGGATTTCGAGAAATGAAGAATCTCCGACAGACAAAATTTTGGACTGCAGAGGTGGGGTTGTTCAGAGGTAGGAAGAAGAAAAATTTGGGGAATTGATAGAAAGAAGTGTGAAAAATAAGTGGGAAGTCTGAAACTTGAAATCCAAAATTCAGAGTTTAGGGTTTCTAAGTTTCGCAGGTTTCACGAACTCATAGTGAATAGTGCCACACAGGGAGGAAATAGGTCTTAAACCTGAAGTCTAAAATTAAAACTTCTGGATTTTTGAATTTTAGAGGCTTCATCCACTCGGATGGATGAATAGTACTCAAAATCCTAAAACCCGAACCCCTAAAATCCTAAAGGTTCAAAACCTAAATTCTGAATTTCATACTTCAAGGTTTTGGCATTTCAGAAAATTGAAGCCCCAGGGGATGCAAATCACAACTTGAAGTATTAAACCTGAAGTCTAAATTTTAGACTTCGGGGTTTTGGAGTTTCGGAGGCTTCACGAACTCATTTGGAGGAATAGTAACCCAAATTCTAAAATCAAAAGGCCTAAAGTTATGAATCTTGAAAGTCTGAATTTCAGATTTTAGAGGCTATGATGCATTTTCGGAGTCAAAAAAGGAAGAGAAAACACTCATATTTATCGCAGAATGGCACCGCCATCTTTAGATGCCCATAAATTTTGATTGGGAACTCGGATTTACACAAAATAGTACTTTTTGGAAATCTCTCAGTGTCCTCTACACAACCATAATCCACCATTTTAGAGGGTGTTTCTAGATTTCTAATCTACCCAAATGATGAAGGTATGGGTGTCCTTTCTTCCCCAATAAGGAAAAGTACATGAAGTTATAGGTTTTGCAATGGCTCCCATCATTATTGCAAATGATTTTAATGCACTTTTGGGTGGTTGAGGTAAGATTTTGAATTCTTCTCTCTCCCTTATCTCATTATTCATGTCTATTGTAAGGAGAGGCTCATTTCAAAAGGTTGGACACCTTGTATATCCCCTTCATTTCTTCTTCTTATCTGTAAGATATTTTGTTGAGATTACAAACCTCCATACTAGACATTTTAATGTAAAATTTTGTGCCTTTGGCCCTGAACGTGATGTATTGAATCAACTTTGAGATCAATAAAATCATATCTTTGGATGTTTCAAACCCTCTTCTATGTTATATTACATTTTTATAATCTTTCATTACACGCAAGGTTATTGTGTATTGTTATTGTTTTCATTGCAATGTTCTAGTAGTGTTGTGTTTATTGTGTAGGCTGTTCAACATCCTTCTTGGTGTATCACCTTCCCTTAGAGTAGGTTTTAATTTTCATGCATGTTATCTAACTCTGTCTCCTTGGGAAAACATTATATTAGGGTTAGATCTATAACTCTCTGTAATTTGGAGTAGTTGGCACTAGGTTAGGATAGGAAGTCAGAATTTTTCGGAGGGTTATCCTGATTGTAAAGTCCCACACTTTTGGATAACTCCATGTTTGAAAAATCACACTGACTACCTCAATCATTCAATTACAAGAAATCAAGGGTGTTTTGATTTCTCCATAACATTCATAACATGAATTTACAAATATCTCTAGCGTTATAAATGGAAGCCAAGTAGTGGTGTATTCTTGTATCTAAGGATCGAGGACTACTGGCGTCTTTGGTAGGATTGTACATTCAAGAATCAGTAAGTGTCTAAATCAGAATTTCATTGCATTTAGAGAAAAAATTTCAAACATTGGAGTAATGCATCTTGAAAAATAAAATTGAACCTCACAAATCCACTCAAGTTGTCATCTTACACAAGTACTGGACATATCAAGTTTTTTTCTTCAAATGAAACCTTCATTCTCAACATTTTGCAACTGAAATAATTATTAAAAAGAACATAAAAACAATTATTTTTATCAAATTGTTCTTGGATATCTGGAATTTCCCTCCTTTAAAATATCAACAGATGAAAGACATCAAATTGTGATGAATCTCTTTGAATGTTCTGCTTATGAAGTAGATGAGCCCTTTTCAGTTGAATACTCTTTGTCAATACTAATAAGATTAGGTAAGACACAAAACACTATAGTGATTGAAATTATTCCCATTTGATGGGAAAAATAAGATAACTATATTGGGTAACATTTATTTGTACTTAATTATTCTTGGATATCTAGCATTTCCCTTCAAAATATCAACAGATGAAAGGGATCAAATTATGATGACTCCCTTTGAATGTTCTTCCTATGAAGAAGATGAACCCTTTTTAGTTGAATACTCTCTGTCAATGCTAATAAGAATGGGTAAGAAACAAAACATTACAGTGAGTGAATGGGTGAGCCTAAACCCTGAACCCTAAACCCTAAGCCTTAAACCATGAGCCATAAACCCTAAACCCTAAACCCTGATCCTTAAACCCTAAACTCTATGCCTGAAACCCTGAACCCTGACCCTTAACCTTAACCCCTAATCCCTCAACCCTTAATCACCAACCCTAAACATTAAACCCTGGGCCCTAAACCCTAAACGATGATCCCTAAACCATAAACCCTAATCTCTAAACCATAAATTCTAAACCCTTAACCATCAACCCTAAACCCTAAACCCTAAGAGCTAAAATCTAAACCATAAACCCTAAAACTGAAATCATAAACCATAAACCCTCATCTCTAAACCCTAGCCCTAAACACTAAACCCTAAACCCTAAACCCTAAGCTTTAATCCAAAACCCTAAACCTTGAACCCTCAAACCTGAACCCCAAACCCTAAACCATAAAATTTAAACCCTAAACCCTAAACCTTGAGCCCTAAACCATGAACCCACAACCTTTAACCCTCAACCCTAAACCCTCAACCCTGAGCTATAAATCCTAAACCCTAAACCATGAGATATAAATTCTAAACCCTAAACCTTGAGCCCTAAATCCTAAACCCTAAACCTCAAATCCTGAGCCTAAAAACCTAAACCCTAAAGACAAAAATATTCATTATGGGGATACCAAAAAAAGAATGTTCAAAATATAGAAAATTGCGGCCAAATAAAATACTAATTTTTGTTGATTTTAACAACTAGGGCATCAAACTAAATAAAATCAATAACTCACAGCATACTTGCCTAAATCACTTGAAATTTTAAGGAGAGCTTGATAATATTATAAATAACACAAAAAAATATTTTTGGAATAATATAATGCTGCAAGAAAATTACAAAATGCGCTAAATAGCTCTGAAACTTCAAAAATTCATTACTTCTCTAATAAGCAAGATAAAATTATGAAATTTTGGAAATTTCATATACTAATATGGAGAATGAAAACCCAACCTCCAGATCTTAAAGTTTCATTATAGAAACCCTCCAAAAAGGTGTTATAATCCAAAGTAAGTAACCCCTTTGAAAATGATCAAAACCCTTTGAAAAGTCTTTAGAAATGATGCAAAAACCTATTATTATTGCTACCGTAAATATGATCTAAAAACCCTTTACCTTTCTCCACCAAATATATCCAAAACCCTCAAAACCCTTCCTCC
The DNA here is from genome assembly GCA_019776745.2 of Taxus chinensis. Lineage (NCBI taxonomy): Eukaryota > Viridiplantae > Streptophyta > Pinopsida > Cupressales > Taxaceae > Taxus > Taxus chinensis. The sequence goes on along the minus strand of CM034147.1, from coordinate 672,049,935 downwards.
AAAACCTCTAAAAATATCTCTATAAAAAAACCCCTAAAAATAACTCCAAAATGACAAGCTACGGTGGATCTTTCACCACCAAAGAATGCCCTACTATCTTGGGATGGATCTCTCACCACCGAATTTTTATGTTTGTGGAGCCTATTTTCATGTTAGAGTGTGGTACACCTTCTATGTGTTACACTCAGGTATTTTTAGGATGAAACCCCTGAAAAAAAAATTTCATGGGTGGTTTATTAACCCATGTGTAATGGATAACCATTATGGGTTGTTTTTGGGCCCATGTTTTTTCAGTACCCATTGTTTTGATGCCCACAGTTTTTTTCCCATGGTTTTGATACCCATGGTTTTGTATCAAACTGATTAAGCAATTGTCTATTTATATGGTCTTATGCATATGATAGATAGACAAGAAAATGCATTGTAGATGTGCTTTGAATTCAGGTGTGAATTCTGTAGAGTTTGTTGAGCATAGCTCCAAACGGATCTGGGTATTGTATTGAGAGAGTGGAGGATTGTAATAAAATCTGAGCAAGTGATTCTTGGTGGACATAGCCCAAATTGGGTGAACCACGTTAAATACTTGTCTCTTTGTGTTGTATTATTTATTCTACAATTTTATTTGAGATTTGTAATATTTTCTGCATATTAATTTCTAATGTTGCTATTCTGTAAGGGATTATTCTGCACATATTTTATCACTTATTACCTAACAATTGGTATCAGAGCCTGAGTTTTGGTTTTTTGAAGTGTTGAATCGCAGGGAAATTTTTTATCTTGAGTGGGAGATATGGTAGATGATGGAAGATCTAGGGTCGATAAATTCAACAGGCAGAATTTCAGTCTTTGGAAGATGCAGATGGAAGATTACCTTTATCAGAAGGATATTTATACTCCACTGTCTGAGAAGGTGAACAAACCCTCGAGTATGAATAGAATGCGGAATGGGATTTGTTGGATCGGAAGGCACTTGGAATGATCCGGCTATGTCTTGCATCTTTGGTATTATTTAATGTTTTCAAAGGAAAAGACTACAAAAGATCTAATGGATGCATTAGGGAAGTTGTATGAAAAACCCTCTACCTCTAACAAGATATTTTTAATGAAAAAGTTGTTTAATATGAAGATGTCTGAGAATAGTTCAGTAGCAGATCATTTAAATGATTTCAATATGGTTGTGAATATGCTAGCTTCGGTTACAATAGAATTTTATGAAGAAGTTAGGGCTTTATTAATTTTATGCTCTTTACCTGAAAGTTGGAATAGCCTGGTAATGGCGGTAAGCAACTCGGTTCCAGCTAACTCAAAGTTGAAGTTTGAGGATGTTGTAGGGGTGATTCTAAGTGAGGAAATGTGAAGAAAAAGCTCTAGGGAATCTTCTACTTCAGGGAATTCTTTGACAGTGGAAACTAGAGGGAGACAGAAGAATAGAGGAAACCGTGGAAAATCGAAAGATCGGGCAAGGTCAAAATCCAAGAGCAAGATTGTATGTTGGAACTGTGGAAAGTCTGGGCATGCAAAGAAGGACTGTTGGGAGCTTCGGGACAAGAAGAAACAATAGGAAGAAAACAAGGAGGCAAATGTGGCATCAGGTAATGTATGTCTAGGATGCTTTGATTCTTTCTTTGCATAATATTACTGAATCTTGGGTTTTAGATTCAGGGGCTTCTTTTCATGCTACTCCACATAGGCATTATTTTGTTGATTATGTTCAAGGGGATTTTGGGCATGTTTTTCTTGGTGATGATGAGCCTTGCAGTATAGTTGGAAAAGGTTCTATTCAGGTTAAGATGCAGAATGGGAATACATGGCTATTGAAGGATGTCAGACATGTGCCTACATTAAGGAGAAATTTGATATCAGGCGGGCAATTGGGAAGTGATGGTTGTACTGTGATATTTACAGCTGACTCTTGGAAGGTTACCAAGGGTGCTCTTGTGGTGGCAAGAGGTAAGAAGGTTGGAACCTTGTATTTATCCACTAATAGTACTAATGATTGTAATCTTGTGGCTTCAGATGTAGATACAACATTATGGCACTATAGGCTCAGTCATATGAGCCATAAGGGCATGGACATCATAAAGAAGAATTTGCCTGGATATACAGAAATAGGTTTGGATTTCTATGAGAACTGCATATATGGGAAATAGAAGCGAGTAAGGTTTCTCAAGGTTGGACCTACGAAGAAAGAGAGTAAGTTAGAGTTGGTACATTCTGATGTGTGGGGGCCAGCTCAGGTATCATCTCTTGGGGGTTCAAGTTATTATGTTACTTTTATTGATGATGCAACAAGGAAAGTTTGGGTTTATTGTATTAGAAACAAATATGATGTATTTGATACTTTTGTTAAATGGAAAGCCTTGGTAGAGAATGAAACAGGTCTTAAGTTAAAATGTCTCAGGTCAGATAATGGAGGGGAGTATTGCAACAATGAATTTAATGATTATTATTCTAAGAATGGAATCTGCAGGAAAAATATGGTTCCAGGAACCCCGCAGCAGAATGGGGTGTCAGAAAGGATGAACAAAACAATAATGGAATGTGCTAGGAGCATGAGGATACATGCAGGACTGCCTCTTTATTTTTGGATAGAAGTGGTGAGCACAACTGTGTACTTAATAAACAGAGGACCCTCAAGTGCCTTGGATGGAGGCATACTTGAGGAGGCTTGGTATGGTAAGAAATTTGATTACTCATTTCTTAGAGTCTTTGGATGTGAGGTGTTTGTTCATATTGACAAGGATGATAGGACCAAGCTAGAGGCTAAATTAGAAAAATGCACTTTTATTGGTTATGGTGGTGATGAATTTGGATTTAAATGTTGGAGTATTAAGGACAAGAAAATCATTCGGTCTAGGGATGTGGTCTTTAATGAGAAAGTCATGTATAAGCAACAGTTGCAGGAAAACAGGGAAGAATCCAAGAAAGAATATGCAGTGGTAGAGGATCTTCTCGGATGGGACAGTGACCCATGAATCAGTTTAGGAACCTACTCAACAGGAACCCCAAACTCCTACAGTGAGGAGATCTTCTAGGGTAAGAAAAGAACCTGAACATTTTTCTCCTTATCTTTATTATTTATTACTCACTGATAGTGGAGAGACCAATAGAGATTTGATGAAGCAATGTAGGTAGATGCCAGTAATAAGTGGGAAGCAAGTGATGGATGAGGAGCATAAGTATCTCATGGAGAACCATACTTGGGATTTGGTGAAGCTACCAGAAGGAAAAAGAGCATTGCAGAACAAGTGAGTGTACAGAGTTAAAGACGAAGAAGGAGGAAAGAAAAGATATAAGGCCTGGTTGGTGGTCAAGGGAATTGAACATAAATAAGGTATAGATTTTGATGAGATTTTTTCTCCTGTAGTAAAAATGATTTCTATTAGAACTGTTCTTGGAATAGTGGCAGCAAAAGACGTGCACTTAGAATAGTTAGATGTAAGGACTCCATTTCTCCGTGGTGATTTAGAGGAGGAAATATATATGCAACAACCAGAGGGGCTATGAGGTCAAAGGTAAAGAGGAGATGTTGTGTAAACTGAAGAAGATCTTGTATGGTCTGAAACAAGCTCCACGTCAATGGTATAAGAATTTTGATAGCTTCATGATGGAGAAAGGTTTATATTAGATGTCATTCTAACCATTGCGTGTATACAAAAAAAATTGAGGATGAAAATTATATTATCCTATGTTTGTACGTTGAGTGACATGTTGGTTGTAGGTAAAAACATGCATGAAATAAAATTACTCAAGAAGTAGCTAAGTGAATCCTTTAATATGAAAGATTTGGGTGTTGCCAAAAAAATCCTTGGTATGAGGATATCTCGGGATAGGAAGGAACAAAAGCTGAACTTTATCTGAGGAAGAGTACATTAAGAAGGTATTGGATAGGTTTAATATGCATGATGCTAAACTGGCTAGGACTCCTTTGGCAGGGCCATTTTAAGTTATCAAAGGAGTAATGTCCCAAGATAAAGTAGGAAAGAAACTGGATGTCTAAGGTACCTTACTCATCAACAGGTTGGCAGTTTGATGTATTCTACGGTGTGCACTAGGCTTGATGTTTCCCATGTACTGATAGCTGTGAGTAGATTTATGAGTGATCTAGGTAAAGAGAATTGGAGAAGGAATAAAGTGGATCCTTCGGTATTTGAGAGGGAACATGGGGATAGTTTTGTACTACAATGGATCAGACACCACTTTACGTGGTTATGTAGATTCAGACATGGTTGGAGATGTTGACTGCATGAGGAGCATGATAGGTTATATTTATACTATAGGTGGGACAATAATGAGCTAGATTTCATGACTATAAAAGCTGGTGGCTTTATCAACCATGGAGGCTGAGTATTTTTCTGCCACATAGAGGCAAACAAATAGATGATTTGGTTACAACAATTGCTTGAGGAGTTGGGGCATAAGAAGAAGGAATGTAAGTTACATAGTGATAGTCCGAGTGTTATACACCTAGCTAAGAACTCTGATTTCCACTCTAGGAAAAATCATATACAGGTTGAGATATCACTTCATTTAGGACAACTTTGGAAGAAGATAAGTTGAAGTTGGAGAAGATTCATACCAGTCAGAATCCTACATACTTGATGACCAAGGTGGTCACAAGGGATAAACTAAAGCTATGTTCAACTTTAGTTGGCCTTCGTAGATGATAGTGAAGGGATAATAAGCTTGCTCAGTGGAAGTCAGTCTCCAAGTGTGAGATTGTTATGTTTGTGGAGCCTGTTTTTCATGTTAGAGTGTGGTACACCTTCTATGTGTTACACTCGGGTATTTTTTATGATGGTCCTGCTCGCCGGTGAGTGGGTTAGGGGGGTTCGTGGGTGAAGCCCCCAAAGTAGAATTTTTCATGGGTGGTTTATTAACCCATGGGTAATGGGTAACCGTTATGGGTTGTTTTTGGACCCATGGTTTTTTCGGTACCCATTGTTTTGATACCCACGGTTTTTTTCCCATGGTTTTGATACCCATGGTTTTTGCCCATGGTTTTGATACCCACGGTTTTGTATCAAATTGCTTAAGCAATTGTCTATTTATATGGTCTTATGCATATGATAGAGATACAAGCAAATGCATTACAGATGTGCTTTGAATTCAAGTGTGAATTTTTTAGAGTTTCTTGAGCATAGCTCCAAAATGGATCTGGGTATTGTGTTGAGAGAGTAGAGGCTTGTAATAAAATCTAAGCAAGTGATTCTTGGTGGATGTAGCCCAAATTTGGTGAACCACGTTAAATACTATATCTCTCTATGTGTTGTGTTATTTATTCTGCAATTTTATTTGAGATCTGTAATATTTTATACATATTAATTTCTACTGTTGCAATTCTATAAGGGATTATTCCACATATTTTATCTCTTATTTCCTAACACGAATCTAGGCTCCCTATGGGATCTTACTCCACAAGATAGATTTTACAAACCATAGTACACAATAGAGAAAATATGAGTGTATGCAAGAATGACCTCTTTCACCCCCCCCAAACCTCTTCTTAACATTTCAAGCTTTTTCCAAGTTGGAGCTCAATGTGGACTAAAAGTGACTTAAGTGACTCCCAACAAAGGAAACGAATAATAAAGTACCATAAATCACCCCCAATAAAATAATAGAATAATAAACTTACCAAAGTCACCCCAATGAAGAAATAGATTAATAAAGGTTATTAAGCCCCCCCAACGAAAAACAGGAACAGCTAGTCCCTCCAAATCACTTGATGATCATTTCTTCAACAAAACATTAGAAAAAATGAAACTTATTTAATACCCAATAGCTCTCAAAGTCCATAGCACTTGGGGTATTATGACCAAGGATAGGACTCAAATCAGCCCTTAGGCCATTGGCAAAGAAGCTACCTTACAGTCCTACCCTTCCTGAAATTTTATTTTCCAAGAAAATGCAAAACAAGGATGTGTAAGATTTGTCCCTCCAATGTACATTCCTCAAGTGGTAATCCCTGCCACCCACACCCAAATATTATGTGATCATGATGATCTTTGAGCATAATTGTGCCTACCTCCAATAATAAATTATAGGCTCTTAATAAAACCAAATTCACCTCCTCATCCAATGGTGGAAACTTTGTTGTAGATGGTAGAATATGTTTCCAAGTGCCATCTTAAGGCACGGGAAACATGGAAGACATTATGTATTATTAGTTTGTTAGAAACTCTAGATCTATGAAACTTCCCAACTCCCGAAGATGCCATACTTGTAAGGAACATAAAACCATGGTTTCATCTATCTACACCCTTTTGGTTAAGGAGGACTTCCTGTATGGCTAAAGTGTAGGAGGAATACCATATCCCCTACCCTCAAAAAAATACCTCTCTATCATGTGCCTATCTGTATATAACCTTCTACTTATTTTGTGCATTTTGAAGGTTCTCCTTGAGAGCTTTTAGGATGTCCTAGTTCTCCTGTAACCAATCACGAGCTTTAGATGCTCAATTGTCTTCTAATACCAATTCTACAAATGATATAGCATCGTACCCATAAAAGATCTGAAAGGATTCATTTTTATGCTCATCTAAAGGTGGTATTGTACAAATAATCACCTATGCGTAACCATCTAATCCATGTTCACTGATGGCATGTCACATAACTTTGCAAAGTAGTCCTTTATTGACTTATTAACAATCTTTGTATGTCCATCAATTTATGGATGATAGCTTGTGCTAGGATTCAACTCCATACCTACAAGCCTGAAGAATCCTACCAAAATGTGATCATGAAGATTTTATCCTTGTCATTTACAATATTTTTTAGGCAAACCATAAAACCTAAAAATGCCTGTATAAAAATATCATGCCCCCCCTTAGGTAGGGAAAATGAAATGAGCATACTTAGTCAACCAATCAGCTACAACATAAATTCAGGTATGCCCATGTACCAAGGGGAGTCTTGTGATAAAATCCATAGATATGCTTTCCTATTTCTGCTCTAGAATGGAAAGATGCTGAAGTAATCCTGGTCGAAAATAATGCTAGATTTGGCTTTGTTGTAAAACCATACACTCTCTAACATGATTAAGGACGTTGTCTTTCATTCCCTTCCATGAAAATCTCCTCTCTAATGAACTTGTATGTCTTGAAATATCTAGGATGTCAAGCTAATGGTGTATCATACACTGCTAAAAGGATCTTATCCTTCATCTTAGACCCCAGTACAAGGAAAATCCTATCCTTGTAGTATATTAGATCATCCAAATTTTGTACCTATCATCATGTATAATGACATCCATGATCTCACATGCAAACTAATTTTTGGAATATTCTTGATTGAGACTCTGATAGATTTTGGACATTTTACTATGATATTTTATCCTCATGGACATTATGGCATTTTGGGCGCGTAGCGCCAATTGGACTAGATTCGTATACTGATATATTTCTTATGATGTTGATGACACTACTAACAGGGTTATATGATAGATTTTATTGTTAGATGTTAGTTCTTGTGTGATTTGATTTGATTGATTGATGATATAGTGTTTTTTGGATTTAAATGGTAATTTTCATGCTAACCTAAGTGTATGTCGTTGCAATTTTATTTGGATGATTCATGGCAAAAACTATGTGGATAATTGTATGCATTGCACTATCAATTGTAAATATGTTAGGACATTATAAGTTTGATTGAATTTGTGATGTATAGATGATGTTTATTATATTGGACAGATGCGGTTAATGTGTGCAATGAGTGTGCAGGTGACAGGTATAGGAGAGCATGGGTTTCAGGGCAGCTACGCAATTGTGCACAAGCGGCCCACGGGCTGAGTCCTAACCATGCTAAATGTTTGAGGCCTTAGAATAGATGTATTTAATTGGGCACCATGGGTGAACCCCTCAATTGTAATGTAATTATGTCTTGTAAAATTAATTATGTTTAGGGTGTGTTTTTATTAAGTAAACTAGCTTAGGGGTTTAATGATCTTATCTTAAGTTAAGTGTTGGTTTTGGGAAAGTGTGTGTGTGTGTTGGTAGAAGGGATTGGGGACCACATGTGAACCTTGGGTGGACCCCCACACCCTCTACCCTTGTGCCCAAGCATGCCAAACCCGAAATTGGGTTATTTTGGGCATTTTTTTAGGGACCCCTTTTGAGTTTGGGAGTTCCCTTAGCATGAAAATGGGCCCTTGGACCCTACCTAATAGGTAGGGGGGCTATTTCCAAGGTTTGGAGGGAGTTTTTCCCTCCCATTTTTCCCTCCTTAGTCACCATCCATGTAAGATGGTTGGGTTGTGTGAAATTGTTAAAAGTTGCTCCACTTTGTTTTTTTTTTTTTTTAGTATTTTGGGTGATAAGGGATAAAAGGTGAGTTTACTTTTCTTACTTATTTGGTTTTTGGAATCTTTGACTCTTGAGAGGAGAGGGGGTGACACTTGTCACTTTCCCATTGGTGAGGAAACTTTTGGGTTCCTCTTTTTTATTCTTCCTCATGTGGAAGGAAGGGGTCTTCTTGGTTCATTTTTTTTTTGGAGCACTTGGAATTTTGGGAGCTTGGAGGTGAGCTTGGACAAAGGGAAAAGCTTAGAGTCTTGGAAAGCATTATAGAGGTAGGGTTCTTAACCTTTTTTTTTCTTAGTTGTGCTTATCTTGTTAACTATGCTTTGCTTGATCAATAAAAATGATGTGTGTGAAATGATGTGTTGTGAAGTTGTATGGTGAATGTAGTTGTTTGTTTTTTTGTTCTTTGTTGTTTTTTTTTTTTTTTGTTTCTCTCCACCATCATTTGGATTGATGGTTTTTTTGGAGAATGTAGGGGAAGAGAGAGGGATTTCCCTCTCAAACCTCATGGTTGTTGGTCAAGCCATGAAGGTCCCTTCTCATCCCCTCATATGGTTTGAGGGTGGGAGAAAGGTTCATATGGCTTGAACCTTTCCCCATTCTTGGTGAGGAAACCCTTTTGGGTTTGAAAATCCTCCCAAGAAGGATTTCTATAGCATAAAGGAGGAATAAGGAGGATGATGAATGATTAGGAGGTATAAGGAGTTTGTGTAACATGTTTTTTTGTTGGTGCTCCTATGGTTGGACACCTTTGATTTGGGCATCCTACTTCTCCTCTCTTCCCCCTTGTGAGGTTGACCTTGTTTCCTCCTCATGTTGTTTTTTGTTTTTCATGTGTAGTAGTCTAGTGTTAAATGGTCTTATGTTTTTTTTTGTGTGTTTTATCCCCATTATACTTGTGCACATTGTGGAAGTTTAGTTCCTCTCTCCCATGGGCTTGGGGGGCTAGCATGACTTCCAACCATGGAAAGGCATGTGATGATGCCTATTGGTTGGGTGGTAAACAAGCCATTTCTCTTTTTGGCATTCTTTAGGAGCACATTCAAGAGTTGGAGACTCAAGTTGGAGATAGTTGAGAGCCTCTTGTGCCTTGGTCTTTCATCTTTCTTTTGAGGACATTGCCTTCACTTTTAAATAAATGTAAAGCACCTTCACCTCTTGTAAACTAAATGTGTTATAAGTGATTTTTGTAAAATCTTTCTTGTAAACATTATCCTATTTTGATTTGAAAAGTTTCTTGTAATAACATTTTTTTTTTTTTGAATCTAATCTTGTAAAAAAAAAAAAAAAAATATAAAATGAAATCATGAGTTTTTATTTTACTTGTCTTTTGTTGAAAGATTGTTTGTTTTGAAATATATGCAAATATAATATAGTTATGCATATTACATATTGAAAATCTGAAATTTTAGTTGTGTTTTGCTAAAAAAAAAATTTTAAAAATTTTTTAAAAAAAAAAATGGCATTACATTTTGGTATCAGAGCATATGGTTCAAAACACATGGACTCTTTGAAAAAAATTTTTTTTTTTTATTCTTTTTTTTTTAAAAAATTGTTTTTTTTATTGGCATTATATTTTTGTGTATTTTGTTGTTTTGTTTGACTTTTGTGGTAATTTCTTTAATGGTTTTTGTATTAAAAAAAAATTTTTTTTAATTGATCTTTTTAAATTAGTTAAGTTTTAAAAAAAAAATTTTAAAATTTTATTCATAAATAATAAAAATATTTCTTATTTTTGAAAATTAATTTGATTTATTTGATTAATGTTTTAAATTTTATGTATATTTTATTTCTTTAAAAGATTTAATTCTTTTAAAAGATTTTGTTAATTTAATTTTTTGAAAAACTTCCCTTAAAAGTTTTTGAAAAATTGAAATTTTGAATCTTTTAATTTTTTTTAAAAAATTATTTTTAAAAAATTTTTTGATATAATTTTGTTTTTTAAAAATGAAAAATATAAACTACATTTTAAAATTTTGCATAAAAAAAAAAAAATTTAAACCTAATTTTTAAAAAAAAAATAACTTAAAAAAAAATTTTTCATTAAAAAAAAACAATCATTTGATTTTTTTTTTTAATATAATTTTTTTTTTTATTATAATTTTTATATATATATTTAAATATATATATATTTTATATATAAATTATAATAATAAAATTATTATATTATATATATAGTTTATATAATATTTTTATATGGTAGAGAATACCCTATTATTAATATTCAAAATATATAAATAAAAAAATATATATATATATATATATAATAATATATATATATATAATATTTTTTATCTATATATATAATATATATATAAAAAAATATATATAATATATATATAAAATTATATAAAATATATATATATATATATATATATATATATATAATATATATATATATAATAAAATATATATATATATAAAAAAAATATATAAAATCTAAAAAAACTGTTATTAAAAAAAAAAAAAAAAAAAAAAAAAATTAATAATTAGGTATTTTTTTTGCCAAAAAAAAAAAGTTTTTTTTTGGGGGGGGGGGGGTGGGGGAAAACCCCCCCCAAAAAACCCCCCCCCCCCCCCAACCCCCCTCCCCCCCCCCCCCCCCCCCCCCCCCCCCCCCCCCCCCCCCAAAAAAACCCCCCACCAACTTACCCCCCCCCCCCCCCCTTCCCCCCCCAACCCCCCCTGCCCCCCCCCCCCCCCACGCCCCCCCCCCCCCGCCCCCCCCAACCCACCCCCCCCCCCCCCCCCCCCCCCCTGCCCCCCCCCCCCCCCCCCCCCCCCCCCTCTGCCCCCCCCCCGCCCCAAATCCTAACCCTTATACACATACCCTGGTTTACCCCCATTTTAACAATTTACCAATTTACCCCCAAACCATTAGCCCACTTCCTTGCCCCAAAAATGCATGACCCCCGCCCTGAATGTACATATCCTTGCCCCCCTACCCTGCCCCATAAAAAATACATTAAATGCAATATAATCCCCAAAAATTATAATGAAAATAAATATATTATATAAAATCCCCTACTATATATAAAAAAACCTCCAAATCAGGGCAAACCAAAAAAAAAAATATATATAAATAAAAATCGATTAAATATTTAACAAAAATATAGCATAAAAAAAAAAAAAAACTTTTAAAAATCATTCTCAATCACTGATAACCCTCAACATTCCTCCTCAATTTCATAATCCCCGTCTCCTCCTAAAAAAAAAAAAAAAAAAAACAAAAAAAAAAAAAAAAAAAAAAATAAATAATACATCTAAACAGGTTGTATTAGAGTCTCTCACAAAATTAAAAAGGAATTCAATCCTCCATAGCTCCTCCACCTGCAAAAACAAAACAAAAAAAAAAAAAAAAAAAAAAAAAAAAAAAAAAAAAAAACATAGGAAATTTAGGGAAAAAAAAGGGAATAAAATTTAGGATCAAGGGCCAAGATAGGGAAATTGATCCTAGGGCTAAATTCAAAATACTTTTCCTTTAAAACATGATTTTAATTTCCTGGGGGGGAATAAATTTAAAGGGGGGGTGTGGGTAATTTAAATTAAAAGGGGGGAAAATAAAAACAAAAAATTAAAAGGTGTGTAAAAAATTAATTAAAAAAGGGGGGGGGGGGATTATTTTTTAAAATTTTTAAAAAGGGTAAATTATTAAATTTTAATCAAATAAATTTAGGAATTAAATAATAGGTAATTAATAATTAAAATTATTATTAGGATATAATTATTTTATTAATAAAATTAATTTAATTATATAATAATAAATTAATTAATTTAAAGGGGATTAATTATTTTGGTGTTAAAAAATAATAATAATATATAAAAAAAATAATAATATAAAAAATTGCTTTTTTTTAAAAGTTTATTTTTTTTTTTTTTTTTTCGGGTTCAGGATGGCACCCAAGAGGGGACGATCGGCTCGAGGTTTGGGACGTAGTGCACCTACGCGAGAGCCGCCGGCCCCCGATTTTGGGCCTCAGATATTGGAGACCCTGCAGCAGCTGATAGGTGTCGTACAGGAGCGCCTTCCCACCACCGCAGGTGCCGAGAGAGGAGGACATTCAGTTGGGAGATGAGGAGTTGATTTGGTGAGGACGCACATCCAGAGCCACCTGAGCACATGACATTCCGAGACGAGAGAGGTCACGCAGCCCTTCCATCCTTGGCGAGAGGGTGGCCTCGTTTCGTCACAGCCGATCATCACACAGCTGAGGGACCATTTGGAGATAGGCGACCTCTTTCACCTGTTTAGACCACATCGCCAGGATCGAGACACAGGCAGTGTGATTCGAGACCTTCTTCGCCTTCAGCCGCCTACGTTTACTGGTTCGACAGATGGCTTTGGGGCAGAGTCCTGGCTCCTTAGCTTGATAGCTGCTTTGGCTTGCACTCTCATGAGAGCAAATGTCAAAGCCAGGTTCGCCATACACCTCCTCCGAGACGCAGCAGTGTTTGGTGGAGGAATGAGGAGCGGAAGCTCCATTTGACTCGAGATACAGTGACCTGGGAGTTGTTCGAGGAGTGGATTCAGGGCCGGGTATATGTCAGAGCATTTTGTGCAGAAGAGGATCGATGAGTTTTTCATGACTTACGACAAAAATGACTCTCTTAGACTGTTCTTGGAATAGTGGTAGGCAAAGACTTACACTTACAATAATTAGATGTAAAGACTACATTTCTCCATGGTGATTTGGAGGAGGAGCTACATATGTAGCAGCCAAAAGGATATGAAGTCAAAGGTAAAGAGGAGATGGTGTGCAAATTGAAGAAGAGCTTGTATGGCCTGAAACAAGCTCCACGTCAATGGTATAAGAATTTTGATAGCTTCATGATGGAACAAGGTTATATCAAATGTCATTCTGACCATTGCATGTACACAAAGAAATTTAAGGATGGAAGTTATGTTATCATGTGTTTGTATGTTGATGACATGCTGGTTGCAAGTAAAAACATGCAGGAAATAAAAGTACTCAAGAAACAGCTAAGTGAATCCTTTGATATGAAGGATTTGGGGGCTACCATACAAATCCTTGGTATGAAGATAACTTGGGATAGGAAGGAATGGATGTTAACTTTATCCCATGAAGATTACATTAAGAAGGTATTGGATAGGTTTAACATGCAGGATGCTAAACCGGTTGGGACTCCTTTGACAAGCCATTTTAAGTTATCAAAGGAGCAGTGTCCCAAGACAGAGCAAGAAAGAAACCATATGTCCAAGGTACCTTAATCATCAGTCGTTGGTAGTTTGATGTATGTTATGGTATGCACTAGGCCTAATATTACCCATGCAGTAGGAGTTGTGAGTAGATTTATGAGTGATCCAGGTAAAGAGCATTGACAAGCAGTAAAGTGGATCCTTTGGTATTTGAGAGGGACCAAGGGGACAGTTTTATGCTACAGTGGATCAAACACCACTTTACGTGGTTATCTAGAGATATACATGGCTGGATATGTAGACAGCAGGAAGAGCACTACAAGTTATATTTACACTATAGGTGGGACAATAGTAAGTTGGATTTCACAACTACAGAAGCTGGTGGCTTTGTCAACCATGGAGGCTGAGTATGTTGCTGTCACAAAGGAAAGAGAAGAGATGATTTGATTACAACAATTGCTTGAGGAGCTGGGGCATAAGCAGGAGGAATGTAAGCTGCATAGTGATAGTCAAAGTGCTATATACCTAGCTAAGAACTCTGCTTTCCACTCCAAGACGAAGCATATACAGTTGAGATATCACTTCATCAGGACAGCTTTAGAGGAAGATAAGTTGAAGTTGGAGAAGATTCATACCAGTTAGAATCCTGCAGACATGATGACCAAGGTGGTCACAAGGGATAAACTAAAGCTATGTTCAGCTTTGGTTGGCCTTTGCGGATGACAATGAAGGGTTGAGAAGCTTGCTCAATGAAAATAAGTATCAAAGTGGGAGATTGTTATGTTTTTGGATCCTATTTTCATGTTAGAGTGTGGTACACCTTCTATGTGTTACACTCGGGTAACTTTACAGTACTCCCACTCACCAGTGAGCTGGTCAAGGGGGTTCGGGGGTGAAGCCCCTGAAGAAATTTTTCATGGGTGGTTTATTAACCAATGGGTAATGAGTAACCATTATGGGATATTTCTGGGCCCATGTTTTTTCGGTACCCATTGTTTTTATACCCATGGTTTTGATACCCACGGTTTTTGCCCATGGTTTTGATACCCACGGTTTTTGCCCATGGTTTTGATACCCACAGTTTTGTATCAAACTTCTTAAGCAATTTTATATTTATATGATCTTATGCATATGATACATAGACAATCACATGCATTGTAGATGTGCTTTGAATTCGGGTGTGAATTCTATAGAGTTTGTTGAGCATAGCTCTAAACGGATCTGGGTATAGTATTGAGAGAGTGGAGGCTTGTAATAAAATTTGAGCAAGTGATTCTTGGTGGACGTAGCCCAAATTGGGTGAACCACATTAAATATTGTCTCTCTATTTTGTGTTATTTATTCTACACTTTTATTTGAGATCTGTAATATTCTCTGCATTTTAGTTTCTAATGTTGCGATTCTATAAGGGATTATTCCACATATTTTATCTCTTATTTCCTAACACGAATCTAGGCTCCCTATGGGATCTTACTCCACAAGATAGAATTTTACAAACAATAGTTACACATAGAGAAAATATGAGTGTATGCAAGAATGACCTCTTTCACTCCCCCAAACCTCCTTCTTTAACATCTCATTATCTTTTTCCAAGTTGGGAGCTCCATGTGGGACTAAAAGTGACTTAAGTGACCCCAACAAAGAAATAGAATAATAAAGTACCATAAATCACCCCAATAAAGAAATAGAATAATAAATTACCATAAGTCACCCCAATGAAGAAATAGATTAATAAAGTGTTATTAGCCCCCCCAACGAAAAAACATGACAGCTAGTCCCTCCAAATCACTTTATGCTCATTTCAACAAAACATTATAAAAAATGAACTATATTTTAATACCCAATAGCTCTCAAAGTCCATATCCCCTTGGGTATGACCAAGACTAGGACTCAAATCAGCCCTTAGGCCATTGGCAAAGGAAAGGCGACATTACAGTCCTCCCTTCCTGAAATTTTATTTTCCCCAAGAAAATGCAAACAAGGATGTTGTAAGATTTGTCCCTCCCATGTATCATCCTCAAGTGGTAATCCCTTCCACCACACCAAATATTATGTGATCATGCTGATCTTGAGCCTCATGTGCCTCACCTCAATAATAAATTATGGCTCTAAAACCAAATTCCCCTCCTCATCCAATGGTGGAAACTTTGTAGATGGTATAATATGTTTTCCAAGTGCCTTCTTAAGGCACGAAACATGGAAGACATTATGTATCTTATTTTGTTCTAAAATCTCTAGATCATATGCAACTTCCCCAACTCCCGATGCCATCCTGTAAGGACCATAAAACCATGGTTTCATCTTATCTACACCCTTCTGGTTAAGTGAGGACTTCCTGTATGGCTACAAGTGTAGGAATACCATATCCCCTACCTCAAAATACCTCTCTATCATGTGCCTATCTGTATATACCTTCTACTTATTTTGTGCATTTTGAAGGTTCTCCTTGAGAGCTTTTAGGATGTCCTAGTTCTCCTGTAACCAATCACGAGCTTTAGATGCTCAATTGTCTTCTAATACCAATTCTACAAATGATATAGCATCGTACCCATAAAAGATCTGAAAGGATTCATTTTTATGCTCATCTAATAGGTGGTATTGTACAAATAATCACCTATGCGTAACCATCTAATCCATGTTCACTGATGGCATGTCACATAACTTTGCAAAGTAGTCCTTTATTGACTTATTAACAATCTTTGTATGTCCATCAATTTATGGATGATAGCTTGTGCTAGGATTCAACTCCATACCTACAAGCCTGAAGATATCCTACCAAAATGTGATCATGAAGATTTTATCCTTGTCATTTACAATATTTTTAGGCAAACCATAAAACCTAAAAATGCCTGTATAAAATATCATGCCCCTTAGGTAGGGAAAATAAATGAGCATACTTAGTCAACCAATCAGCTACAACATAAATTCAGGTATGCCCATGTACCAAGGGGAGTCTTGTGATAAAATCCATAGATATGCTTTCCTATTTCTGCTCTAGAATGGAAAGATGCTGAAGTAATCCTGGTCGAAAATAATGCTAGGATTTGGCTTGTTGTAAAACCATACACTCTCTAACATGATTAAGGACGTTGTCTTTCATTCCCTTCCATGAAAATCTCTCTCTAATGAACTTGTATGTCTTGAAATATCTAGGATGTCAAGCTAATGGTGTATCATACACTGCTAAAAGGATCTTATCCTTCATCTTAGACCCCAGTACAAGGAAAATCCTATCCTTGTAGTATATTAGATCATCCAAAATTTTGTACCTATCATCATGTATAATGACATCCATGATCTCACATGCAAACTAATTTTTGGAATATTCAACAAGTATGTGAGCCTTCCAATCTAATGAAATCTCAGACATAGAACTAAGCATAGAGGTAAGGTAAGGTCTCTTAGATAAAAGCATCAGTAAAAAAAAATATTCTTGTCTTTGGTGTACTCTATTTTGAATTCATAGGTTTGTACCTTGTTCACCCATCTCTGTTGGTGATCATTGAGATTCTTTCTGCCCCTAGAAGAACCTCAAACTATTTTGATATGTATTGTAGTGCCCGCATTTTTATAGCTCAAGTTATTTGTTGGTTCCTTTATTCCCAAACATGTTTTGATTGAGACTCTGATAGAATTTGGACATTTCACTATGATATTTTATCCTCATGGACATTATGGCATTTTAGGCGCATAACGCCAATTGGACTAGATTCGTATACTGATATATTTCTTATGATGTTGATGACACTACAGGGTTATATGATAGATTTTATTGGTTAGTTTATTAGTCTCTTGTGGTTGATTTGATTAATGATATAGTGTTATGGATTTAATGATGGTTATTTTCATGCTAACCTAAGTGTATGTTGTTGCAATTTTATTTGGTGGTGATTTATGGCAAACTATGTGAATAATTGTATGCATTGCACTATCAATTGTTTAATAATGTTAGGACATTATAAGTTAGATTGAATTTGTGATGTATAGATGATGTTTATTATATTGGAAAGATGCGGTTAATGTGTGCAATGAGTGTGCAAGTGACAGGTATAGGAGAGCATGAGTTTCAGGGTAGCTACGCAATTGTGCACAAGCGGCCCACGGGGCTGAGTCCTAACCATGTTAAATGTTTGAGGCCTTTAGAATAGATTGTATTTAATTGGGCACCATGGGTGAACCCTTCAATTGTAATGTAATTATGTCTTGTTAAATTAATCATGTTTAGGGTGTGTTTTATTAAGTAAACTAGCTTAGGGGTTTAATGATCTCTTCTTAAGTTAAGTGTTGGTTTTGGAAAAGTGTGTGTGTTGGTAGAAGGGATTGGGGACCACATGTGAACCTTGGGTGGACCCCACACCCTCTACCCTTGTGCTCAAGCATGCCAAACCCGAAATTGGGTTATTTTGGGCATTTTTAGGGACCCCTTTCGAGTTTGGGAGTTCCCCTTAGCATGAAAATGGGCCCTTGGACCCTACCTAATAGGAAGGGGGCTTATTTCCAAGGTTTGGAGGGAATTTCCCTCCCATTTTTCCCTCCTTAGTCACCATCCATGTAAGATGGTTGGTTTGTGTGTTTTGTTAAAAGTTGCTCCACTTTGTTTTATTTTAGTTTTTAGTATTTTGGGTGATAAGGGATTAAAGGTGAGTTTACTCTTACTTATTTGGTTGTTGGAATATTTGAATCTTGAGAGGAGAGGGGGTGACACTTGTCACTTTGTCATTGGTGAGGAAACTTTTGGGTTCCGCTTTTTATTCTTCCTCATGTTGAAGGAAGGGGTCTTCGTGGTTCATTTTTTTTTTAGCACTTGGAGAATTTTGGGAGCTTAGAGGTGAGATTGGACAAAGGGAAAATATTAGAGTCTTGGAAAGCATTATATAGGTAGGGTTCTTAACCATTTTCTTTCTTAGTTGTGCTTATCTTGTTAACTTTTCTTTGATCAATGAATTGATGTGTGTGAAATGATGTATTGTGAGTTGT
This sequence comes from Taxus chinensis, assembly GCA_019776745.2. Classification (NCBI taxonomy): domain Eukaryota; kingdom Viridiplantae; phylum Streptophyta; class Pinopsida; order Cupressales; family Taxaceae; genus Taxus; species Taxus chinensis. The sequence continues at coordinate 672,031,500 of CM034147.1, read as the reverse complement.
ATGGTTAATGTAGTTGTTTGTTTGTTCTTGTTGTTTTCTTTGTTTTCTCTCCACCATCATTTGGATTGATGGTTTTGGAGAATGTAGGGGAAGAGAGAGGGATTTCCCTCTCAAACCTCATGGTTTTTGGTCAAGCCATGAAGTTCCCTTCTCATCCCCTCATATGGTTTGAGGTGGGAGAAAGGTTCATATGGCTTGAACCTTTCCCCATTCTTGGTGAGGAAACCCTTTTGGGTTTGAAAATCCTCCCAAGAAGGAATTCTATAGCAAAAAAGGAGGAATAAGGAAGATGCTTGATTAGGAGGTATAAGGAGTTTTGTAAGCATGTTTTTTTGGTGCTCCTACGGTTGGACACCTTTGATTTGGGCAATCCTACTCCTCTTCCCCCTTGTGAGGTTGGCCTTGTTATCCTCATGTGGTTGTTTTATCATTTGTAGTTTGTCTAAGTTTTAAATGGTGTTATGTCTTTATTATGTGTTTTATCCCCCTTCATACTTGTGCACATTGTGGAAGTTTGTCCCTCCTCTCCGATGGGCTTGGGGGAGACTAGCATGGCTTCCATCCATGGGAAGGCATGTGATGCTGCCTATTGGTTGGGTGGTAAACAAGCCATGTCTCTTGTTGCAACATTCTTAGGAGCACATTCAAGGTTGGAGACTCAAGGATGAAGTTTGGTTGAAGTGGTGACTTGATCTTTTATCCTAAAACAAAAAGATTTATTATAAATATCACACTTCCTTGTACCTATGTGTTGTATGGATGATTTTGGATAGAATCTTCTTGTAAACCCATCCTATTGTGATTTGAAAGTCTTGTAATAACATGTCTCTTTTGTCTTGTAAGCTATCTCTATTCAAAAAAAATATTACTACATAAGATCATGAGCTCTTCATTTTACTTTTCTTCATTGTAATGATTGTTGGGTTTGAAATCTGCAAAATATAGTTATGCATTACATATTAAATCTTAAATTTTAGTGTGTTTCCTTTAAAAAAAAATGGAAAAAAATTTTTAAAAAATGATGGAACTAAATTTTGGTATCAGAGCTAGATGCAAACACATGGACTCTTTGGGTAATTTTTGGTTTATTTTACCTTTATTGTTTTGTTTATATATATATATATATGTGTGTGTGTGTGTGTGTGGTGTGTGTGTGTGTGTGTGTGTGTGTGTGTGTGTGTGTGTGTGTGTGTGTGTATGTATGTATATATGTATATATAAAGGGGTTGTTCTTGGATAATTATGTAATTGAGTTTAAGTCTCTTGGAAATGAAATATTGTAACAAAATGATTCATTTAATAAGAACTACTATTATCTTTTGAGGGGAAAGTTGATTTATTGGATATAATGTTAGTCATGTAATAGGTTACTTTCTTACAAGATGTGGTGGCTTTATACAAAGAGATGAAGTTAGTTACACTCCCTTTTCATGAAAAATCTCAATTGGTGTTTGCTTTTGAATTTTTTTTTAAAATGTGAAGGCATTTTTGGAAACCCTTTTGACATGTTTCTAGTTTTATCCTCTTGAATGAAATATAGAACTACATGCCCTTGTTTCTGCATAAAGAAATAAATAGTTTTAACCTAGATTTGTTTTCAAACAAAAATAACTTTTAAAGTTCATAGTTCATGTTGACAAACAACTCATGTTGATTATTTTTTTTTAGTTATAATGTCATTTTCCTTTTCTTAGAATATTACATAACATATTTAAGTAAAAGCCAAATTCTTTATCGATATATTTTTTTTTGAAAGAAATTACTTCGTATTCTTACATATAGTTTGCATTTTAATATTTACTATGGTAGAGAATACCCTATTGTAATATTCAAAATAGGAAATGTTACAAAAGATATACTTATAAATTTGGGTTCATAATACATAATGTATTAATTTACCAAACTGTTATATTGTTATATAACTTTATAGTAATAAAATAAATTGATATAAAATTCATATAATGCAGTAGATTATATGTATGTACATAGAACATATATATATATATATATATATTATATAATATATATATATATATATATAATATATATATATTATTATATAACTATCTTTCAACTGTTATTATAAAAGGTAAATACAGACAAAGAAATTTTAATATGAATAGGAATGCGTAGGTCTATTTTTTTCTTTTGAGTTTTTATTTTATTGGAAAGTGGGGGAGGGTCAAACCCCTCCCCACCCTACGCACCCCGCACACACCGCAGCCTCCTCAGACTTCACCCCCATCAGCCCCTGCACACCCAATCGACTACACCCCAACCGGGCCGCCACCGCCACTGCCCCCCCTCTAGTTCCTTGGCGCACCACCCACAACCACCCTCCCTTCCTCCCATGTTGCCCCCTTCTCCACCTTTCCACATGCACCCCCCCCCCCCCCCGCGGGCCTTCTCACCCCCTGCCCCCTCTGTCCCAGAAAAAAAATCTTGAAAAGAAGACTTATTTACACAATAGCTTGCTTAAACAATTTAACAATTTACAACCGCCAAAACCATAGAGGGTTCTTCCTTGCCACTTAAATGCATAGACAACATCCATGGCCGTAACAGTCCTTGCACCGAGCGTGCTCCATATATGTAACTACATCCCATATCACATTCTCCAGAAAAAATCTTGAGCACGGCCTTTGTTTTCCTCATAAATAAAGCCACTTATATGCTTTACTCCTCCTCGATGGGCAAGCCGCCTGATTACAGGCTTGGTGATACCCTATATATATATATATATATATATATATATATATATAATCGATTTCAATACTATTTTGACAAGTATTACGCATAAACAAATTCTACCGTTAAAAACTATTTGGGCGCACTCTCCCCATCACTGATAACCCTCCCAACACTTCCCTGTCGCCGTTGCTGCTAACCCTACAGCCGCCCCCCCTCCAAAATGTGGCTACACCAGACCACATAAAGAAATAATAAAATAAAATAAATTACATACATCTAAGCCACGGGTTGTGGCTTAGAGTCTCTCACACAAATTCAAGAAGGATGATTCAATCCTCCATAGCTCCATCTCCACCCGCACAAAAACAAAATGAGATAAAATGGCATGGAAAAAGAAAGGAAAAGAGATAAAAGAAACATAGAGAAATTTAGGGCACTTTTAGGGAAAATTTTAGGGTTTTCATAGGGTAAAATTTTGGTCAATGGCCATGATTAGAATTGATCCTAGGGTCCTCCAATCCTACCTTGCTTTAAGTCATGAAATTTTAATGGGAATGTAAATTAATCTTTGGTGGGATGTGGGTAAAATTAATTAAAAAAAAGGGGAAGATTATTTATTTTTCTAAGAGTGTAGAATTTTAATCATAACCCTACGAAGTTTGATAGGGTTAAATAAGTTAAAATTATTATTAGGATAGTATTAATTTATTACAAAAAAATTAATTATTATTATAAATTAATTATTAATGCGAAGGGGCATTACTTTTGGTGTTACATTATATAATGATAATAACAATAATAATAAAAAAAGGGGGGTTTTTAAAATATATATATTTTTATTTCGGGTTCAGGATGACACCCAAGAGGGGATGTTCAGCTCGAGGTTTAGGACGTAGTGCACCTATGCGAGAGCCGATGGACCCCAATTTTGGGCCTCAGATATTGGAGACCCTGCAACAACTGATACGTGTCATATCAGAGCGCCTTCCACCACCGCAGGTGCCGAGAGAGGAGGACATTCAGTTGGGAGATGAGGAGTTTATTGGTGAGGACGCACATCTAGAGCCACCTGAGAATGACATTCTGAGATGAGAGAGGTCACGCAACCCTTCCATCCTTAGCGAGAGAGTGGCCTCATTTCGTCACAGCCGATCACACGGCTTCGAGGGACCATTTGGAGATAGGCGACCTCTTTCACCTATTAGACCACATCGCCAGGATCAAGACACAGGAAGTGTGATTTGAGACCTTCTTCTCCTTCAGCTGCCTACGTTTATTGGTTCGACAAATGGCTTTGGGGTAGAGTCCTGGCTCCTTAGCTTGGATAGCTGCTTTGGCTTGCACTCTCATGAGAGCAACATCAAAGCCAAGTTCGCCATACACCTCCTCCGAGACGCAGCAGACATTTGGTGGAGGAATGAGGAGTGGAAGCTCCATTTGACTCAAGATACAGTGACTTGGGAGTTGTTCAAGGAGTGGTTCAGGGCCTGGTATATGACAAAGCATTTTGTGCAGAAGAGGATCGATGAGTTTCATGACTTACGACAGGGTTCCGGCTCAGTTGCACAGTATGAGAGCCGGTTCTTGGATTTCTTGCAGTATGTAGACTACTTGCAAGATGAGAAATTGTAGGTAAATAGGTTCATTCAGGGCTTGAATGCAGATATAGCAAGAGTTGTTAGGATTTTATCTCCTCCCAGGCTTGAGAAGGCCGTTGAGAAGGCCTACTTGGCTGAGGAGAATAGGACCAAGGCTCAGGAGCACAGAGATAGAAACAAGAGCAAGTTCCAGGATAGGATTCATGCACTCCAGAGTTAGAGAGCATGGGGAGCAGTACCACCCCCTAGAGGAGGATTCTGGTCTTCTCCAGCAACATCGAGAGCTCCTCCACACCCATCACATCAGACACAACATCAGGGAAACCAGCATCAGAGGGGTAGACGGACTCAGAGTTTTCAGCGAGGTGGGTCTAGAGGTGGTTTTAGTGGATCTAGAAACAAGAGGTTGGGTACTCATCACTCACAGCCAGCCCACTCGTAGCAGTAAGTTAGGGTTAGACTGGCAGGTTCAGTTCACCAGAGTACAAGAGGGACCCCATCTCAGAGGGGTACAGGAGGATGTTTTATTTGTGGGGCTCTAGACCATTATGTTTGTATGTGTCTGTACAAGCCCACTACTATGGATATGAAGAGAGCTCCTAGATCCGAGCAGATGGTGGGTGACATGGGACATGCCCATCATGTGTATGTAGCGGTTGATAACCACCAGGATGAGAATCAAGCCACCATCATTGAGACGACAAGTACTATTAAGGGTATTTCTGTCTCAGTACTTTTTGATTCAGGTGCTTCTGATTCTTTTATATCTCCTTCTGTTGTAGACCAGTGTGGGTTAGTGGTGGCTAGGTAGCTAGATAGTTGGCAGGTTGAGTTGGCCTCTAGGGCTAAACTCGTCGTGGACTCGTATGTGGAGAGTTCTGTACTCGATTTGGGAGTCTTCTCCACTACACTTGACCTCCGAGTTATTCCTTTAGGATCCTATCAGGTAGTGTTGGGTATGGAATGGCTCGAGGATCATCGAGCCAAGGTGGATTACAGAGAGAAGGTCAGTGAGTGTCAGGATGATTTGGGTAGTGCAGTTTTGATTTCAGCGATGCAGAGACCCATTTCCTTGCGTATGATCTCGGCTAAGAAACTCAAGCAGAGCATGCGTAAGGGTTTCCAGTTGTTTGCTATCAAAACCAGTGATCATTCGGACAGCACTCCAGAGCATTCACCCATTGATGATCACGCAGTTTTGAGGGAGTATGCAGATGTGTTTCTAAGAGAGCTTCCAGGTTTACCACCTTGTAGGGAGGTGGATTTCACCATTGAATTAGTGCATGGATCTGCACCTGTTTCTAGGGCACTCTATCAGATGATGACTTCAGAGCTTCATGAGCTCAAGATTCAGTTAGAGGAGTTGTTAGAGAAGGGTCTCATTCTCCCTAATGTATCTCCTTGGGGAGTGCCAATCATATTTGTGAAGAAGGACGGTTCTCTCAGAATTTGTGTAGACTTTAGACAGCTCAATAAGGTCACAATAAATAACCGTTATCCACTCCCTAGGATTGATGACTTGTTTGATCAGATGTGGGGAGCTAGAGAGTTCTCTGAAATTGATCTCAAGTTAGGGTATCATCAGTTGCACATTTCAGATGCAGACATTCATAAGACAGCATTTCACACATGTTACGAGAATTATGAGTTCACAGTGGTTCCATTTGGTTTGACCAATGCCCTAGCTATCTTCATGAGCCTCATGAATGGAGTATTCAGGACATTTTTGGATCACTTTGTTTTAGTGTTCCTTGATGACATATTGATTTATTCTCATTCTGAGGAGGAACATGAGGAGCATTTGAGGTGGGTACTTCAAGTTTTGAGAGAGCAGAAGTTGTATGGGAACTTGGAAAAATTTAGCTTCTTTAAAATAGAGATTCAGTTTCTGGGTCATATCATATCAGGCGAGGGTATCTCCGTAGATCCCTCTAAGATTCAGGCTATCTTGGATTGGCCAGCACCCACATCAGTCACTGAGGTGAGGAGCTTCATAGGTTTAGCAGGGTATTACCGCAGGTTTGTGTAGGACTTCTCTAGGATTTCTCATCCTATTACTTCTCTTCAGAGGAAAGGGAAGAAGTTTGATTGGTCAGAAAAATGTGAGTAGGCCTTTTAGTTTCTTAAGGACAGGTTAACCACAACGCCCATCTTAGCAGTTCTAGACCCAACAGAGGATTTTTTTGTTTGCACTGATGCATCACTAGAGGGTTTGGGAGCAGTTCTTATGCAGGAGCGTCAGGTTATTGCTTTTGAGTCTCGTAAGCTCAAGGACTACGAGATTAACTATCCTACTCATGACTTAGAGGTTACAGCAGTTGTTCATGCACTTGTGCATTGGTGACATTTCCTTTTGGGTAGACCTTTCATCTTGAGGAAAGATCATTGTAGCTTACAGCATATCTTCTCTCATCCAAACCTCAATTCTTGTCAATGGCGTTGGATGGAGTTCCTATGTGAGTATGACATGGAAGTCTAGTATATCAAGGGAAAGGAAAATGTTGTTGCAGATGCACTTAGTAGATGATGGCATGTGCTTGCTTCTTTAACACTACAGTAAGATTTGAGAGGCAGGATACTTGAGTATCTTCCAGAGGACAGGTTTTATAAGGGTGCTAGGCAAATGTTGGATTCTCAGGGTTCTTTTGAGGGCAGATATTCAGGATGCATGCTAGAGTCAGATGGTTTGCTTCGGTTCCATAGGTGCATTTACGTTCCTAAGGCAGGTGATTTGCATAGTTTCATCCTTACTAAGGCTCATTGAGCCCCATACGCAGCACATCCAGGAGTGAAGAAGATGCATGCTGATTTGAGAGAGTTATATTATTGGCCAGGTCTTTATCGGGACATAGCATATTTTGTAACACGTTGCCTTGAGTGTTAGAGAGTCAAGGCAGAGCATTCTCATCCCGCAGGACTCTTATACCCTCATGATATTCTCGAGTGGAAATGGGATGTGATCTCCATGGATTTCATAGTAGGAATTCCTATGTCCTCTTATCGTCATGATTCCATTATGGTCACAGTGGATAAGTTGACCAAGGTTGTGCATTTATCGCCAACCAAGGTCGCCTATAATGCACAGGTCATCGCAAAAGTGTTCATGGAGGACATTGTTAGATTGTACGGGATTCCGAAGACGATTGTCAATGACAGAGACACCATCTACACATCATTTTTCTAGACTGCTTTTCAAGAGGCCTTGGGTACACAGATTAATTTCAGTTTGGCATATCATCTAGAGACAGATGGGCAGACAGAGAGGGTTAATCAAGTTCTTGAGGACATGTTGAGGATGTACATGATGGACCAGCAGAAGAAGTGGGAAGACTATTTGCATTTAGTTGAGTTTTCCTACAATAAAAGCTATCATAGCTCCATTGGCATGGCTCCCTATCAGGCTTTGTATGGACGACCTTGTAGGACACCTTTGAGCTAGGACAGACTAGATGATAGGATTATTTTGGGGCTAGCTTATCTTTAGGATTTAGAGCAGTAGGTTGTTCTGATTCGACAACGTCTTGAGCAGGCCAGAGCACACCAAAAGGCGTATGCAAATACCAAGAGGATTGATAATCACTTCTCAGTGGGTGACAAAGTCTTCTTGAGGGTTTGTCCTCATAAGAGTCTGATCTGTTATGGAAAGGGTTCTAATCTATCACCTCGTTTTGTGGGGCCTTTTGATATTCTTGAGGTCATTGGTCCAGTTGCCTATCACCTAGCTTTGCCACCACGCCTTACACAGGCCCACGATGTTTTTCATGTTTCTGTACTGCGTACATATGTACCAGATGTTTCTCATGTTTTGGATTGGTCATCATTATAGGTAGAGGATGGAGGGAAATGGAGATTGGATCCCGTACGCATACTGGAGCACTGGAGGTTGGCCCTTCGGGGTCAAGATTTGGACCATCTTAGAGTGCAGTGGGAATGATATGATGAGTCATCAGCTACCTGGGAGGATGCTACACCACTGAGGGCTAGATATCCCTATCTCTTCCAATGACTTCCAAGAGGAAGTCTAATTCTAGGAGAGGGGGATGTAGTGCCCACATTTTTATAGCTCCAGTTATCTATTGGTTACTTTATTCCTAGACATGTTTTGATTAAGACTCTGATAGACTTTGGACATTTCACTATGATATTTTATCCTCATGGACATTATGGAATTTTGGGCACATAGCGCCAATTGGACTAGATTCGTATACTGATATATTTATTATGATGTTGATGACACTAACAGGGTTATATGATAGATTTATTAGTTAGTTGTTAGTCTCTTCTGGTTGATTTGATTAATGATATAGTGTTCTGGATTTAATGATGGTAATTTTCATGCTAACCTAAGTGAATGTCGTTACAATTTTATTTGGTGGTGATTCATGGAAAACTATGTGAATAATTGTATGCATTGCACTAGCAATTGCTTAATAATGTTAGGACATTATAAGTTAGATTGAATTTGTGATGTGTAGATGATGTTTATTATATTGGACAGATATGGTTAATTTGTGCAATGAGTGTGGAAGTGACAGGTATAGGAGAGCATGGGTTTCAGGGTAGCTACGCAATTGTGCACAAGCGGCCTATGGGCTGAGTCCTAACCAAGTTAAATGTTTGAGGCCTTAGAATAGATGTATTTAATTGGGCACCATGGGTGAACCCTTCAATTGTAATGTAATTATGTCTTGTAAAATTAATCATGTTTAGGGTGTGTTTTATTAAGTAAACTAGCTTAGGGGTTTAATGATCTCTTCTTAAGTTAAGTGTTGGTTTTAGAAAAGTGTGTGTGTTAGTAGAAGGGATTGGGGACCACATGTGAACCTTGGGTGGACCCCACACCCTCTACCCTTGTGCTCAAGCATGTCAAACCCGAAATTGGGTTATTTTGGGCATTTTTAGGGACCCCTTTTGAGTTTTGGAGTTCGCTTAGCATGAAAATGGGCCCTTGGACCCTTTCTAATAGGTAGGGGGGCTTATTTCCAAGGTTTGGAGGGAGTTTCCCTCCCATTTTTCCCTCCTTAGTCACCATCCATGTAAGATGGTTGGTTTGTGTGTTTTGTTAAAAGTTGCTCCACTTTGTTTTATTTTAGTTTTTAGTATTTTGGGTGATAAGGGATTAAAGGTGAGTTTACTCTTACTTATTTGGTTGTTGGAATCTTTAACTCTTGAGAGGAGAGGTAGTGACACTTGTCACTTTCTCATTGGTGAGGAAACTTTCAGGTTCCTCTTTTTATTCTTCCTCATGTGGAAGGAAGGGGTCTTCTTGGTTCTTTTTTTTTTGAGAACTTGGAGAATGTTGGGAGCTTGGAGGTGAGCTTAGACAAAGGGAAAAGCTTAGAGTCTTGGAAAGAATTATAGAGGTAGGGTTCTTAACCCTTTTCTTTCTTAGTTGTGCTTATCTTGGTAACTATGCTTTGATCAATGAACTGATGTGTGTGAAATTATGTATTGTGAGTTGTATGGTTAATGTAGTTGTTTGTTTGTTCTTGTTGCTTTCTTTGTTTTCTCTCCACCATCATTTGGATTGATGGTTTTTGGAGAATGTAGGGGAAGAGAGAGAGATTTCCCTCTCAAACCTCATGGTTGTTGGTCAAGCCATGAAGGTCCCTTCTCATCCCCTCATATGGTTTGAGGTGGGAGAAAGGTTCATATGGCTTGAACCTTTCCCCATTCTTGGTGAGGAAACCATTTTCGGTTTGAAAATCCTCCCAAAAATGAATTCTATAGCAAAAAGGAGGAATAAGGAAGATGCTTGATTAGGAGGTATAAGGAGTTTTGTAAGCAAGTTTTGTTGGTGCTCCTATGGTTGGACACCTTTGATTTGGGAATCCTACTCCTTCTCTTCCCCCTTGTGAGGTTGACCTTGTTATCCTCATGTGGTTGTTTTATCATTTGTAGTTTTTCTAAGTGTTAAATGGTGTTATGTCTTTCTTATGTGTTTTATCCCCCTTCATACTTGTGCACATTATGGATGTTTGTCCCTCTCTCCCATGGGCTTGGGGGAGGCTAGCGTGGCTTCCATACATGGGAAGGCATGTGATGATTCCTATTGGTTGGGTGGTAAACAATCCATGTCTCTTTTTGTAGCATTATTAGGAGCACATTCAAGGTTGGAGACTCAAGGATGAAGTTTGGTTGAAGTGGTGACTTGATCTTTTATCCTAAAGAAAAAAGATTTATTGTAAATATCACACCTCCTTGTACCTATGTGTTGTATGGCTGATTGTTGATAGCCTCTTCTTGTAAACTCATCGTATTGTGATTTGAAAGTCTTGTAATAACATGTCTCTTTTATCTTATAACCTATCTCTGTTCAAAAAAAGGATTACTACATAAGATCATGAGCTCTTCATTTTACTTGTCTTCATTGTAATGATTGTTGGGTTTTAAATCTGTAAAATATAGTTATGCATTACATATTAAATCTTAAATTTTAGTGTGTTTCCTTTAAAAAAAAATGGAAAAAATAAAATAAAAATTTGATGGCACTACATGTATGAGCCATGAATTTGTTTCCTACAAGGTATTGTTTGAATTTTTCCAAAGCATCCATAATGGCCAACATCTCGTTGTCATAAATTGGATACCCTTTCTGAACATGGCTCAATTTTTGACTCTCATAATAAATGGGGTGCTTATCTTGCATAATAATTGATCTAATGCCCTCTCTTGATGCATCACATTCAAGTAAAAATGGATGAGAGAAATCTAGTAATGTAAGGATGGGACATGAGCTCATCACCCCCTTGAGGTGGTCAAAAACCTATTGTGTTGCTTCAGACGAAGAAAAATATCCATTCTTGTTCAAATATATCAATGGAGCAGTAGATTGAGAGAAATTCTTCACAAATATCTTGTGGTATGTGCATAGTTCCAAGAACCATCTCAATTGTGTCAATGTCCTGGGTGCTAGCCAATTTAAAATTGTCTGTATCTTCTCCCTATCAGCCATCACTGCCCCTACACCAATCACATATCCTAAATATAATATCTCTATCATTCCAAACTCACACTTAAAATCTTTAACATATAGCGAATTAACTTTTAATATCCTTAGGATCTCATCAAGGTGCCTAATATGATCCTCCCAGGTCCTATTGTAGACCAATATGTCATCAAAGAAGACCAATAAAAATGTCCACAAGTGGAGGTTGAACCCATGGTTCATACAAGATTGGAAAGTTGTTGGTACATTGGACAACCCGAATGGCATCACAAGAAACTCAAAGTGGCCGTAATGGCATATGAAGGTTGTCTTATGCACATTCTGCTCTTTAATCTTGATCTGGTGATATCCAAATCACAAATCTATTTTATAAAAATAGATTTCTCCTTATAGCTCATCTAGTAACTCATCAATACATGGAATTGGATACTTATTTTTAATTTTTTTCTTATTCAAGGCATTTTAATCTATGAACATTTGCATGGTTCCATCATTCTTCTTTACCAACACTACTAAAGAAGCAAAAGGACTAGAACTAGGTATAATATGCCCCATCTCAATGAGCTAATGAATAGTCCTTTCAATATCATCCTTAAACCATTTGGGGTGATGGTAAGCAATAGTGACCATAACTCTAATGTCCTCAAGCTCAATCACATGCTCAAATCCCCTATCTGGAGGCACACGTGGAGGTATGTCACCAAAAACTACACTATGCTTATTCAATTGGCCTTAGATATCCACATGATACTCTAGCTTCCCATCCTTTGACTTCTTGGTCAAAGCCAAGCACTGCACTACCCAATCAACCCCATTGTGTTTGTGAATCCTATCAATCTTCTTAGTTATAACAACCCTGAGTGCATCTGTAGATAAACCTCTCAAATTCAAATTCCTCCCTTTGGACTTAAATATCAACTCCATTGTCTAAAAGTTTGTCCGGAACTCACCAAGGGAATGGAGCCACTATACTCCAAGCACAAGTTTTGTCTCTCCAATACCAATAATATAGAAATCATCGGTAATTATATAGTTACCCATTGTGATGCTCAATTGTGGAACCCATTGTGTGCATCTCATAGACTCTCCATTGGATACAACCATGTTGAAGACCTCAAAATCCTCTACCTGCAATCCTCGCTTCTAAACCAATGAGGCATCAATAAATTTTTGGGTCTCCCCACTATCAATGAGTACCACTACTCACTGACCCTTTAAAACTCCCCTAAATTTGAATTTTTTGTACCTTGGGGTACTAGACAAGTGGAAATAGTCTCATGGGGAAAGTTTTCACTCTACTACTCAACACTTGCACTGTCAAATGCCTCTTTGTCATCATCCTCCAATCCCTGGCTATCTAACTCCTCATCACCATCACTCTCCTCTAATACCTCTATAAATTTATATTTCCCTCTGCCTCTGCAATCATGCCTTGGAACCCAAAGTTTTCGGAAATAGAAACATAGATTATTTCACCTCAACTCATCTTTGTCCTCTCTAGATATGAATGGTTTCTTCACTACATCTTTCCTACATGGAGACCCCTTAGGCTGTGAATTGTCATATCTAGAGGGAAGTACCTTAGGCTGCACCTGAGATGGAAACATTGAATTTGGAGTTGATAACTCTAAGTCTCGTGCCCTCATAATAGCCTCATGAAAATAATAACACTCAAATGCCTTCACAAATCTAGCAAGAGCATCTGTCAAACTTGTTATGAATGGTGAAGTCAACCTCATCTTTGTAAAATTGGGTACTATGACTTATAATATCTAACAATATGCAATATACTAATCCAAAGAACATGTCTGTGTCAAATGAGTTAACTCCCTAAAATGTTTGTTAGGGTCCCTCCTATAAAATCTTCTCACTAGCCTCTTTGTTAACTCTACATAAGTATTAACATGTATGTGCCCCTGCATAATCAACCCATGATCCCACCAAACATGAGCGTCTCCCTTAAGATGTAATATTACAAACTTAATTACATCCTCCTCATGCATGGGATTCAAGTCGAAGTATGTCTTCAACTTTTAAACCCCGGACTATGAGGTACACTTCTTGAAACCATTGAAGTCTAGAATGGAGATCTATCCTAATATCCTTTGTAACTTAGGTACATATATCAGATGATCTCTCTTGGGCCTACTACCAATATTCATTTTGTAATAGTTTTGGAATGGAATTTTATTACAAAATCCCTCACTTAAAGTCTGATACCTCTCCCAACTAGACTCCTTGTCCAAAATTTCTACTGGTTGTGGTACCTATAAAAATTTTGGATCCTTCAAGAAAGAGGATTCATGAAGTCCCAAAGGCCTGGTAGAAGAATGGGGAGATCACTGCCCTAAATTTCCACTCCCACCTCTTTAATTTTTTTTAACATATTTCTAGTTTCTCCTCTCTCCATATTAGTATCAATCCTACCCTGTGCTAATCACTCAGTGAGTTGTCTCAAATAGAGATTAGTAGTTTCTTGATGCTTCACCATGTTGGTGAATAATTGTTTCGTCGGTTCTACACCTAGATCCTCTTCACTTTCACCCATATTTTCAACCTAGTAGGCTAGAGAAAGAATCACTCTGATACCACTAAAATATCACTTATGGGGATACCACAAAATAATGCACAAAATATAGAAAATTGTAGCCAAATAAAATATTGATTTTTGTAGATTTTTAACAACTAGGAAAAGGAACTAAATAAAATAAATAACTCACATGATACTTTCCCAAATGAATTGAAATTTTAAGGAGAGATTTTTAGTATTATAAATAACAAAAGAAAACTAATTTTGGAATTTTCAGAATAATATAATACTGCCAAAAAATTACATAATGCCCTAAACAGCTTTGAAACTTAAAAAATTCATAACTTCTCCAATAAGCAAGATAAAATTATATAATTATTTAAATTACATATACTAATATGGAGAACAAAAACCCAACCTCCAGATCTAGAAATTTCAGTCTAGAAACCCTCCAAAAGGTGTTGCAATATCCAAAGTAAGTCCCCCCCTTGGAAAATGATCAAACCCTCTGAAAAGTCTTTAGAAATGATGCAAAAACCTATTATTATTGCTTCCATAAATCTGATCTAAAAAACCTTTACCTTTGTCCACCAAATATCTCCAAAACCCTCAAAACCCTTCCTCCGAAACCTCTAAAAATTTCTCTGTAAAATAGCCCTAAAAACAACTCCAAAATGAAAAGCTAGGGTGGATCTTTCACCACCGAAGAATGCCCTACTAGCTAGGGATAGATCTCTCACCACTAGAACTAGGTTCCCTATGGGATCTTACTCCACAAGTTGGAATTTTGTAAACAACAGTTGCATATAGCGAAAATATGAGAGTATGTAAGAATGACCTCTATCACTCCCCCAAACCCACTTTTATAACAGCGCATTACCTTTTTCCAAGTTGGGAGCTCCATGTGGGACTAAAAGTGACTTAAGTGACCCCAACGAAGAAATAGAATAATAAATACCATATTTCACCCCAAAAAATAAATAGAATAATAAAGTGTTATGGGCCCCCTAATGACAAAACATAACATCTAGCCCCTCCAAATCACTTTATGCTCATGTTAACAAAACATTATAGAAAATGAACTAGATATTCATACCCAATAGCTCTAAACGTCCCTTGCCCCTTAGGTATGACCAATGATAGGACTCAAATTGACTATTAGGCCCTTGGCAAAGGAAATGGGACATTATTAAAACTAAATCCTAACCCCTAAACCCTTATCCCTAAACCCTCAACCCTAAAGCCTCAACCTTGAGTCTTGATCCCTAACGAGGAGGCACATTACAATCACCTCATTTTTTCCATACGACAGGAATCCAATTCAGGGAGCAATCCTCTATCTACAAAGTGAGGATATCATTTTAGTAAGAAGTAGACAAGCATTATAGAGATTATTCGTAGTCACTAAAGTGAATTATGGAAAAAAAATTAAAAATTTACTAATTCAAGTAATTGTAGGGCCAAAATCTAATCTAGAAGGTCAAAAATATAGAAAATGACTATATGTTTTCATAAAACAAAGACTGACTACAATATATATGGCCTAAACGTTTTAGGTCATTGCTGAATTTTTTTAAATGAGTAAGTACTAACTAGATTGGATTTTTAAAAACTATCTTTTAGATTATAACTTTCAGAGCTATTGGACCACTTCCATCAGGTGCAGAGTGAGCCTAACTTCTTATATTTAGTAAAATAAATTTAAAGTATAATATTTCTTTAATTATTTCCTTATAAAGGTATTAAAAAATAATAAAATAAATCTTATACTTAACATTTATTTTAGTAAATATGGCTCCTTTTGTCCCTCCTAAACTTCATATAGATCAAAATGTGTACACGTTCCATTGCACTAGAAATGTGTACGTGTTATAACGCATATGTATCTTATGTTTGTGATTTTCTGAGCCTAAGAAAACATAACACAGTCACATTATTACAAAACACAGTCGCATTTTGTTTATTGTCAAATTTTTGTCCACTTTTTGGCCCCCTAACATGGTGCACTTACCCTTAGGAAAATATATCATGTTCATAATGAAGTTGTTTTGTAAATCTAAATTTTTAATCTTTGCGTATATAATAGGATACAAACAATAAAAGTGATCACTAGCACCAAGTAACTGTGTGTTGCCTATATAAACTAAAACCTTCTCCCTAAGGCTGCAAAAGGTAAATAAATTTTTTTCTGAATAAGAATTATTGCTTAGCAAGCGCTAGTGTACGCAAGTTTTTCCTTGTAAAGTGTAATCATATAGGAGAAATCATATCGAAAATTGTAAGTGATAACAAATAAATCTTGACTTTATATAATGGATACATAAATATAAGTTTAGAATCATGTGTTACATAGATTCACATCTATAATTTTCTATTTCTTATGAGATTTTGGTAGAATTTTTTTACATTTAAGACAAGAAAAGAAACTTAGACTAGTGACCTAGAATTTAATCTACAAGTTTGTAAATACAACATGATCTATTTTTTTACCCTATCTGTCGTTAATCTATTCCTAAGGGTAAATATCTCATGTTCATAATGAAGCTATGTTATAAATCTAAATTCTTAATCTTTGCATATATAACAGGAGACAAACAACAAAAGTGATTGATAACACCAAATAAATGGTTTCTCTAAATAAGAATTATAGCCCAGTGGGCGCTACTACACGTAAATGTTTTCATGTAGAGTGTACTCATACAAGAGAAATCATATTGAAAATCTATTAAAGATAATAAATAAATTTGGCATTTATATAATGGATACATAAATATACATGTAAAATTGTATATTTAATATGTTATACATGTATATGTATAGATTTCTCTACTTCTTACAAGATTTTGGTAAAAATATTTTACATTTATGAAAAAAAAAGAAACTCGGAATTGAGACTGAGAATCTATAAAACAAATTTTTACATATAACGCCATCTACTCGTTACATCCTAGAGGCTGCTAATCTATTCTTAAAGATAAATATATCATGTTCATAATGAAGTTGTTTTATCAATCTAAATTGTAAATCTTTGCTAATATAACAATAGAAAAAGAACAAAAGTGATCGCTAGGACCAAAAAATTTATGTTTCCTATATAAAAACAACTGATCCACAAGGGCTAAGGAAAATGAATGTTTTTTCTAAATTAGAATTGTAGCCTAACGGACTCTAGGGAGGAAAATTTTTCCCATGGTAGAGTTTATTCCTAGAAAAGAAACCATACTGAAAAGATACAAATGATAACAAATAAATACAGAATTTATATAATGTATATATAAATATATGTGTAGTATCATGAATGTAAGTTGAAATAAAATTGGGGTTTCATAAATAGGTTGTTGAAACAAATAATTATATCGTGGAAGCCTCAAAGTTATGTGAATTTGTTGACATAGATTAGCTGGCTCAAAAGTAAGAATATATTAATTATTAAATGCATAGTGATTAAAATTATATTTAATAATATTAATGCATATATAATGTGTTTAACTTCCAATGTACATACCATAAATTTTTTGAAGACATTACATTTGATTAATTCTACATGGAAACACGTATATAATTGGAAATAATTATCATACAAGTGAAGTCTAAATATGATTTTATAGTTTTAAATTAATTTTTTAACCTCATATATTTTCCTAAAATGTATAAGCATAAACCATGCAAATAAATGTAGTATGGATTAATTAGTGATGTTTCTTTTCATCATCTTAATGAACAACATTAAACTATTTTGGTTCTCCAAACCAAAATAAAATTTAAAAACAGGTGACTGTGCCATAAGTTATCATTATTCTCAAAAAACAATCACAAAAACTAAAAATAGCCAAACAGAGACATAGAATGGCAGAAATGGGAAAGCGTTAAAAAGAGATAAATACTAGAGAAGAAAAGGGATTAAAATTTCTTTAGTTAACGCACAAAAAAATGATTTTTCATGAAGAACAAGGTAGTTTGGAGTGGAGATCACAAGAAAATAGAAATCAAGCCTTGACTTCGAAGAACGATTCAATAGGACAAAGCATGGCTTGTGTAGATCATGATTGGACTGCTATGAATAACACAAGAACAAGTCAAGTACACAACTACTAGAAAAAGTTGCACCTTTACTATAAATACTTGATTTAGTAATATCTAGGATTATTTCATGTTTTATGCTATCTGTGCAACCTCCATCTTCTACCTCAATCAAACAATATACATGATTATTTGTGTAACCTCTGTTGTTATCCTCCTTCATGTGTGTCCATTGTGTGCATCTTTGTGTGCTTTCTCTGAAAACAAGATTATAATTGCATGCAAAAAAATAACTTGGATTCAAACACTTAACCTTGTAATTTACGGCTTGTGCATATTTTTTTATTTTGAAGACATGCTATTCTGATTAACCAAAAAAATAGGAAGCCCTACTCAACATTTCTCAGAGGTGTTTAATAATTTATTTAGCACATTCCACGTAAGAAATTTCAAAAATAGAAAAAGAGCAGGGTACAAAAAATTTCCCTTTCCCCCTCTAAAAGAAAAAGGGTGGGCTATTGAAATTTTAAATATCTAAAAATGCGGGGGAATTCGAATTTCCCTATTTTCATTTTTGCATTTTTTTTAAATTATAACTAAACATGAATTAAAAATAATGTAATTTTTCATTCTTTATAGCCTATAATAATGTAAACATAATAACAAATATATTATATAACATATATTAAAAAAAGCATAGTAAAAAATATATTATAAGAAAATAGAAGAAATAAATTCTAAACATAGTTTTAAAGTTTATTAGAATAATATACAGACATTTACATTCCATTCTTTATGAAAATCGATTTCTACATTGGTAGATATAGTGAGCACGAATTTAAATTATTTATCTAGTTAAAATGTGCGATGTGGAAAGTTTGGAAAAGCTATTTGGGATACATAATAAGGCTACCAATCCAAGACTGTACAGATAGCGTTACTGTATGACTATTTTCAAAATAAGAAAAATTTGATCCTAGGGTCTGATATGTTGTTTCTATCAACAAGTTAAGGATCATAGCGGGCATTAAGCATATTATTTGTTAGGAAATGATGTGAAATATGTCTTGAAAACCATGTATCTTATGGAAACTGCATATTAAGCCTAGCGATCCATAACTTTAGAGATAGTGTTTACAGTGAGAAGAGGTAAAGGTAGGAGCCTAGTGACCACTAAAATAAACCATGATTTGTTATTTTATGGCTATTTTCAAAATAAGAAAATTTTGAGTCTAAGGTTTGATATGTCATTTTTGTCACTAAGTAAAGGAGCTTAGCAGGCGCTAAACATTTTCTTTAATAGGAAACAATGTGAAGTATGAGTTGGAAACCATGTATCTCATTGGAACTACATACCAAGGCTAATGATCAAAAAATATAAATATAGATTTTATAATGATAAGAGGTAAAGGTACGATCCTAGCGTCCATTAAGCTATACCATGATTTTTTATTTTATGGCTATTTTTAAAATAAGAAAAAAATGAGACTAGGGTCTGATATGCCATTTTTGTTAATAAGTAAATGAGCTTAGTTGTCGCTAAGTTTTTATTTAATAGTGAATGACGTAAAATATGAGTTGAAAACCATTTTTCTTATGAAAACTACATATTAAGGCTAGTGATCTAAAATTGTAAAGATAGTGTTTATAATGAGAAGAGGTAAAGATAGGAGCCTAGCGACCACTAAGCTATACCATGAGTTTTTATTTTATGGCTATTTTCAAAAATAAGAAACTTTTGAGTATATGGGAAATACATAGTACGTATTGATCCATTTAGAGGGTATCTAATGGAGGAATTTATCTCTGCCTCACATAGCCTAGAAAATATGGTATAATTAAAATAAATGTATAACATTATCATTCAAAATCTGTGCACATAGTATTGAAATAAGAAACAGTTGATCCTAGCTGTCATTATGACATTCCATTCAATACATACAGAATCTTAGTGATTGCTAAGCATTTTATCTCATACGAACATATGTGAATTATATGTTACAAACAATATGTCTTGTGAGTACTACATAAGCCATGAAAACATAGTAGCAACCCAAAGCTATACATACAGTATTTATAATGACTGGTAGTAATGGTGGGAGCCTAGCGACCGCTAAACTAGAGCATGATCTTTTTTTTATCACTATTTTAAAATTTGAAATTGTTGATCCTAGCGTCCATTATGTCATTACTTTCGATAAGGAAAAAGAAAATTTAAGCATTTGCTAAGCATTTTATCCCATAAGATCCTACATGAATTATGTGTTTCAAACAATATACCTTATGGGAACTATGTAAGGTTGGATCCCTATATATGGTATGTAGTGCAACTATTGTCTCCACCAGGTACATTCCAACTAACATGATATAATAATGATCAATGAAAAACACTAGCGATCCAAAGTTATATATAGTGTTTACAATCACCGTAATGGTAGGAGCCTCGTGGTTGCTCAACTAGGTAAATAATTTTACAGATATTAAATTGTGAATTATATGCTACGAACAATATATTTTATAGAAAATACATATGGTTTTATCCCTATTGAGTATTTGTAGAGTAGCACTTGTTTCCACCATGGATAGTCTATCGAATATGATATAATTATAATAGATGAAAATCACTAGTGAGAAAAAAGTGTAGAGAAAGTGATTACTATGACAAGAAGAAATTGTAGGACCCTAGCTTCTGCTAAGCTAGGTTGTTATTTATTATTATATCACTATTTTTAAATTCTTACTAGTTTTTACCCTCAATCGATTCAACATATCAGACAATAAATGTTTACAGCCTAAAAATATCAGAACTCTGAATGAGTTAATACAAGTTCAAACAATTTGGAATAAATTTCTTCAATTAGTATTGTAAATCTAACTTATAGTCAAATTAAGAGAGAATAGACCCTTGTTTTAGTGGTCCTCATTAAACATTATTAATAATCAAATCTAAGACATGGCTATCAAGTAACGGGTTGCTGTGATGTTGTTTGTTGGCTGTGAAGTTGTTGTTATCTGGCGGTTCTGGAGCTGTTTTTTGGAGGAGTTATTATATGATGAATATCTTTTGTTTGCTTTTTGATCTATTCTGCTACTTTTTGGATCATTGTACGTATGGATCCTTTCTTCTCATGTGTTGTCATATCTGGCTATTGAGCCCTCTTAGGTTGGTCGTTTTTCCCTTCTCTGGGTTGTTTCTCTCACCTATGATATCTGGCTTTTGAGCCCTTTTGTATACAGGGTATAGTCCCTTCAAAACTATTTTCCCTTAGTAAAAAAAAAATCAAATCTTTTCTCAAATAGGTATTACCCACCATGACCTTATAGAGATCATTATTTCCACAAAAATGGCTATTTTGACAAGGGCCGTACTTATGTTTAGGAAAAGTGTAATCATTCCTATTTTTTTATAGCTTGTTCTGGAATTTCCCACCAAGTTCTACGCTTAAAATATTGTACTTAGACTAGTAATAGACATAAAAACATAACAAATAAAGTATTTCCGATATACCTATATTTCACATTGTCTTATATAACAAAAAATGATGAGCTATCACTAACTCTGTTAATGTGATTTGTTACTCAAATAATCCCCTCAAAATTACAAACATTATATCTTTCAACTGCTATTCTTTAAACATATTCCTTATTCTTGTTACGGGAATTTAATCCTCACTACTATAGCATGACCGATATACACATAATGTAACACCCACATTATATGCACACAAAAAGAACAACAAAAATACACGAATAATTTTGTTTACTTGCGTTTAAGTTTACACGAAACTATAAGAGATTACTTTGGACAACACACAACATGTGATATCTTTGCACAAACAATAACCCACATAGATAACATGAAACATGTGGTACACAACAAGGTCACTTTTTTTTGACAAGGCACAACATAACAATTCAACTACAATATATACAAGTATAGACATGGTCTTCCCACGACATGACATTTCTAGGATTACACATTTATTACAATAATGTTTCAATATTTAACTTAAGTTCTAGAAAGGATCATAATATGTGAATCATACATTTATTTTCCTTTGTTCTATATTTCCTTTATATAGTTTAACATTTAACTTACGATGTATCTCATTAAATAAGGAACATCTACATTATGTCAATTACTTGTTTAATTCGTTCATTCGTTAATAGGATCTTTATTTACACAAAAGGATATTTACATACACATAAGGATACTAGGTATTATCCCTAGGATTCACTCATAATGGCATGCATCTTGATCTTATATCATACCTCCATTACACAACGGAACATGTGTAATTCCAAAGGATGTGAATTGTAAATTTTGATTTGTTTAAGGATTTAGGGTCATGTTTCTTTGACTAATTTATAACTTGATAGTTGATTTAGTACCCACTAAGGATTATACATGAAATATGTTTTGTATCCATAAAAAGAGGGTTTAATCGCATTACAAGGAAGTTCATGTTTCACTTCCCTATGGAATAACATCCTACGATTACACTTCCCAAGGTCAAGCATCAATTATAATTTTACTGTAGTTATGCTCCAACAATTAATTAAGGATTCGAAGGAACTTAACATGGAAACATACTTCCTTATTTTTTTCTAGATTAGGTTTCCTAATTATCGTTTTACGTCTACCATAAGAGGGTTTTCCCTAACTAGGTTCATATGCTTTTTTGTAATAAATTTTGTAGCCTATTTGTTAATAGGGACATTTATATCCTCAAGAGAATATTAGTCCCTATCTTAGGGTATTTTTCTCTAAGAACTTGATCACCTAGTTTCACATCAGACATTCATTACCTAATAGGACTAGTGAGAGAGCAAGATGGATTAGTTCATCATTTAAAGAGGTTAAGGTTCACAATAGATTTTACACAACATGGGTCTCATTTCTCACCAATAAATGGTTTAAACATGATAAGAGAATTACCTAAATTTCACCTTTCTCCAAGAACATCATCTTATGGTTACGTTTTTCTCAAACTAATCATACAATAAAATTTTGTTAAGTTTCACTATTAACTCTTAGTATTGCATCATAGAACCAAAATGAAAATTTAAATTGGGTATCGAGCTCATTTATGATACCAACTCTTAAAGGTGACTTTCAAAGGGTAGTTAGAGATCTTTTCCACCTAACACTCTTCACTCTACATGTGTGCTCAACAAAGAGGGTTTTACATTATGTTGGAGTTTGGTTACCCATAGAGTACCACCTTAAGAAAATCGCATTGTCCTTACTACACACACAACTATCAATCTTAGGAGGGGACCACATACCCAAGACAAAGTTTAACCATGTCATTCCTAATTGTTGGGCTCACGGAAATGTTGTTAAGAATACAGGCTATGACGACAAAATCAAACTTGGACTCTTATTTACCTAAAACTAGAAGGTGTCATCGAGTGTAAAGATTTAAGTTCATCCTAAGGTTTTAGTTTTCCATGCTAAAATTAATCACACGAGAAGAATAGTTATGCATAGTTTTTATACTAGGGTTGACTATTTCATTTAGATTTCTTTATTACATTTTCAAGGAAAGGAACACAACACACCAATTATTTAATTATCAGTTGCACATTAGAAATGCACTATAATATATTAGATTAAATTTCATTTAACATATATGTTTAACCCCAATTTTGTTTCTATACATATACCTGAATCAAAATGACACCTATCGTTAAATGCACATTTCCCAAGCAACCCTAAAACTAGCATCTCATAAATATTACCAAATTTCAATAAATAACTTTACTATAATGTAGCAATATATATATTCCATTAACATATATAAATTAAAATAATACACAAAAAAATGACAACCACGTTGTTTCGTTACTTGCATTCTGCTAAACCGGTGTGAGCATGAAATCAATGATAAATCGTTGACAGTGGCATCCACCTACATCTAGCATAATTAACGTTTTTATTTTCTCATTTACATAATAATAATCATTTACATTTGAAAGGAGAGGGTTATAACTACAAGATAATGGTTGTTTTATCTATAATTTCATTGTGGATAACTTATTTAAAATTGTGAATCCAATTTTGTGGACTCCACCCATAATAAAATTGTGAAAACATAAAATTGTTGAACTTTCCACTAGTTTAAATTTGTAGAAATTGTCCACAAATGTAAAAATTGTGAAATCTTTCACAGATTTGAAATTGTAGAAATTTCCACAAATTTGAAATTGGAAAATCTTTCAAAATATTAAAAACATGTAAAACTTTATACAATTATTAATAATTTTAAGTTTTTACTTATTACAATTTTTTTACATATTTAAAATTATGGAAAGTATATTAAATTTAAATTTTCAAATAATTTATATACACATTTTAAATGTATAATTTTTTAAAAATTATCTTCATTGCTTTTAAATTAATCTATATAGTTTTAAAAAATATTTGGAAAAATCACATATATGATTTTTTATAAATAAAACCAACCAATAAATAAACATAAAATATTATAAATTTTGTTTAAAAAATAATTAGATTAACATTGAGTATAAATAGTTCCTAAATATTGGATGATCTTGAGTTCAAACTTACCCATATTTTTAAATACACCTTACAACCATAATGTTTAGGAATTCAATATTTAATGGTTATTGAAGATGTTAAATAATCATAAGATAAGATAATGCATTCAATAGTCCTAGAAATAAAATATTCCGATCCACAAATTTTTTCACAAATTTCTACCCTTATTACCATAATGTGTGCCATAGAAAAACCATGCATAAACATTAATGAAAAAAAAATTAGAGAATTTAAATACATTGTATGCTTTCATACATATGGTTTTTTTCTCATGAATTATTTTTCCAATAATTTTTTGAGTATAGAAGTTTTGGCCTCCCCTGACAATAATTAATTGTTAGGGGATTTTGATACTTTTAACCATCTTTCTTAGACCTATCAAGGAAAATGATCTCTAACAATCTCTTCTTCAATCCATTCATTTCTTCATTCATCATTTACTTTATTATATGAAGTATGATCTTTATTTTCCAAAAAATATGAAGTGAAACATATTAAACAATCAATGTCCTTTCGATGATTTAATCATGCCATTAATTATTCCGTAGCATTCCTTATGTTGCTCAAAATTAAACCCCCATTTAAAAGTGGGCTTGTTGAACTTATTTAGTATTTATCTCAAGACTCCAACTGTAGTGCCCACTCCTCTTTGATACTTATTATATTTTGATTTTAGTCATTGTTAACTATAGACATGGATGTTATTATATTATTTTGGTTAGCATGATGTTAGATGATAGAGATATTCTGATTATTGATGGACTATGATTCATAGCGTGATTATGTGGATTCTTATATACATAGAGAGGAATTTCATATTGACGATGATGTTGTGTTGTTAGCATATATATTAATGACATTTGGAATTATCTTCACGTTAAGTAGGATTTAGCATTTGAACAAATCTTGTGATCTTGTTGATATTGATAAAAAAAGATAGAATTGAGATATTGTTGGAATTCTAGACAAATGATAACATTGTTTAGTTGAGATGATGATTTAGCCATATGAGGATGATTATTAATTTGTATGTGTATATTTTATCATTGATATTTTTGATGCGGCCACAAGGCCGAAGGAGGTATTGTGTGATTTTGTAGGTAATTACATCACAACAATAAAAATGGGGTATTGGAGACTAACCACAGGGGAATACTAGATGGATACAATGATGGTCGTCATGTCAACTCATGTATTGTATTATGTTTTTTTATATTTTTAGGGGGTCCCCATGGGGGGATGACCTCCAATTGTAACCTTGGGCTATGTGTGGAATTATTTCCCATTTTATTTTATTTATTGTAGAGTATGTGATTTATTTTGTGATGTAATTTTTTTAATCATTGAAAATTAATGTTCCTTTATTAAGTAATTTAATCATGTTTAATAAGTTATATGCATATCTGACAAAAAGGGGTCGTTTATTAGAGTTTTTGGTCTTGCATACGTATGAGCAAAATAGATAGGGCAAGGGTGAAGAGGAATACCTATTAATGAAGGTGGAAGGTAGAGTGTGTGAATTCTGATTTCCCAATCCAATGTTGATTGCAAGAAATTCATTTTTCTAGGAGGAACTACCTATGAATGTAAAACAATACCAAAAGAGGAATATTAAACAATATATGTCAGTGGACTTCCAAGCATATGGTAGATCCGGGAAGTGTGATACTTCCTTGATGGTTGTCAATCCATTTTTTAATATAATTTAATGTAAGAAATAATGTAAGAAAATAACATCCTACTATAGTTGATATGATTTATATATCTCATTCAAATACAATAAGCAAATATGGTCTAACTTTTAAGGTTATAATCAGATCTAGGGGTTGGGCAAGTAGCCAATAGAACAAGTCAGGGTTAGGTTTTAGATGGCTTGGGATATTTGAGTGAAGGTTATCAAGTTGTTGTTATAGGAAGAAATACCATATATAGAGACCAATGTTGGTCTAATATGACTAATGTCGGTTGAGAGGAAACCAACAAGAGTTTATGTTAACCGGCATCACTAGGGTCTAACTAATAGAAACTCAATGAAACTTGGTTTTGGAGATTCTCTGTGATTGCACAGAGAATGGGAGGATGAGGGTTAGGTTGCAAAAGAAGATGAGAATGCTCATAGACATCTGGAGTTATGTGTGGGGAGCTAGGAGGTTGTAGGTGGTTAGGTGGATGGATTTATAGGAAGGTGGGAAATGATGGGATACAAAGGAGACTAGGATTCACAAATAGAGATAAAGAAACTGATCTAAATAAGTATGGAAAGATACATATCCAAATGTAATTACTTGTATTTGCATACTTGGTGGTTAGACGGGAGTTATGGTTGATCTGTGCAACTAGTGTTCAGTGCCATGGAAGTTCTTCCTAGAACATTACCATGAATGCTTAACCTTTAAATCAGTCTTGGTGTTGATTCAGGATGTTTGGATGTGCAAGAGAGATTTGGTTCATGCTTACATGCATATCTCTCTCTCCTTAAACTCAAATAATTCTTCCAACCTCTTGGAACCATCTTACCAAAGTGAATATATGCTAACCGATGATGGTTTAGGTAAACCGGTGTCGGTTTAGGGTTAACTGGCATTGGTTAAGGAAAGAAATCCTAGGTTTCCAAAACAATAGATAGCTATCGTTTTGACCATTTCTTCCCGTTGGTTTGGGTCTAAATTGGTATTTTCTGCGTAAGTAAGTGGGAATGTTGTTAGATAAATAATAGGCATGTAGTGTTAGGGTTAGACCAAGTCTTAGTTAGTTATGGTAAGTAGATATTGAGTCTTTGTTAGAATGAACATGCTAAAAATAGGTCCATGATGAGGTCTCTAGGTGATGTGGTGGGGTGAGGTGTCTAGGTGAGGTGGAAATTAATTAAATTTATGTAATTAAATAATGAATATTGTTTAAAATGGGAATTAATTTAATTTTATGTAATTACATTAATATACATGTGGGGTAAAGGGGGAGTGTGACCCAAATTTGGCATCCACATTTTGCCCTTTTTTGTCACATAGCTTGTATTAGTAAGCGACACTGACAAAAACAGAAAGTGATTTCCCCATGTGTAGGTGAAGATGATTCCCCTCCAACCAGGAACTGATGAGGTGTTATATAGAATCGGTGAGTGGTTTGTTAAATGTGTAGTTGGTGGAAGTGAAGTTAGGTGGGGAAGGGATGAGTACTATGGGAAAGGGTGATGGTTGACTTGGGTAATAAGTAATAGACCAAGGTCAAATTGGGAATGGGTAATGGTCAAATCGGGTAATAGGTAATCGGCCAGGGTCAAATTGGGTAATGGGAAATGGAAATCAAATGCACACACATGTATATACTGCAACACGGTACCAAGTTGAAGAGCTTGCAAACTCTACATCACCCAAGGTCAACAGGTTTATCCAAACAAGGGTGAAGTGATTCAGGTATCCAAGGCATAGGATATGGTCTGGAAACACAACGTAAGTCAGGTGCAGGAACATTTTAGGTATGGTCTGGTACACCAGAGGTTTGGTTGGGATAAATAGCACAGCAATAGGCAATGTAAGGTCATCAGGCCAAACAACATGGGTAATGACATCGTAAGGTATAGCGAGTACAGAAGATCAATGTTCACACCAAGTGGGTCAGGTCCAAGTAAATAGGTCATAACACGGATAGGGCCAAGGTATAGGTAAAATAACAAATCCCTAGATGCAACTAAAGAAATGTATGGGTAGCATGGGCTTGTAGGTAGGTTGCAATAAGTGTGGGTGAGATCAAAGGGTATCGGGAAATAATGAGTTGAGGTTAAAAATGGGAAAATTGGGGTGAAAATGGTAATAGTAGGCGACCGATGTTCATTAAAACTTAACTGACGTCGGCTTAGTATGACCAACGTCGGTCATGTCAAGTAGAGTTAATAAAAATAAAAATATGTATTTTACAAATTCACTTTAACTTGTTGCTATTAGGGAAAACGACAGAGTAGTGGGGTAAGAGGAGAAAATGATGGTACAAGTTGTGTGAGCTGAGCTAATGAGTGACTAGTGCGTGATTGGCATTTAGTAGGTGAGTCTACAATATTGATTGGGTCCATTTGATTGGTTGCGAGGCAAGTGGATTTGGCGATGGAAAAGGCGGGAGAGGGTTCAAGTGGACCACCTGTGTAGCATACAGTCATACCACCACGCCAACAACACTGACATGAGGTAGGATTTAATCCTCTTTAGTCATTTTGTTGAAAATGATGTTTTAAATTGGTTGGGGTAAAAGGGGGTTTTTGGTGGAAATTTATTTCACATTTGTAGGTAAAAAATGAATAAATTTAGGGTAGGTTTGGGTAGGGTAGATTAGGTTTTTAGGATGTTTTTGATAAAATTTTCATATGCGGGGAGATTTTTAGTTTTTATTGCGTGACAGAGACCGACGTCCGTCAGGAGTTGGCTAACCTCAGTTGGCCTTGTCTGACATCGGTCAATTTTGAGATGACCGACACCGATTAAATTGAGTCAGCTTCAATCAAGGAAAATCGGTGACGGTTAAGGCAAAAAGTGTTGGTTAGATATGATGAGAAATAAGGGTAATGAATGTGTAGGGGGAAGGAAAAAAATAAGCAAGGAAGGTCTAAGTGAAGGTGGATGTAGAAAAAAGATGGTAAAAAGGGGTATTTGGGAAATGGTTGGGGGGTCAAGTAGAATAAGAGAGCATAGGTGTAACGGAACATGAGGAAAAAAGGGGTATTCGGTAGGGTTATAGTTTGGGTAGGGTATGGTGGGAAATAGTTATGTCATGTAATAGGTGTGTTGGGTAAAAGGTATGTTGGGTATGGTTAAGGATGAAGAATGTTGTGGTTTGTTGGATGGAGATTAGGGACCAGCTGCGTATGAGAGATAGAGTGCCTCCTTTGTTGCTAGTAGTACAGTCGAGCATGACCTCAGATGTGTGGAGGAACATGATAGAAATTGGCCTAGTCGGCATCTAAAGTTATATACATATAGTTTGAGATCTGATTTTGATGGTCAAACTCATCGATAAATGGGATTCAGTGACCAAAACATTTCACCTACCGACGAGTGAGGTCACTGTCACCCTGGAGGATGTATACAAGATCCTGCAGCTACCTATAGTGGGAGAGAAGGTGTATTCTATTTCATTAGAGGCATCAGAGGAGCCAATAGTGGTGGTGTTTGGAAAGATGATGACAGAGTTGAGATACCATAGTGCGAGCTTGAGCTATGGGGACATGTACGCAGCCCATCTACAAGAGATGAGGATGGTTGTCCTAATCATGGAGGTGGTGTGTTGCTTTGTGTTTCTAGATGCAGAGGGTGGGAGATTCATTTGAGAGATGATGGGGTTTATCCATGACATGATGGAGGATAGGACCTATTTTTCTTGGGCACCAGCATCTTTAGTGTAGTTATACAGAGAGTTGTGGGATTATGGGAGGCTACGGAGGTTTAGCTTATGTTGTATCTTCCTTCTTCACTGCTAGGCATATGAGCACATCATATGTGTGCATCCCATTGGTTTTTTCTGACAAGATGCACTCAATGCGAGCTTGGTTCGAGTTGGTTACAGGCATTGGGTACATATTAGGGGAGAGCACATGGTTGTTAGGGTTGCACATGATGTGGCACATTACAGGCGCATGTTAGAGGGATTGACATCATTTAAAGGCCATATGTTGGCTTCCCTTCCTATAGACACATGGCAGTGGAGTTGGGTGAGCTAGAGCTGATCATGTGGATAGAGGGACATTGTGTCAGTGAGCACAAGATGATACCCGTTGACAGGGTCAGACAGAAGTTTGGGCTACCCCAGGATGTACCTCCCCATTCCCACAATACATAAGAGATGACATGGAGAGGCCTATGCCTCTACCACAATCGAGCGTTCCTATAGGGCAGGAGGAGTAGGTGGTGGACCAGTGGATTGATAATGCTGGGGTTACTGATAAATATAGGAAATGGTGGGTGACATAGCTATGGAAAACACTATCAAGGCCAAGGTAGGCTAACCTAGCCACTATTATATTTCAAAGGAACACATTACATGGACAAGTGGCCACCCTTTTGACATAGCTTGGAGTATTATAGAGGAATCCCACAAGATCAGAGACACAGGTTGTTACTCTACAGGCGCAGGTGGTAGCCCTACAGGCCCAGGTTGCACAGGGACATGTACCATCATAGGGTGGCGATGGTGATGGGGGACGGGTAGCCTCTTTACAAGCATAGAAAGTGGGTTTGCAAGGTCATTTGACCACCACACAAGCTCATACTCTTTCCTTACAGGCCCAGATCGTAGTGCAGGCACCCTCAAAGGCCCAGGGATAGGGTCCCATATTACAGGAAGTAGTGGGTTAGGATCCCATGGTACAAAGAGGAGGCAAAGGTTCACAGGTATAAGGGCCGAGCCCATCATTAGCAAGACAGATCTCGCAGGTTGCTGTGAGACCTATGGCACCACCACATACAATACCGATGGTGAGATTCAGGGATGCCCTAAATGAGGCCACATATTACCAGGATCACCTGGTAATCGTAGGGATAGATGTCACCTCCTAAGAAGAGTACAGGGTGTAACAGGCCCCCCAAGTTAGGAGGAGATCTCGCATGCATAGTGTAGAGAGTACAGGCTGTCGGTGACCCCGAAGACAAGGTCAAGGTGAGGCTACTAGTTCATGGAGGCTTGAGCCAGCTTTAGGTCAGATGGAGTCTAGACCGAGACCCATGGAGGGTGGAGAGATGTTGGTCGAGCATCAAATAGGAAGAGAGGAGGAGACATATTTGACTGGCCCTGAGAGTCTCAGGTGGGGTGATGATTAGTTACCTAGTAAGGTTATTTATCTTTTGAGATTTTGATATCTATATTAGCTTGCATGTCAATGATAGTGAGGTTGTACAAGAGATTTTTTGATATTTTTAATCATATATCAGCCTGCGTTCCGAAGATGGTGATGTTATATTAGAGAGTTTTGAGATATTTATATTATGTTGTACCAGTGTATATTTTATGGATACATAGACTTTCATATTGATATAGATGATGGTATCTATGGTATGAGTGATATACTTGGATTGTAATTTCATTTGTTGTTTATATGTGATTGAAATTAGGTGGATTAGGCATGGTGAATTTAGGTTAGTTAATCATGGTGGATTCAGGTTGGTTAGGCATGGTTAAGTTAGGTTAGTTAGGCATGGTTGAGTTAGATCAGTTAGGCATGGTTGATTCAGGTATATGCATGGTTGAGTTATGTCAGTTAGGCATGGTTGAGTTAGGTCAAGAATTCTTTGATCATGTTTTTGGTTTTGATTTAATTTTCAAGTTATTGGTAACATGGGAAAAAATGATGAGTTATATGTATGTTATGGTGTAAATTTCCAAAAAGATTTATATTATAGAAATGTGGAATGATTGATTGGATGTTTTGATGGTGTGATAAAATGGTAGATATGTATGAATGAGAATTTTTCAAATGTTATGAAAAGGTAAAAATAATTAGGAGTCAATGTTAATAGAAAACATGTGGTAAAAATGGGTTAGGGTAAAATTTGGCTGAGCTAACCTCCAAGAGCCCCATGCCCTCGAAGTGTTTCCTACATAGCCCCAGAGAAAATGGGTCTTAGGCTAATGTAGTTCTCCCATAAGCTAGGGAAGAATATGATGAGGTAGAGGGATGGTTTGGTATGGTTTAGGCATGATTGAGTCTAGGTGATATGCATGGTTAAGTCTTAGGTGAAAGACATGGTTGAGTCTTAGGTGAAAGGCATGGTTGAGTTTAGGTCATAGGCCTAGTTGAGTTTTAGGTGAAAGCGGAAATATTTAAAATGGATTGTCGATGGTATGGTCCTATATAGGAGAATCAATAGGTGATGAAGAAGTTAGAATGGTAAGATGTTCCAAAAATAACTACCTAATTGATAAGAACCATAACGAGGCTATCATACCAAAGATTGGCTTATGAACATAAGACCCTAAAGGTGTTCCATGATTGATTATGCTAAGGTTAAGGAAAGTCACATGATCATGAAATGTCATGTTTGCAGAAAATCCCTTGAGAAGATAGAAAATTAGGGTGAAAAGGCAATGAGGTGAAAATGGGTGGTTTAGCGTAACTTAGTGTACGATAACATGTTTACCTGGAAAGAAACCCATGATCAAAAATAGGCAAGTCCATGACAAAAAAGTTATCATTTTTCTCTTGTATTTTTGTTTTGATAGACTAATTGATGCAGGAAGTCTATGTGGGATGAGTATATTATCTCCTTGAGGTCTTCATGAAGTTGATCAATGTAGGAAGCTTATGAGTATGTTATTTTGTTGGTGTAAGGATATTCTCTTTTTATGATAGACTATATGCAGTATGGCAAGATTTGTATAGTTTCCTTCGAAGGAGAAGTCTATTTATAGTGGTGAGATAGAGAGAAGAGATGTCCCTTTTGAGGAATTCATCTTTTTTCTAGAAGTTTGACTCAAAGAGTTGAATCCCATTTTTCTTTTGGAATATTAGGTTCTTATTTAGAAGACAAAACCATAACTCACATAGGTTAACTATGAAAACAATGGTTTCAAGTGATGAACAACCATGGAATTCCATCTTTGAAAAACATAAAAAGTATCCATGAGAATCATGCTATGAGTAGAGCCGTAGTACTCATATTGACGATAAGGCTGAAAGGTCGGGGTAATCACATGATTCTTTTTTAGTCGTTGATCCTCAAAATGGGTAACATGGAAGGTGAATAGTGCGCAAGGGATGAGTGGTCAATAGAAAGAAGGTGATATAGGATTGGATTTCAATAATAAAATGGTCTAATATGTAAGGCATTAAGGGACTCAGGTGCAGGTTTACCTTCAAGTGAAGACAAATGATAAGCACCTGATCCATAGGTATGAGTAACAATATAGGGTCCAAGCCAATTAGGAGCAAATTTTCCCCATTTAGTTTTTTCTTCTTTGGTTACATGTTGATTTTCCTTCAGGACGAGGTCACTGGCTTAGAAGGTTTGTTCATGGACATGCTTATCGTAGGCATGTTTGATACTTTTTTCGTAGATTTGTAGATGATTAAGAGCATTGAGACAAAGTTCATGTAACAACTCAAGTTATGCCAAACGATCTTGGAGAAAGTCATCGTCATTGAGCATCTCTTGTAGTGAGATGTAGAGAGATGAAATCTGGACTTCGAGAGGTAAGACAACCTAGGTACCGTAGACCAAAGAGAAAGGCATGGCACAAGTCGAAGTGAAAATACTAGTACGGTAAGCTCACAAGGAAAAAGGAATGTACATATGCCAATTCTTCCCAATATCGTCAACTACTTTCATAACAATTTTGTTCAAGGTTTTATTGATTGATTCTGCTTGGCCATCCATTTGTGGGTAGTAAGGTGAAGAGAAACTAAGTTGAATTCCAAAAGCTCCACAAAGCTTTTGTAGGGTTTTTTCTATGAATTACTTCCCATTATCAGTGATAAGGAAGTGAGGGACACCAAAGCGACAAATAATGTGATGGTTGATGAATTCACAAATTTTCTCATCTTTTTTAGAATGAGATCGAGAGGCAGAATGGAAAGGGAAAGGTAGTCTACAAACTACTTATACCAATGGTCACATGAGTCAGGATTAATAGTTCTGACAGAGTTGACATCTCAAGATAAATAAGAAGGTGATTGCAACCTTTCTATTATGACAAATATTTTGGAGTCAGAAGATGAAGCGGGTATCTAAGAAACCAGACAGGTCATGGTATCCATAAATTTATTAGTAGAACGTGGGCTGGTTTGAAGTTTGTAATGGTTGAAGGTAGCCAAAAGTATGTTGACATGGTGCTTTTACTTTTGGAGTATTTCATTACACCACTGGTATATACCATTGACTTGGTTTACAACAAGTTGGGAATCACCAAAGATATTAATTGATTTAACATCTAGAGTAGGAGGTTTGAAGGCCTAATATGAGTGTTTCATATTCGGCGATGTTGTTAGTACAATCAAAATCTAGTTTGAAAGATAAATGCATAGGTTCACCATCAAGAGGAATAAGGATAACACCTGCATTGCCTCCACGATGACATTTGGAACCATGAAAGAATAAGGTCATCTAGTAAGTGGTATCGTCTAAAGAGAGGGAAGTAATGGATTTGTCTAGATAATAAAATTTAGATGGATGATCTCCAGAAATAGGTGCATCTACTAGTTATTCATCTATGGTTTGGCCCTTTATAGATTTTTGGTGGATGAATTCGAGGTCAAGGTATACAAGAAGCATGAGCCAACATGCAGCACATTGATACTAGTAGGATTTAGCATACATGTAATGTAAGGGATTAGTGTTAGTAATGAAAAAAAAAATTGTGGTTGAGTAGGTATTGACAAAGTTTAGTGGCAACAAAAACTAGTGCTAAGAAAAGTTTTTCAACATGGGTGTACCTAGTTTTGTAGTCCATAAGGGTATGGTTTATGTAATTAACTGCTTGCTCCTTGTGCTACTTGTTGCGATGAGCGAGCATGGTACCTAAGGAATGATCAGTAGCATAAATGTATAGGTAAAATGGTTGGTCATCTTTAGGGGGAATGAGCATCAGTGGTTGAAGAAGTTATTTTTAAGGCGTCAAAGGCTTTGTGGCATTCATCATCCCATTTGAAGGAGACATCCTTCTGAGGAGATGATGAAATGGTTGGCAGCGGTCGAAAAGTTGTAAAATAAACTAATGAATAGATTGTAACTTACCTTACAAACTTCATAGTTGACGGAGATTAGTAGGCAAAGGCATTTTGAGAATAGCCTTTACTTTAACAGGATCGACTTATATGCCATAAAAAGAAACGATGAAACCAAGGAGATTTCTTGAAATAACCATGAGGACACACTTCTTAGGTTGAAGGTGAACACAATACTTGATGAGGAGGTCAAAGATGACCTTAAGGATTGTCAAGTTTTTGGCCTAATGTTTGGATTAAGCAAGAAGGTCATCTACCTAATCTTCCAATATGCGATGCATTATGTCATGGAATATATAATTCATGGTTTTTTTGATATGTAGCACCAACGGTTTTATAGCCAAAAGGCATGACATGATAGCAGAAGGTCCCCCCAAGAAGTGATGAAGGAAGTTTTCTGTTGATCTTTTGGAGTGAGTAATATTTGATTATAACCTAAGAAACCTTCCATGAGTGATAACATCTCATAGCCAATGGTGAGATCAACTAGTTGGTCAATTATTGATAGAGGAAATTCATCTTTGGGGCAAGATAAGTTGATGTCATGGAAATCCATGCAAACGTGAAGTGCCCCTGTTACTTTTGTGACATGAACAATGTTAGAGATCCATTGGGGATAATCAATGGGTAGGATAAAGGAAACCGAAAGAATGCATGGAAGTTCCTCTTTGACAATAAGGGAAATGAGAGGATGCATTTTCCATATCTTTTGTTTTATGGGTTTGGTGTCAGGAATGGTTACGATATTGTGGATCATGATGTTTGGGTCAATACCGGGCATTTCAGCATAGGACAAATCAAAACCATTGTTATGGTCCTGAAGGAAATAAGTAAAAGCTTCCTATTCAGCACCATCTAAATATTGTCCTATCTTTAGAATGTGTGGGTTGTCTTGATTGTTAATGTTGATTTCGATAGTTGATTCGTTCAACATGGTTTGTGTCTCAGAAGGAAATGACCAATGAACATAAGAATCTTCCACACCAAGGTAGGTGAGGATAGATTCATCTTCCTGACATTAAACAACGTTAATATAAGGTGTATCGTCATCGATCATGTTAGGATATAGGAAGGGAGAAGAAGAAGGATCATCACCATCATGTTGATAAGTAAAAGGTCCCAGGGAAATCGTGTTCACGAAAAAAAAAAGTTAGAAGGAATAGATTCAAGATCTATGGACTCTGTGGGTGAATATGGTGATGTTGGTGAATGGGGTGGGGGTGAATATAGTTCAATTCGGCCCTTCTATGAAGATGGTGAGGAAAATCCAATGCCACTACGATCTTTGTGTTTATGGGTGGTACATGGGATGGCGGGTGTCATAAAAACCAAAGCCAAAGCCTTTCTATGCGCAGTGAAGAAGGAAAGTATTAGGGATGTGGGTAGTTAGTGAAAGATTAGAGATCAGATAGAAATGGTTGTGTTTGGGATGGAGGTTCAGGTGAATAGGTGGCAGTATCAAGTCCCCCATATGTTAAGTTAGTGCGAAGTTGGGGAGGACCATAAGGCAAAACCTCTCCTATGTAATAGTCATAATGAGGATGTTGGCACAGGTTGCCATCCTATTACAAAGTGAGGAATGTGTTGATATTGTAGAGGAGGTACTCCCCCAGAGTGAGGAATTTAAAAGCAAATTCTAAGGGATCGATAGTAGATATGTGGGTAACAGGGATAAAAAATTTAATAGGCGATTAGGAAGGAGGGGCATCAATTGGTTGGGAAGTAGATGGGCCAACTGTAGAAGCTGCAGTAGTAGTAGGAATAGGATGGTTAGGTGTGGGAGAGGTGGCAAAAACATTAGTGGGTGGGGAGGTGGGTGAAGGAAATGAGAGGGTAATGGTAAATGCCTTAATTGGTAAAAGGACATCGTTATGTTGGTGCAACATGTTACATGTTTTGAATGGTGACAGGTCAGCTTGGATAGTATACTTATGCCTTTCATGTTCAAATTTTACACAGCAGTGTAAAGCTAAAGGGACATAACCCATGATGTGAATCCAAGGTCATTTGGGCAATAGGTTATACCAGAGCTCCTCCTCTAAGATGTAGAATAATTCTGGGACAGTTTAAAGAGTCTACACGGATGTGAAGAATAATGGTGCCAAGGGTGATGGTGATGGTGTCATTGAAGGAGCACATCATAATTGGGTTACTATGCATATAATTTGAAGGGATGCACATTTGATTGTATGCGTGGGAGGAGATGATGTTGATGCTATCACCACCATCGATCCTAACATGTCGTACGCGTATGTTATCGATACAGATGGAGATGAAAAGAGTGGGATCAGGGTCATTTGACTAGAGAGGTACAATCTCCTCATTAGAGAAAATGAGGGTGGTGATTTGATGAGTGGGAGTGGGGTAGAATAATGAGATTATTTGGTAAATGAGGTCACTTGGTGAGGTGGTGACAATAGAGGCCACTGGTGTGGGTTCATTAAGTAAAACTTTGATGGATTGTAAAACCTCCATAAGAGCTTGTCTATAAGATTCAGAAGTTTAGACGAGATTGTACAAAGACATTTTTAGAGGAGATTGATGTAATTGTTTTATCATTGTACGGTGGGTGACCCCATCAAAAATAGGGTATGTGGGTCTTTGAATGGTGATTTTGGGCATGGGATTGGTTGATGGGCTAGTTTCTTTTTCTTTTCCTTTGTCCTTTTGGGCATGGGTGGTAACTTGGATCATGTTAATTTGAGGGAAGGAGGTAGATGGAGAAGTTACTTCATGAGTAGTGTAACAAAATGATGGACAAAAAACTAATTCAGGGTAAGATCCTTGTGAAATGAGTAGGACACACTGGCATTTAGGCAATGGTTTGGCCAACTCTTTGATACATACCATGTTGATCTCGAATTTTAGAGATGGAAAAAAAAGGTTGTGGGGGGTGGAGATGTAGGTCGTTGAAGAAGCAAGGGATGATGATGTGTGGTGACAGGTGAAGCTAGGACATGGTCCACATCAAGTAGATCGTCATCGGTTGAAATTTTATTTGGGAGGACATAATTTTAGTAGAATGGTTTTGAGAGCCTTACAACCTTCGAAATCATGTCTTAGCACATGATGATAGGCACAAATTTTAGTTTCATCAAAACCTTTTGGTTTTGGTTTGAGGGGGTCGTAAGGTCAAAGCGGCGGTAATGTAATGACGGAAGTCTCTAAGAGGTTGGTTAGAATGTTGGCGTAGGACCCTGCCAATGAATTACAATGGGAAGTGAGTGTGGGTTTTGGTAAAGGTGTGGATAATTGTGGTGGACGGGGTGTTATAGGAGGGGGAATGGGTTGGACCACTAGTTTTGGTAGGTGGTATTGTCTTAGGTTTTGATGGTATCCACTTGGGTAAAGGTGTGGTAGAAGAACTTGCAATAGCAAGTGTTTGTTGGTTTAACTACCCTTTTGTAGGGTAGTGGATTCTTGTATTTTAATTACACCTTCTTGGGTAAAGGTGAGATAGGAGTACATGGTGCAAAAGGCAAAGAAGATGGCGGAAGAGGGTGGGTTACACATGGTGATAATAGAGTTGTTGTGGAAGTGGTTGGTAGAGGTCAGGTGGATAGTATGGGTTGAAGTCATATAGGAAAAGTTGGGGTTATAGTAATTTGTGGAGGTATAGGTGCTGTCGACACTAAAATTTTCCTCCATAATTCCTATTTCATTAATGTATGTATTAGGAATAGGATGTTGTTAAGTGTAATTAGTAGTAGCGTCTGATAGAAGATAACGGCGTTGCCAGTACGACGCCGCCAATAATGTGGAGTACGGTAATAGTCAAAGTACAATAGGAATGTTGTAAAAAGTAAATATTTGTCGTATGTGGTCCGGTAATATTAAAATGTCAAAGTTTGGGTAATTAGAGAAGTAGGGTCTACATGATTAGGAATTAGAAATATTATATTGGTAATAAGGACAAGGAGTGAGGTCATAAATATTTTGTGTATTTTATTTGTAAAAAGTCTAAAAATGTGGAACCCATGTAAAATGATAAGGTTTATTTTATCTTAAGAGATAAGCTTACATGTACAGATAAGAGTTAAGGTATGGAATATGATTCGTCAGAGTGGATTTCTTATCCTATCTTAGAGATAAGATGGATAAGCTTGTAATTTCTATAAATAGAGAGGCTACCCCCTCATTTAGCATAGAAAGAAGTAGTGAGAAATATTGTAGGAAGTGTGCAAAGGAAGCCATCAGTTAAAGGTGTTGAAGAAGCCATCGATAGGTGTAATTGTAAAGTTTCTCCCATAGTCTTGTTGAAGTACCTCATGGGTGAGATTGTAACAATTTCATGTTAATATTATAATTTACTTTGATATTTTAGATTTGTCATCATTCCGTCTTATCATAGTCGATGGTATTTTTGTGTTATGTTGTTGTTTTTGTTTTCCAGATTACATCCACCAAACTAAAGGCTATGCATTATTAAATAATCATAGCACGAGGAGTTCCCGGTGAAGAATTATCATAGTGCCGGATTGGTGATGACAGTGCCAAGAAATGTATGGGTGAGGGGAAAAGGTGTTTTGTTGTGAAGGAAAATGAGGTGTAATGAAGTATCAGGATGACAAGGTAGGTTTCTTAGATTTTGATTGACTTTCGATAGGAAATTTTCTAGCCAAGGTTTACGGGTGAGGTCCTAGGATGGACAGAAGGGGGTGAAGGTGAAAAAGGTGTTGTAGGTTAGACTGGGTGTGTGGCGTAGAAGGTTGGGTCTTCCTTTTAGGCAAAGGAACAATTTTGGTGTGGGTTTGGGGAAGACGTGGCTAAATCCAATTTGACGGGTGGATGGGTAAGGCTTCATGTCGGCATGACACCCAGGGTAGTGATGGGTCTAGATATGGGTGAAAAAGTAGGTGTGTGTAGGATCTTAGGCATAGGAATGGTTTTCAGTTACGGGTAAAATTTTAGATGTAGGTAAACGTGACAAAGATGAGGCCATTTTGATAGGTATGGTTAGGGTTGTTCTAGCTGCTGGAAATACCTTTGGATAGATCATGGAGGTATCTTCAGGAAACATTTTCATTTGAGTCAAAATGGGAGTCGAAGAAATACCCAAAGCATGTAATTATCAACGTAATCCAAGTGATTAGCCAGTATAGAAAATGGGACCGATGTAAGAGGGAGATGTAGTTAGTTTTGTGGAGATCCCTATAAAATATGTATGTGAGATAGGGAATTGATTAGCCTCAGACTCTATGGGTAAAAGAGTGAAAATCAGGTCAATGGGATCCTAGAATGCTGAGGGAGAATTGTCCCCAATAGGTAGTGGCATGTCTGAAGAATCTCCCATGGGTAGGAGAGATGGTAGGTGGGGTGAGATAGACTTCTCCTTTGGTGGAGGAGAAGGTGATGATGATTTTCCTATGTTTAGGAGAGTTAAAACTGTTGAATGTTTGGTAGGTTGCGAGGTAGACGGTAAAATGGCATCAACATAAATTTTGGATTCCCCTGTGGGTGAAGGAGGAGATGAAGGGGACTCCTTTGAGGGTGAAGGATTCAAAGAGGTATGCTCCTATGTGGGTAGAGGATCCCATGTCAGAATTTCCTCTATAGATGAAATAGGTGGAATTTGAGGAACGATCGGTATGATATCGAAAACAGTGTGGACTTCATGGACATTGTTGTTGTTGGTTGAAGGTTCACTATTTTGATTAGATGATGGCTTATGATTAGCGAAAGGATTCTTAAAGATGTGAAAATTTTGATTTGCTGATGCGTTTGGGTTGTCCATGACGAGATCTCCATTATCTAGCATTTTCTGGACAATGTTCTTAAAATTTATGCAATTACCATCACTATGGCCTTTAACACGATGATAGTTACAATAGTTATGTTCCTTATACCATGCAGGCATAGGATGAGTGAGATAAAAAATAGTATGAGGTTTTATGGGGGGTAATCCAATGGCTCTGACTTTAAGAAGCTTTTTCAAAACTAAAGAATAAGGCTCTCCAATTGGAGTGTACTTTCATTGTTCCCTCCAGAAGTGAAAAGTCTGTACAGGGGAGAAATTGGAGGAAGGTTTGGCCTGATTAAAGGGATGAGATGGACCATCTTTGAGAACTACCACATTGGCAGATCCTTTGGCTTTTGAATAATTATTTTGGGGTTTTGAAGACGAAGAATAATAATTTGATTTGAATGGGGCGTTCTTGTTTCGTAATTTTATATACTTTTCTTCAATGGCACAAATTTATAGCTTTTGTGCCATGGTGAATGCTTCATCAATGGTATGGAAGGTTTTATACCTACAAATTTGGTGAGATTTGTCTAGCACAAGCTCTAGTGAACAAGTCAATAAGTTCAGCTTGAGGTAACTGGAATGTTAATTGGTTGATAATACTTCATTAGTGAGCAATGAAATCTGTAATAGATTCGTCGTCATATTATTACGTTGAATATAGGTCAGTCATGGTGACTTTTTTTACTACATTAATTGAGAAGTGGTCTAGGAATGCTTGAGCCACTTGGTTAAAGGAGTACATGGGAAATGTTCGTAGGAGTAAAGCTTCATTATGGGAAATTAGGTAACACCCTTGTTTGAATGACTACAAATGCTATTACAGGTCCTCGTTACTGTTGAAATGGTTGAACTTTGGAATTTACCAATGCATGGGGTATGGGTGAATAGGAATATATGGATGTATAGGCTCATTATAGATTTTTTAATAATTTAAGGAGTTACGAGAGCTCGCAACTGATGCTTATATTGTTTGCATCTTTTCCATCATCATCATTGGTGGGTTGTATGGGATAGGTGCCTCCTGAAGTAAAGGGGAGGTTGATGATGGGTGAATGATGTGGATGGAATCTAATTACATGGGGGTTCTGAGTATGAAAATTGTGAAGTGGGGATAGATACAACTGGAAGATATCCTGAATAGGTGATAAACGAGATTTTGAGGGTTGTTTGTGATGTATGTAAATAAGTGGAGTGGTCATAACGACTCTAGTAATAAGTTGTGGTAGAGACTATGAGACAGGGTTTTTTTAGTGGTGAATATTCATAATATGGAGAATATTCCATATTTGAAAATTTTGAAAAGGTGTATTTTCTGACACGGGTCAGTGACCTATTCACCTAAAAAATATAGTTTAATTTTTTCAGGGGTCATTTTTGCATACCCTTAAAAATATCCCCTATATAATCCTAGATTATTCGCCAGGTAGAAAACTACTAGCT
Source organism: Taxus chinensis (assembly GCA_019776745.2). Classification (NCBI taxonomy): domain Eukaryota; kingdom Viridiplantae; phylum Streptophyta; class Pinopsida; order Cupressales; family Taxaceae; genus Taxus; species Taxus chinensis. Next base: position 671,989,262 of record CM034147.1, on the reverse strand, counting down.
CACTCATACTACCTAGGGGCATATGTATTATCAAGTATAATAAAACGTGCGATAGGAGGGTGGAGGCTACAGACGCACGACAGAGAGTTTTTTGACGCTTGACATGTGACAGGAGGGCGGAGGCTACAGATGCGTGACAAATATTTTTTTGACGTGCGACATGGAGATTTTTTTAACGCATGCAAGAGGAGTGTGGAGGATGCAGACACGCAATAAAGAGTTTGTTGGCATGTGACACAAAGAGTTTTTTTATGCGTGGCATAAGGGAGGAGGAGATGCGCGACATAATATTTGTTGTCGTGTGACAAAAAACTTGTTGTTGTACGACAGAAAACCTCTTGTCATGTGTTAAGAAGTTTGTTGTCACATGATAGAAAATCTCTTGTCACGCATCTACAGCCTTTCTGTCACACCAATTGAAAATCAGGTGAAAAAATTGCATATAAACCCCAAAAAAATGTCTTTCCCGCGATACCGGTTCCAAGGATATTCACCAGGTATTTTCCACCTCCGATTTCTAAGAGGTGTCTTAAAATGAACCCTGTTGTGGGGTGGAAAGGATGAGGTTTTGGAATGGGGTGTAGTTTTCCAACACTAGAGTTGGTTGTGATGCAACATGTATATATGACGAAAATGGGGCATATGAGGTCATGCTCAAGGCGGTTGGTGAAGGAATGGTTAACACCATGGGTGCAATAGACATCATTGGTGTAGTAGCTATAGCAGACATGGGGCCCATTTCAGATACCTCAGGGGGTAAGGTGGATTAAGGTAATGTTTATCTAGTGGTAGTTGATACAGAAGTGGGGACAAGGGTAGGAGGATTAGATATGGGCATATCATAAACTAGCTATCCTGAGGAGTCTCAGGTAGATGAGTGAGAAAGATAGTATTGTTAGGCCGCGGGATTCTGATCAAGGATTCTTGTGAACTCATCATCACCAATAGAAATGGTGATAGGCTGAGTTAGATCCATAAGCAACGGGATGGAAGGCAGTGATGGGCTAGGTGGGAGTGGTTGAAGACTAGTGTGAAATATAAGGGCGTTAGCTTGGTTGTGAGTCAACACCATGTGCATTAGCGTGTATCAAGTTAACTTTATTCTATAGATGACATAGAAAATAGCAGAAATGGGAAAGAACAGATACTCGTAGGTGGACTTGGTCAATGTTTCAACTAAAAATCAAAATAGGGAAACTAACACCTATTTAGGTGACTGGTGATGGTTAAGGGGGACAGATGATGGTTATAGTAACCGATACCAATTACTGTCGAAAAACACCAGTTTACGCAAATGAAGAAGAACTAATGAAAATGAAATGGGGAGACTGTACTTAATAGTGATATCATAATGTTATCAATATGATGATGGCACGATGATTTCAAATAGGAAAGAGAAGGTGATGAAACTTTTTTTGGGTAAAATAACAAAAAGAGCTGGTAACTGACACCGGTCAGGTAAACTAATGATGGTCAGATGGGAACCGATGATAGTCAGTCGAGCGACACCTATCATTGTGAAATCTGAAGAAGTGAATAAAAATGAATTTTGTGAATTAAATCAGATGAAGAAACAACCCAGGAGACCTGAGGATGATAATATGAGGCCGTGACACACTCAGAAATAGCCAGAATACTCTAACTATGATGAGTAGTGTGAAAGGAAAAATAAAATGAAGAAACGTAATCCTCACAACTAAAAACGCAATTCAAGCAGAAAGTTGAGGAAAACACGTAATCCTACGAGTGAATTTTTTGTTACTTTAGCTTATGTTATTTTACACTAACTTGTGAATTTATAATAGAGTTTTTTATTGGGAAGACGTCCTATAAAGAGGAAATCTAAAGGGGAAGTTTTAGGTTATGTTTTGGTGGGGTTGATCCTTTCTTTGAGGTATGACTGGATAAAGAAACTAGTTGGGCACCCACTATTAATCTTGTGATCATGTGATCTTTGACAGCTTCTTCTAGGTAAGATGTTGTTTAAGATGATGTATAAATTCATATTTATGTAGTTTGGCAAAGAGATAAAAGAGAGAAATGTCTTTCTATGATTCAATTGTGTCAACCATTAGTTGGGCATGACTTCCAGCATATAGGTTTCCCTCATATTTAAATGTGAGCTAATAATGCAACATACAAAGATGAATTACAACAAATTTTATAACCCAAATCAACAATTATATTCGATGTAGCAAGTGATGAATAGGAGAGAGGATGATTTTCACTAATGTAGAAAGAAAGAAGAATGATTCTTTTTAAATTCACCAAAAGAAATGTTTCATTTAGAGTAATTAGAAAGAAAGAGTAGATTACCAGAGACGAAGATGTAGTGAATAAAATTTTTGAAAGGAAACACACAAGATGTAACCTATATGAATAAAAAGAAACCCACAAACGAGGTTCCCACTGGGTGTGCCAAAGTGTTCCACCAATAATTTGCATATGTATGAGAAAAAAAATAGGGTAAAGGTTAGGAGGAATACCTGTGAATGAAGGTGGAAGGTAGAGTGCGTGCAATAAGATTTCCCAATCTAGTACTGATTGCGAGAACTTCCTTTTTGCTAGGAGGAACTACATATGAATGCAAAATATTACCACCAGAGGAATAATAAACAATATATTTTAGTGGACTACCTAATGTACGCTAGATCTGGGAAGTGTGATACTTCCTAGATGGTTGTCAATCCACTGTTTAATACAATTTAATGCAAGAAATAACATAAGAAAATGAAATCCTACTATATTTGATATGATTTAGGTATCTCATTCAAATACAATAAGAAAATCTAGTCTAACAAGTAAGGTTATAATTAGATCTAGGCATTGGGCAAGTAGTCAAGGCACCTAGAACATGTCAGGGTCATGTTTCAGATGGTTTGGGTTATTTGAGTGAAGGTTATCGGGTTGTTGTTACAGGAAGAAATACCAGAAACAGAGACTGACGTCAGTCTAATATGACTGATTTCAGTTGAGAGGAAACCGATGATGGTTTAGATTAACTGGCATCGGTAGGGTCAAACTTATAGAAACTCAAATAAACTTGGTTTTGGATATTCTCTATGATTGCATAGAGAATGGGAGAATGAGGTTTAGGTTGCCAAAGAAGCTGAGAATGCTCATAGACATCTGGATTCAAGTGTGGGGAGATGGGAGGTTGTAGGTGGTTAGGTAGGAAATGATGGGATATAAAGGAGACTAGGAGTCACAAACATACATAAAGAAACTGATATAAATAAGTATGAAAAGATGCAGATCCAAATGCACTTACTTGTATTTACAGACCTGGTGGTTGGATGGGGGTGATGGTTGATCTATGAAACTGGTGGTTAGTTGCATGGAAGTGCTTCCTAAAATGTTATCGTTAATTCTTAACCATTGTATCAGTCTTGGTGCTGATTCAGGATGTTTAGATGTGAAAGAGGGCTCTGCTTCGTGCTTACATGAAGATCTCTCTCTCCTCGGACTCAAATAATTCTTCTAACCTCTTGGAACTAGGCTACCAAAGTGAATATATGGTAACCAAAAATGGTTTAGGTTAACTAGTGTCATTTTAGGGTTAACCAGCATTGATTAAGGTTGGAAATACTAGGTTTCCAAACGAGCAGATTTTGGATATCTTTTTGACTAGTTCTTCTTGTTGGTTCAGGTTTAAAATGCTATTTTCTACATAAGTAAGTACGCATGTTGTTAGAGAAAGAATAGGCATGTACTGTTAGGGTTAGACTAGGTCTTAGTTATGGTAAGTAGAGATTGAGTCCTAATTAGAATGAACATGCTAAAAATAGGTCCATGATGAGCTGTCTAGGTGAGATTGATATTAATTTAATTAAGGTAATTAAATAATGAATATTATGAGAATGAGAATTAATTTAATTATATGTAATTAAATTAATATACATGTGGAGTAAAGGCAGAGTGTGACCCAAATTTTGTGTCTACAATAAATGAGTTTGAGTGTTGTACACCTCTACCTTACCTTGGAATTTCGGATTTCGGCTAAAGGGCCAGTTTTGGAGGCTTGTGGAACAAGCTAAGCTTGTCCCACACCTCTAAATTTTTTATACAAAACTCTACCTTTGAATCGGGGGGTAAAAAATAGACCCCATTATGTGTTTTGTAAGACAAAAGGTGACATTAATAGTACTTTTCTTACATGGGTGCTAAATGTTGTCCTTAGGGGGTGTGGGTTTGGATTGTTTGTGTAAGAGGCTCTATCATTCCTCTCAACCACCAATTTATTGTGCATTGAGGGTTGAGGTTTGACTTGTGATGTGGAGTTGAAGATAAGTGATCGTGACATCCTACATGGATCCACCTCACCCTCCTCTTTCCTTTTTCTATGTATATGCAAGTTTACTATGTTTGTTTGGGGGTTACTTAATTTCATTTATGCTTTTGTATCTTTAGATTTAGAGATTTTTTGGAGAGCTTGTTGAATTTTTTGAGATTGTTGGAGTTGGATTGAGATTGAAAGGAGCTTGGTGTGTGACTCTTTTATCAAAATATTACCATGGAAAGGTAACAGCTATACCCATGTTTTATTTGTTTGTCCCCTATATGTGTATATTTATATGTTATGCGAATGTTTTGGTATGCTTGTTAGGTTCTTGGGTATAATGCATTATGTATGGTGTATGAGAAGGTCTATGGGCATTTTATATGTAGGGATTCATAATATTTTATTTCATGTGTTGTGAGGGAGTTGGGTTGGGTACCCCACCTTATGGATAAGGGAATGCTTGCATTTCTTACTTGGTTCTTTTGAGGGAAGACATAAAAGATTGTAGGGAGGCATAAGAGAATGTGAGAGGCATAAGAGGATCTTGAGGGAGGTATAGAGAGTTGTGTAGGGGTTTTGAGATATGTATATTGGTGGGTTTTACGGTGGGCACCTAATTCCATTGGGAGGCATAAGTGATCTCGCTTATAGATCCTTGCTCCATTGGCCTTGCATTTCCAATTCTTGTACATTTTGATAGTTTCATGTTGTGATTGTATCCTGTCTTGAATGTGTTTTAAAATTATTGTGAAAATCTAGATTGCTTATGTGGAAGCATTACGTTTTTGCCATGAGTTAGTTCCAACCTTTATTGCATTTTGATTGGGTCTCGGGGGCCAATGAGGACGATAGCTTCTTCTCCTCATTGGATTATTGGTTGGGTGGAGAGTGCTGCCTCTCCCCCATTTTCGTTGTTGTGATCAAAGTGAATGAAATTGCTAGAGCTCTTTTGGAGAGACTTGGGACTTGGAGTAATTATTGAATTCAAAATAAATCATTCATTGTAGAAATTTTATTGTAATTCCCACTTAAGGTGGAATACTAGTAAATTTGTATTTTAAAAGAAAAGTTGTCATTATTTAGTTTCATGTTATTAAGTTGTAATAGTGATATTTGAAGAAAGCTTCATTAAAAGAATGTGTATTTTCCTTTCTCTTAAAACTTAGTTGTATGTAAAGGAAGGATTTAGAATGGATATCATGTTTAAAGTTTTACCTTGTGTTGAAAAAGAAACGAAAGTTGCAAATATGGAATATTTAGGTCACAAATGTGAATTGGGAAGTTGTCATAGCTTTATTTTGGTTTGAAACAGTTAAACAATCTCTAGTTTTTATATACTGTATAGTTATCAGTTATCTCTTGATATCTAATTTTCCTTCAAATATTCATTTTTAGATTTCTCTGGCCTACATAATGACTGATACCAGTTTGTCTCAACCGGCAACGGTGTACTCAGTACTAGCATCAGTGTACTCAGTAATAGCGTCAGTGTACAGAGTACCAACATCGGTCACTGTTCCTTGGTTACAGTTTTAAATTTTAACTTCTAGCTTATATCTCAACTTAGATGATATTATGACTTGGCTCGGCAAAACCCAAATTTAACGTATAATTGTTGGAAATGTCATTTAGAAAAGTTTAGATATCGAATATGGAAAAGATATGCTAAAATTTATAAAAATAGACTCAATTGATAGTAACCGGCGATCGGTGACTGAACCACCATTGGTATTCCTGTGACCGACATCGGTCATTGTATCCTGCATAAATTTTAATTTTTCAAAATTGTAGGACATTTTTGGTTCTTTTGTTGAATTAGATACCTTTGAGATACTTTTATGCTAACATAAAATGGAATAATAAGTTACTCCTGGTACAAAACAAATATCCCTTGCATTTAAAATAATAATAATCTATAATATACTGATTCCTCAGAAAATGGTGCCGATAGTGGAACCAACATGCCAGTAGCACAGAGGTCACCGCGATCAGTCAAGAGACCTTCATCGGTCACTTGTGCATGGATTATTTTTTTTAAAAAATGTATTTCTGATCCAAACCATTAGCTCTTATGGATCTAAACTTCACCTAAAGGTAGATCCATCCTGTGAATGATCAGCCGTGTATGTCTTGGTGGACGCACATCCCAACTTGCATAAAGGGATTTATATACCTTAAAATTCTTAATCTACAAAATGTGTTTCTTCCCCATCAATGAAAACAAAAACAAATAGAGAACTAATCTACATTAATAGATCTCAAACCAGAGCTAGGATATATGTTTGCATTGAATTTAAATAACTAGGATGCATTATTAAATCTATGATTCAACGATTCTAAACGAGGATACAAATGGATGGAATCCCCTTCTTCTTGCACATTGGATTCCAAGAAGACTCTTTCATGGGTTTCACTAGATCCATGGCATCCACTCCTTCAACCTGCAAACCAAAGAAAAATAAATGAATGAGCTTAGGGTAAGAAATGTCCTAAGAAGACTCCCTTAAGGATGATTAGGGTTTCTTTTGAGTAGATATAATCTTGTGGTTCATATTGGATATGATCAAAGGGTCAAGAATCAACCCTACCATTGTTAGGTAAGAATATCCATATTATGGTTGTAAATTTTAGATAATTTAAAGGTATGTATAAATGGCTGAATGGGGTCATTTAATACCCTTGTATGTTAAGTTATTTATTTAACCCTTCCTAATATGTTTTAGGGAATTATTTAAATGGGCATTAAAGGAAAATGATTTAAGAGAACTAAGGTAACAGAGGGATAAGGGTTTATTTAATGTGGGTTAAATATTAATTTCCTGAGAGGGAAACTATTTAATCTAGTAAGGGAAATTAAGGGACACTTATTTAGTGATGATAATTAAATTGACATTAGGACTAGTATTAAGAATAATTAATTAATAATATAGACTAGATCTATCCTATGAAATGCAACTTTGATGGTAAAAATAAATTAAACATATATTAGGGTTTAGACATCCCTGTAGCCTGTAAAAGACAAAGAAATATATTTATCGCAACTTTCCCAGATAATTATTTAAGGATTAATGTGGTTTTAAAAAATTGAAATTATGGGCATTACAACAATGATGCCTCAAATTTCTAAAAAAGGTACAAACACAACATTATTTTAAATCATTTTTAATTGTCTAAAAAAAGTATACACCATCATAGATGGGGAATAATTTAATGCATAATATAGGAAAAGTTCCAGAAATTAATAAAAATGTTAGAAGACATATTACCAATACAAATAGAATCACTCCATTAATATATTGTCTATGGATAACTAATTTTTGCCAATGTAGAAAGAATCCAACCACTTGCATAGAGGCTTATAGAAAACACAATAATTTGATAGTCATCTACACAGTATTAGGAGAATTATTTTTGAATTAAAATCACTTGAAGAATTGAATTAGATACCTATTCAGTTATATGCATGCGTTAATGCAACAATAATCAATTAGATGATTGTAGAAAAAATCAAATGCATGTTTCAATTTAGCAGAATCAATTGCTTGAATGTTGAATAAATCAATTACTTGAATAAATGTAGCCCAAATTAATTACAAGTGTTACAAACAATCTCCAGAATGATTTGCATTTATTTCTATGATATAATTTACTAATATTTAATTATGGATTATAATTTTGATTTACCTAAGCATCATAATATTAGCTATCTAGATATATGTTTTTAAATTACAAATTTAATTTGGGTGAAGTGACATGAAATATTACATTTTCTATATTTTTAGGTTGATTAAATTTTTTTATAATTCATTATATTTTTCAAATTATTTATGCGTAACTAGTTTATAATTACATTAGTTATTATGAATAAATTTATGTTAAAATTTTTGATTGGTGATAAATTGTTTCAATATATATTTAAAAAAATTCTTAAAATATATATTAAAAAAATCTTTATTACATTTAAATAGACGTTAAAAAAAAATCATAATAAATAATGAAAACAAATCATAATTATTTGTATGATTCCTTTCAATTTAAATGGTTTATCTTATATTGTAAGTTATCCCCATTATACTTGCTACTATTCATAAAAAAAATAGTTTATATTTTGTGGATAATTCACAATCGCACTCTTAGTGATGTACAATTAAACATTAGTAGATATATTATTATTATCGATTATCAACTAAAGTTATGTAGTGCATTAAATTCTTGATAACGCATTCATTTTACATTTTGTAGATAATACACAATTGAAGCCTTAGTGATGTATAATTTTCTCATTTTCTTATTGAATCTAAGTGCCGGTACGAAATTTGGAATATTTATACATTAAATAATGTACATTATTAACAACTATATTTATGTGAATTGTGCACAATATCATGATACAATATATATATTCTAGATTGACATTATACTATGTGTACATTATTAACAACTAGAGTTAAGTAATGCAATAAATTTATCATAATACATATACTTTACGTTTTGTGTAGAATATATAATAAATGTTCTATTGACATAGAATATAATATTAATGGAATTAATTTCAAAATGGTGTAAACAATTAGAAATATGATGCATTATAACCGAGTTATGTAATTATGAGTAATTCCAATATAAAAAACTATATTATTTTCAAAAACAAGAAAATAAATAAAATATTTCCACGGTAATAATGTTAGAATATGAATATTCCACAAGTTTAAATGTGGTTTGATAAAATAGTGGAATATTCACATTATTTTTTAATAAAGGCTGTCCATTTTATGTGGATAATTCACATTTTTTCTACAAAACGATTATTTTGTGGATAACCTTGTGGGTAAATGATCCTTTTTCTAGTAGTGTTAGAGACATATATTCATTTCATTTCACTTATTTTCTTAACCAAGGAGAGAGAGAGAGAGATGAGGAAGAGAGAGAAACACTATTTTTCCAAAAGTCACATTTCATACCACAAGCCACATGGGAGAGTTTCATACAGGTACTTATACGTTTCAATAGTTTTCATGACAATGCATTGTCTTGGCTAGGGTCCTATGACCTTATTTTCCATTATTCTACTAGTTGCAAAAACATTTAATTTTGGCTCAGAGGCTAAAGATCCATTTTCAAAAAATTCCTTTCGATGGGCACTCGCACAATGGTTAAATTCCTTTGTGTACTCCTGTATACCAAGAATTCATAGGAACTGACAGAATTCAAAACTAGCGAATGGTTTCTAATTAGCGGCAAGATTTCTTGGGCCATCAGTCGTAGTTGTCCTATTTCTAAACACAACCAAATTTATCTCGCGGGCTAAGAAACCACATCAAAAACTAACTTCAACTAATTTAACGTTCAACGAAAAACTTCTTACATATTTTCATATATAACGAGAATTCACCGAAATCGACAGAACTGAGAGTTGGCTTGATGATTTTTTATTTGAAATAAATCTTGCATCAACAGATCCAGAAACATGTAAAGGCGATGTAATCCAAGCCAGAATCTCAATCGGTAACTATTAGCCGTAAGCTAAACTGTTGTTTATTTCAATCGGTCATAATTGATATGTGGCCGATAAAAATAAAATTTGTTTACTTCCCTATAGGTAGCCATAAGAGTTATTTACTTATTTTAGATATGGAGGACCTGCTATATGGAATAAAAAATATACAATAGGAAGACGTCATTCAGGTTCGGTATGAGAGATGTCAACTTGTGAAGTGACATGTCAGAATTTATAAAATTATTATCAACATACTGTGAACTAAGATTCTGGTCTGACAATCTCATTTATGTCGATGCTAAAAATATATAACTGAGGTTTAATAAAAAAGTATTGACCGTATTAAATCCAAGACTCGCTTGGGGAAGGGAACATTGCCATATAGTCGAGGGAATAGCACTAAGAGACCTAGAAAAGGTTTAGAGTAGAAACAATTTTTCATAGAGTTCTAAAAACACTTTGTGTATTACATTAGGTGCAAAGGGAAACCCTCCAAATAAATTTATGGTGGGGATGAAAAGTAGACACAAAGATTGTACAAAATATAAATGGTTAATGGCCAATTTGTACAAAAAAAATATCACAAATAGTGTCTCAGGAATTGAATGTGATAGAGGGCATCAAATATTTGGAGCAAGAAAATGCTAAATAACTATTTATCTTTTCAAAATGTTGTTATGATGGTACTTCTTAACATTGTAAATAATATATACATACATATGTTATTCTGAAAGTACTACGTAACTATATTATATTATGGTTGTCGAAATCTAAGTTGGGAGGATTTATATTTTCACTAATTATAAGTTGATAGTATGATTGAATAAATTTTGTCGTGAATTATCAGAAAAAATTTCCCTTGAAAATTTGTAAAATTGTATTTTTGTACATTGTTCATAAAATAAATATAAAATTATATTGTATATGATTAAATTTTTTAATATAATTAATATATAAATAAATATCTAAAAAATCGACGGTCATATCTAAAATATGCAAGTAATATGTGATGGTTATTTCAAATATTTGTAACTATTTTATGAATAAAATGATTTAAAACATCTAAACGGGAGTCAAATTTAACACCACGTTGTGGCCTTTGTTGCAACCATTGAAGGACAAGAGAAGATGTTCGATATCCTGTATAAAAAAAAAGTATGTTCTGTACATAACATTTCATAAATAATGCCTAGCGGCCACTAGACTGTATCAAACATAAACATGTTTTGTTTATAACAAAGCATAAATAATACTTAGCAGTCACTAGCCCATTTAAAACATAAATTTTTTATTTATATAACATATCATAAATAAAGGTTGGTGGCCACTAGCCCTTATTAAACAGAAACATGTTCTGTACATAACAAATCATAAATAATTCCTAGCAGTTGCTAGCCTGTATAAAACAAATGCATGTTTTGTTTAGTCCAAAGCATAGATAATGCCTAATAGATGCTAGCCCGTCTAATGGATTCCAATATTTGAGTTTTTATATTCCAATATATGGGACATTGGAGTGGAGTAAATTCCAATATATGTGATTTTTTTTCCAATATATGTGATTTTGGATTCGAGTATATGTGATTCTAGATTCCAATATATGTGATATTGGAATCTAATATGTGCGATTTTGGAGTCTAGAAAATTCCAATATTTAAAATTTTGGAATCCAAAACAAGTAGTTTTGGGTTCCAATATTGGCTATATGTTTTTGTTGCTCAGACTGGAATAAATGTAGATTTAATGAAATAAGTGTTGTAAGAAGAAACTTTGAGCGAGACCAACACCTAAATGGGCCCTTGATATAGAAAAGTGTACAATATAATTAAATTGTTACCCATGACTTTATGTCTATTCTTATTTGTATAAGAAAATATAATTAGCTTTGGCTTTGCACCTAAACTCACCAATATTCTTTCTACAAGTAAATAGATAAATTTTTCTTCATTCCATAGTTAAGTCATATTACCAACATTTTTTTGTTGTATATATTCTACTATTGAAAAATTTCCCATCTTTCAAATTTGTAAATATATTTAGTACATAACTCTGACCATAATTTCATAACATTTGTGGTGATTATTCCCTTAGTTTCAATTTCAAAAATAGTGTTGGCTTAGAAAGAAGTTTTCCATAGATGAAAGTTGTGAGTTAAAGGTACCTAAGGGAATATAATTATTACGTTTCAAATTACAAGAGAAAATAGAATGATAAAATATATAATAAAAATTTTAATAAAGGAAAAGAAGTGAGCACCTTCATTTTCAAGAGTGGATATATAATAATCATTGTCATGATATTAAAAAAGACATGTTGAGACCCATAGAGAAGAATCGTAACCTAACTTCTTACCCCAACAAAGCACTTCTCGTGAGATTGACAGGGTCTAGTGGCAGACTATGACCTAGCCCTGGAGAAAAGAATAGGGCGGTGAATGGCTTGAATGGGTTCAATGACCTTGATCATGTTGTTAGCAGTAATGGGGTTAATGGTAATGGTGTCACCTCGGTTTCCATTGTACAAATTTGCCCTTATTTTTCCCTAGAGCTTTATAGCATGAGCCCTAAATCAAACCCTAAGTTGAGCCCAAACCATGGAGGCAGAAGAGTGAACCCTAGCGATAAGAAGGTTGGATTAAATCCTACAAATGGATATGGAAGAAGGAGCCCTAAGGTAAGGAGGGTAGTTTGAATCTCGTAAACTGTGTTGGAAGATGGAGCCCTAGTAGCAATGACAAGGATACATAGCATGCCAATAGGAAATAGAGGAGATAGAGACAAAGACACATGGGATAGGAGACTCCCTCTCTACATCGGCCAGTCTGTACAGGCCACACGGGAAGCTAACTGTTAATAGAGGAGACTTTGTTTCTTGCAAGGGAAATGGTGATTTGGAGGAAGGGAATGGATCTTGTGGCAGCAGGATTTCCCATGTTGTGCACCTTACTGTAACAAACTATATGGGGTTAAATGCTTACTTCTCTTCTAGGAAAATAGGGGTTGATAACTTTGACCCCTGTGCTAATTGTTCCTTCTGAGATGTGGTTCAAGGGGAAAATGGGCATTTTCCTTTCAAACCCATGGTGCCTATTATCATTACCCCTTATGTCACTTTTGGAGATGTTTTCATTGAATAAAATATATTTTATTGGGAGCATTCCCTGATATAAACATTTAGTAAACTCTGGCCTAGCCTTCCAGTCCTCCACAAATGGATCTTAAAGTATTGGCTCTCTCTTTTTAAAAGCTAGTTAGATATCTATCCTTATGCAAGGGACATTTTTATTGTTTTATTTACTATGATAAGTGATAAGGATTTCATATCTAAAAACCTTTGGGCCTCTCAATCATCTTATCGTGTCATGAAACGTTGGTTTCCGTATTTAAGTCCACTTACAGAATCATTCTCTCTCATACCAATCTAGATTATATTTTTGTACTTACCACTGCAATTTTAGGACCCTCCATTCCTTGCTTCCATTAGGAACACTATGATTATTTTTTTGAATTTTGATTCATACACCCACATATTTTACCCACATAACATTTGTTTGAATTTTTATCAAGCTTGACACCTCAAAGAAATTTTCTGCTAACATTGAGTTTAAACTTCAAGAAAGAACTTGGGCCCAAACCCTTAATTATGAAGGAATACCCTTTAGATGTAAAATATTCTTCTCTTTGGGACATATCACTTCTAATTTCCTCCTAGCGAAGCAAAAAAATGAGAAAACCAATTGGTTTAAAATTGCCCTCTCAGACCATTTTGTTCTCAAGGCTAATGTAAAGGGAGACTTAATTTCATATTAATATATGGAAGACATGGAGGATACAGTTCCGGATAATCCTCTAAGAGAAATTATAGGTGAAGTGGACAAGGAAATTGTTAAAATTAATCCGATTAAAGATATTGAAGACCCAAATTTTAGTGAAGCGGATAAGGAAAAATTTCCTCATGCTTTTCCTTTGAACGACAATGTATATTGTTTGATTAATTCTCTTGAAGTTATTCTTCCTATTGAGGACATCTCAGATTGTTGGAAATTTCTGCACAGTAAGAAAAAAACTATTTTAATAAATTCACTTCCGCTCTCTATTTATTTCTTTGTGTTGTAGGGCACGTGTTTCTCTTTTGTTTCTTGTTGTGTTTATGGTTATATATGGCCTTTCAGGCCTTTTGCATTCTGGGTTGGGTCCCAGTCAAAATCACTTTTTACCCTTATTTATAGGTGGCATTAGTTTTCTTGGAATCCATTTCTTGGTTCCCATTGTTTTGAGGATGACATATACAAAAATAAGTTTTCCAAATTCTAGTAAAGTTAGTTAATTATTAATTTGGTTAAATAGAATTTTAATTTCCTTTGTGTCATTTTTTTCTTTGCTAAATTTTAACAGCTACAACTTTAGCCATTTTAGAATGCTTCAAACATTGAAAGGACAGTTAACATTTGAAGACATGAGGTTTTTAGTAAGAAGGCAAAAACTAATACTTGGCAAAACAAGAACCCATAAAATTTGTAAGTGTTCAAAAACACACCATGTTTTTCAACATGTTGAAAAATAGTGTGTTTTCAACCCATTGAAAAACATGGTGTGTTTTTCAACCTAACTAAATTCACAACATTATGTACCACTAAGCATTCCTCTAAAATTTCTAGGCTAGTTATGTCCTACATATAGATGCACATTTTACATGTCATGACTTGACTACTATCACCAAGTCTCATGATATTCAAGATAGAATTCTAAATCCTTTCTGACACTTCCCTTTCCATAGGATTTGGAATAGATTAGTTTATATTTTTATCTATATTTGACCTAAGTGAATGTTAAAGGTTCTTGTATTGTAGCTTGGGTGTAATCCATGTACCCATAGCACAATTCCATAGTTAATATAGGAAAAATGCATGAATCTTCATGATTATTATATATTGAATACTTTATCTACACTTTTTCTCTACATTTTAGTGGGAAGAAATTATGCTTCACATAATGTGTGTGTGTGTGTGTGTGTGTGTGTGTGTGTGTGTGTGTGTGTGTGTGTGTGTGTGTGTGTGTGTTAACTATATTTGAATTCTTTGATTTAATAATTTGTTTCTAGTATCTTCATTATCAAAATTATACATTATGTAAAATAGTTGATGATCTATCAATAAAGTTGCTTGACTTACGAAGAGCATACTAGAATATTATTCTTTCCAAATACAAAGGACATACAATTTAGGGATCAAGTGTAATTTATTCAAGATTTTAATTTGAATATTGTCTTTTATTATTTTTATTAATATTATCATTTGAAATTAACACATATTTTTTCATGTGGCTTCTAGGTTCATATGTGTGGCATAAGGGGATGGAAGAAACAAACTCTAGGCACACACATTGGAATTTTTGGGCTTATTTAAATTTAAATTATTTTAATACTTTTTAATTACTAGTTTCCAATTGGGGGAATCGTAGAACCTATAAAAATGGAATTTATTATAGAAATTGATCCTTTTTGACATAATTGATTTCTTATTATACATAACTCACTTGAAAACTAAACCTCCATAGCCACTAGGTCATGCTTATTACCCCACTTACCCATTAGAATCCCATGCGCTAGCTATAAAAAAAATTTAATGGACATAAGGCTATCCTCTCTCAATTTATGGAATCGAGTTTTGACACTCCCGCGTTGAATCACCCATGAAGGTCCAAACCAACCAATGGTATTGAACCAAGGTAATATTTCACTCTACCTCATTACAATGGTTAGATTTTGAAATGTAAAAGCTATATTTTTCAGTATATAATCCATTGGGTGGGAAACATCTTGACTAACTCTGATACAAAATCACATACATGTTAATAATATGCATGCATGCAATATCATATTTTTTGTCTATTTAGGGGCTCCCCCACATATAAATGTGTAAAATAATTATAAAATAAGTGTTTAAACACATAAAATAAGTTCTTAAGTATGAACTAGTACATCCTAAGCTATTACACTAGATCAAACTTACATGCATATCATACGTCAAAGGTCACTTTCATGTTTTTGAAGGCCACATTTTTTCAGCTTCTAGAACATTGGTACTGAACATATTTGACACGTACACTAGGTGAGATAACTATGTGTGGCTTAATCCTTATTTTAAGCATCAATTGATATTATATCATTAATCACATTTTTGGGGTGGGGTGAGGTTTGTGTTGTAGCTTAGAATTGTACCCTTCTATGGATAATGGAATATTTAAAATTCTAGAACAATATTGGTTTATCTCCACAATGTGGGACTTACATGGGTGAGATCAACCTCTAGAGAAGGTCGAATTCCTCTTGTTCCTTTTGTTTACACTACTTTTGTGCCTAAAATAAAGCTAAGATTCAAACTACATATGAATAGGGAAGAAGAAATGCATGAAAGGAAACTAAGCTGAAAGAACGAGGAATGACGATGTGCCAGAAGAAGGTGATCACTCTCTCTTGATTCTTTAGAGAAGAAATAAGTATAAATGCAATGTTGAAGGGGTAGATGCTTGCCAAAACCCAACTCTACAATGAAATCAACTCAAAACCCTATATAGTTGATAAAAGACATGAAACTCCATATAAAATAGTTGATACACATCACAAATGAAAGAATAGAAGTCAAGAAGACAATAATGCAACACAAAGGGTGGATTCAAGCCACAACTGATGTCATATTATTGTTGTAAGTATGCACATTCTAATGCAACCATTCAGAGGGTAAAATGAATTACAAAACGAATGCCATGGGTCTTTAACTCCTTAGTTTTATTAAAATTTAGCATAGTAACATTACCAAACAACACAGGATCCTTTTCATGAAGAAAATAATTACATTTTATAGAAGGGATGAGAAGAGAGGGGATCAAAAGATGTTGGAGAGATGTTAAACCTACTAAACCTTGCTAAAACCTTATAAAATATCTCCAACAAGTAACCTCCTCGCCTCATGATGCTTCATGCTTTTGGAGCTACCTTTGCTTGCAAGAAAATTCTAGATTTTTTTTTGGATGAGAAACAACTTGCACATCAATGGATGTCCACAAAATATGGAAGATGGATGGAAGGTGATGTTGTAGATCAATTATTGAAAATTACCACCACAAAATAATTATTTTATAAGCATATCTGATGATAAATAATATAGCTTGATTAACAATATTATATGTTAATATTAATTGGTTGATGAAAGATGTATAATTTTATTCAGATTTAAAATATTTGGGAAAAAATTTGGGTCCAAACTCCATATCATAATTTTTAACCTTCTCCACTAAAGAAGAAAAATATATTGAATAGAAATCCATTTTATTAGCATTCCACAAATTTACTCTCACGACTTCTTCCACACCCATTTATATCAATATACTTACTCACCATAAATCAAAATTTAAAAAATAGCTATTAATTAACAATGTTACATTTGTTGCGATGTTATTGACAAATAAGTGGTAAAAACGAGTTTTGTTTTAGAATATTAACTTTATAGCGAAGTTGTGTGTGTGTGTGTGATACACACACACACACACACACACACCACACACACACACACACACACACACACACACACACACACACACACACACACACACACACACATTGATATCGAAGTAAATATGCAAATAAATCATATTTATATAAGGTTAAGCAAGGTAAAAAAAATTGGCATATCACTAAGAATAGTTGATGTTATTTAACTAGTAATCACATGACAGCAATGTAATATATAGGTTAATAAGGATGACTATAGGAAAATTCACATGAAGAAGTGAGAGATTCATTGTATTGTATGTGATTGAACCCCTAAAATTTATATCATTACAGAATCATTTAAAGGCATTTACATATCAATCTTCTTTAATAAAAGATTCCCAACTTTAGTGTGTTTCTTATTACAATATGTATTATTAATATGTATTTAAGGTCCATTTTCAATTATAACTTATGGTCAGTGTATATTTGCTTAACAATTTGAAATGTTATAACTTGTTTGTGTTGTGCTCACATCCCCAAATTCAAGGAAAATTACACCCAATTAAATGTGCATTCTTGACAATAAGACCTGTTACAAATTAGTGTTTCAATATGAGAAAATTATAATATGATTGTATGTAAATAGTGATTTGGGAATACAAATCGAAACTGGAGGAGCGTGTGAGAGATAATAGGGTAGATGGTTGGGTTTTTTATAAGGCATGATTCTCTGGATATGGGAAAGCTCATTGTCTATAAGTATGTAAGGCTATTTAATATAGAAATATTGTGAGCTTATTACTGTGATTTACTGAGAGCAACTCAATTTTTCGTTATAATGGAGTGATTAGCATGAAGAGGCTGCTCCCTAATGTAAAGAACTTGTGAATGAGTAAATTAAGGTTTGTAAATTTTTACATTTACAAAATTAATCACACCCCTTATCAACATTAACTACAAAAATAATAACTATCCCTTTAAATCAAATAACATATATCGATCAACGTTCACATTGCACTATATAAATGCAATTGCTAGTTAAAATAATTCTAAAATGTTGATAGCTACTAAAACAGATGTAATACTCAACAATGTTTACTTTTTACCTTCTCCGTATCAAAATATCTATTGTACGGCGTGTGATTGCTAGTTTGTGTTGCATTTAGATTTTAATAAGAGTAGTGTAAAGATCGTTTAACCATATGATATGAAATAAAATAAGATCTTTCCCTAAAATTTGTATTATTGGAGAATCGTGTAGAGTAGAAATTGTTAAGCAGTAAAAACAAGTGGGACGTTTGAGAAAGAATGATGTAGATTTTGTGATAACCATATAAACGTCTCCATTCATACGAATGGTGTCGATTCTGTGTGGAACGAATCTGCACCGCTTCATGGCGAGACTTTGTTGTGCGAATGATTAATACAAGGTATGAAATCATGGTCTGACATGAAACACGATGGTACGAAAAAGCGATTATAATTTCAAATTCCCTGCATGGTCTGCAATTTTGCAAAACTCCAAATCCGAGTTACGAGTTTACTGGACATGCAATATGATTTGAGATGACATTATCGAAGCCTGAAGGTAGCTATCACCAACCCTAATTTACTGTTAAAATTGAATATGAGGAAATATGGTAACAACTAACAAGTAACTACGGAAAGATTGGGTTAATATCAATGAACATCAGCGTTGTCAGTGTCACTCGCTAGACCCATTTAGACGCTTGGCAGGCTGAATGCTTCTTTTTACTAAAGAAATTCTGAAAGATGGCGTCTTCCTTGATTATGTAGAGCTAAAGTGTTTCTTTTTCTTTTCCATGGTCATCAATTTTCTTCATTCTTTCTCCGTGATGAATAATATTCTAATATCAATGAACATCAGCGGTGTCAGTGTCACTCGCTAGACCCATTTAGATGCTTGGCAAGCTGAATGCTTCTTTTTACTAAAGAAGTTCTGAAGGATGGCATCTTCCTTGATTATGTAGAGCTAAAGTGTTTCTTTTTCTTTTCCATGGTCATCAATTTTCTTCATTCTTTCTCCGTGACTAATAATATTCTAATTGTGAGAGGCTTTAAAACACTCGAAAGTTGTGGTGTGCAAGGATTACATTGAAGTCCCCTTGTGCTGCTTCTTGTGCTGCGTGTATTTATTTCGAATAAATTCAATGGCAAAGTCTGCGTTAATTCCAGAAATCATAAAGCTGGTGAGTATATGTTTAGGGCTTTCTTATTTCATTGTTCTCATCTTATCAGATGCATGGGCTGCACTACGCAGTAAACCACGTGCACAGTGGGTTCCCGGAAAAGCCTTGGTTCTCAGTGCTCTCACCATCCAAGTTCTTACTTATCTGGACTATAAGAATATCGGTATTCCAGATGACCCCAATCCTGAAGAGTTGGCAAAGTTGCTTGGAAATCAGGTGGTGATTGACAGTGGAAGGGTGGTGATTTGCGTGTTCATTGGGTATTTGCTACCAGGAATGGCTGCTCGTGGTTCTGCACAGGCCTCTGCAGATATTGTCGCACTGCTTGTCACCTTATTCGCCGCCATCACCTCCGAGGTTTACTATGTACGTAAGGCCGGAAATATACTCAGTAGGTTGGACTACAATTATGTGTTTGACTTTTATTCCTCCTTTCAAAATAAACCCACAATAAAATTATGGTTCTTTGTATCCAGTGCTGTTTTCTTAGTTGCAATAATATGGCTCACTATGTTTTTAGTCTCTGCCATTTTAGTTGGCAAAACTGTGCGTTGTATGGTGAATCAGAGGATTAGTTCAGCAATTAAAAGGAATGAAACTGAGGCCGAGGGTAAACTGAAAGTTGACGTATTGAGGTCATGGCTTCTGTGTCGTGTTGGGCAGCCTCAGTATGTGATTGCCAGATCGGTATTGAGCTCATCAACAGCACTGGTGGTCACAATTTGCATTGCAATGCTGGTGGCTAAAGAATTAAAGCTGAAATCCGTTGATTTTCTTCTTCATTATGACGATGGACTGGATTGGTTAAGACACTTAACATTCGGGCTTCAGTGTGCCTTCGTCCTATTGGGAGAATGCGTCATCTTGCAGAGATGGTTCATGGCACTCCTGTACTTTCCCAAAATATTTAAGGTCAAGTGGCTCAGCTGTAGTCTTTGCGAGCGGACGCAATCTAGGTGTCGTGTGGAAGATTTCTGGGGAAGGAGCATTCTTGAGCTCATAAATATGTATGACCTACAAAAGTGGCGGAGGGAGCAAAAGCCCAAAGGTGATAGGACCTGTTTCAGTGGCCTCATTATCAGACTTGTTACAATATTGAAGTTGCATAAATTATTGTACTGTGTTTGGGTGGTTCAAATTCTCCTGGTCTGGTTCAGCAAAGGCTGTTGGGTTTTCTTAGAGATGGTTTTCTGCTGCATGTTTGTATGCAGGTGCAAGTTCACTGATCCAATGTCAGATCCATATTTTAAAACATACCAGGAAGCATTGATGCACGTATGCATGCAGGGAGAAAATCCGAAAAGTCTGTGGTTAGCCAATAATGTTTCTTTCTGCCAGGCAACAGCCCGCTTTGAAGAAGGCCGTAAGATCGGCAATAGCAAGTGCAAGGATTTGATCAGCTTAATTAGTGGACGCCAGGAACTTGATGGTGCAAGATTTGTCAAAAATCTGGAAGAATTGAAGCTTGTTACGGAATATTTTCCAACCCTGAATGAGAAATGCTGGAAGATGATAGCGTTATCTTTGCTCGATATCATGCTCGATGTGACCAGCGCGGACAAAGGCATCGAAGGTTACCAGCAAGCATGGGACCTCATAACTTTTTGTGCAAGTTGGAATTCTGAGCAGCCCAGTACAGTTTTTGACGTGACTCAAGTTTTCGAAATTGAGGCCGATCAGATAAGTATGACTGCAGACAAACAATTTCAAATTTTGCAGAAACGACATACCACACAAATGTCGGACAATTAAAAGATTATGATTGATCCGGGACAAGTTATACTCAGAAAATTAAAAGCAGCTGAGACGCAGCTCAAAGCCATGAAGCTGCTACCGAATGAAACCAAGGGAAGTGGTGAAGACGAGGAAAAAGGAGATGCCCACACGCATCATGAACTACAGGATTCAAAGGACTGGGATAAAATTGCTCCAGCTTACAGCATGTATAGGGTATGCAAAAAATTGACAAGCCGTAGTGATAGTGACACCAGTACACAAGCATTGGTCGCGGACGACTTGCACGCCTGCTTGGCTGATGTAATTTCGGATTGCCTGGACCAACTGCCTGATATGCTGATAAAGAGCTGTGGACAGTGGGCAGTAGAATACGAGGAGGACAAAATCTGGGAAGCAATTTACATAGCTGGTAAAACGATGGGAGTCAAGGAGAAAAGGGAGCCGACAAATAATTAAGTTTGGTTGGAAGATAGAATTCGGATTGCATGTTGTGTGCTTAGTTATGCTTAAATATCTCTAAATTTAGTTTTAGTGTGCTTAGTTTTTCTGAGTTGCAGAGCATGTACTGTAGATGTTTGATTAAGGTTGTTAACAGTATTCTCGTAAAAAACATTTTTACTTGTTCCTATGATTCAGTTGGATGTACCTAGTGTTAGGAAACCTGGAACTCTTTAATCAAGCCCGTTTATGCAATTCTATTTGCAGTAAAAGTACAATAAGCAATTCAGTCTTTACAGGGTTAACAAGAAAATACATTTTGTCCTCAGGACTAGCGAGCATTATTTCATTCACAGAGAATAGTTCTTATTTTTGTACCAGGGATGTAGGGAAGCACAGCTATATGCACCAATTATATTTATTTATGGACAGCAAAAAAGAATTAGTAAAATTTGTATAAAGCTTACAAAACAACTACTGTGATAAATTATTCTTTCTATTTGTACTTGGTTTCTTGAACCATACTCTATTCTCCACAACTGTTGTTTTTTTTTCATTCCTGATTGAAGCTATAGAATCTTTCAATACATCTGCTGCTGGTTTATTTTTTGACAAACTTTCCTTTCTCGTTTCATTCCTTCACTAGTTGGAACTTCTGTTCACTTTTTTGTTTGAGGTGTTCTCTAAACTCAAAATCTAGCTGTATGCTTCTTTTCCCTCTATTTTTGTAGAAAATCTGCAGTCTTATACAACAAACAACATAAAAGAAATAAACAGAATACTTAAATAACTTGCATAAACATATGAATATTCGAACCAGCACTGCTGTGCATAATCTCCATTAATAAAAGCTTCATCATACTCAAAGCTTCAGCTCTTTACAATCAAGCTGTGCATGTAGCTGTGTGCTTTCAATGCACATCCTTCCTTGCTTGTGCAGATTTCACACCTTTGTGTGTGCATCCAAAGCAATTACAATTGCTGTTATTTAAATAGAATAACTCACCCACAAACAGCTCTTCAACCGAGCATTTTAAATCTAAACTCATGCTTTAAAACAGTTGCATGCTATGCATGAATTAAAACAGATTTATTTGAGTTAAATCTAATGATAAAAATAAGATAAAGCTAACTTAACTAAAACAAACTAAAACAAGACTAAAGCTAAAATTAGCTTTCCTAAAAAAGCTACGGTTGGAATTAAATATGCATCACATGCATATTTCCAACACTCCCCCTTAATTTCAAAATGTAGCTTTCACTCTTCTAGAGTTGTGTTTGCTTTTTCAGATCTGTAACGACCCAAAATCACACACACAAACAACGCAGTAAAAGACAGGATAATTTTTTTTTGACTTACTTCCACACATAACATGACGCAACATGTCGTCACCAAGGGTACAACTAACACTGTGAACAACTTGATACAAGGATGGCCATAAAGGCAGCACGGAAACATTCACATCTTTCAAGGACAATTTACTTTTCTTTTAGACATGACAACATAGAAGTCCAACCACAAAACACACTTATAGTTAGGGCCAACCACAATGAGATATTCTTGGGGTTTATTTATCTTAAAAGGACATCTTGCAATTCTTAGCTTACGTTTTCAAGGAGGCTCAAGATATGATTCGTATAATTCAACTTGCCAAGCCAAGTTTATTCTTTTTACACTGAGTAATCATCTTTAATCTTCTCTATTAAGACATTCATTTGCTTAATTCGTTTATTTAGAGAAATGGGTAATTTAATTTCACAAGGCCATCTATTAACACTTACGCTACTAGAACTTGTTCATGCCCATATGACAACATGGGTTCACGTTCAACAACTTAAGAGAAAATTACAAGGTACCTTGGATAAAGTTAAAGGAAGGAGGTCAATTGAGTTCATCCTTGAGACATCATTAGTTCTTACTGAGGTTTAATTGGAGCTTGAGGTTTTATACGTAATTATTAACGCTCTTACTTAGGCTTCACTGAAAGAGCTTATCAAGAGGAAGCTACTTACTTTTAAATAGGCTGAGAGATAAATTGAGTGGTTTCTAAATTTTCTTCTCTTACTTGTTAAATCTTATTAGAAACTAACCATTGTTTTCCTTTAAGCTTGTTTTAAGCGTTCACAAAAAAGAGTAGTGTTTACTAGTTCAGTTAGGGATAACACGTTATATAAAAACACTTTGCAAGGATAGTCTCACTCTTGATTACTTAAGGCATTGTTGTTTTCAAGGGGATCTAAACCACAACATATTTCTTTGAATAAAACTTTTAGGTAACTTCCGTAAGGAAAAGCCACCCCATTAAAACTTACATATAACACATCAATACAAGGTCTTAGAAAGATTTAAATTAACACTTAATTCTCAAGATCCAAGTTTTACAATGCTTATGCCAGTGAAAAGATTGAATAACATTTCCCACAAAGATAAGTTACCAGTTTACCTACAGAAGGACAAGATAACATCTTCACGCAATTTCTGAACAACCCAAGGCAAGAGGTCTTCTAAATTCCTTTGCAATCACTATTACAAAATTTACCTCACATTGGACATTTTTACAAGGAATTTCATAAATTGCACTGATGAAACCTTTACAACTCTTTCCTTTAATCTACTCGCACAATCCATCTGCACAAATACTAGCTGGAATCAGTTCGCGAGAACTGAGCATGTTAAGGCTACACATTGCAACAGTAAGCTAACATTTAACAATATCAAGAAAGGAATGTTCTAATTCAAAAAAGGATTAAATCACAACCCACAACTCCAAAATTATTCGCATGAGAAAGAAATCTAAACCATCCAGCAAGGAGAAAGTCAAAATACCAGTAAGAACAAAATCACATAAATCAAGGCAAGACCTTATGGGTTAGGAGCAAGAAGGTTAAGAGTGTTGATATCTCCTTCATGTAATCCTATGGATTACGTGATTGGAATCCAAAACTTACTCCATCCAACTAAAGGGGTCCAAGAGAAGACAAAACATACTAATTATGATCGTAGGCGCGAAGCAAAACGACGTTATCCAATTCTCCCAGGGGGAGGCTTCATAGCAATAAGGGTTCGACGCCCTTAAAAGAAAAACAACTCTAGTTTCAGTTTTAACCAAGGAGCTTGACCACTACCTTCTTATAGGATTTCTTAAACGTAGGACTAGTTAACAAACAAAACCACTCTTCCAGAAGCGTACAAAGGAGACACAAAAAGGGCCATTATCCTACCAACAACCTTAACCTAAACGTCAACTCCTCTACATAATATAAGGGAAGGCTAAACCCAAAAGTCGTTAATAATTTTTATATATTTCCGACAATGTCAATAAGTATTAAAATAAAAATTGATTTCCTTAACAAGGCCACAAAATGGGACCTTTTAGTAACCAAGTTTGAAGTATAAGATATTCGAGTTCGAAAACAAAGGGATTCGATACGCAGAGGGTAAAACACCAACGATACCCCAGACTCAAAAGACCCTACCACGAGTGCAAGCACAAAAATAAGAACCAACACACATATTCATCAGGAAGGTTATGCAGTGTAGTCAGGCCTAGAAGTTCTATGAGCTCCTTGTCAATGGTATAGAAGATGAAAATTTTACCCGATCCATGTGGGCTTATCAAGGAAAAGTCTAGCAAATATCAAACAGATGAATATAACAGCCACCTATTATATTATCACTGAAATCAGCTGTCATCTAACAGGAAACGAGTTCACGAGTCCAATACCATGGATTCACCTACAACTTTTGTTTCAGTCCAGCTATTACTAGCTTGCTTGCGACCCTTAATAAAATTGTAGAGATTTCATTCAATAAAACTTACAATGTTTCCCCCTTACTTTAATCAAACAAGAGTTTGAACCAGGAAGTAGGTATAGAAATTCTCTCGACACGTAGAGGCCAAAATAGATGTCAGGTTATTCATCCTCTAGAACTAGGTACAACAGTCAACCATGTACAGTTCTAAAACAAAACCCAAATGCCATTTTCTAATCAAACAAAAAGTAAGGAATGCCCACAGGCTTAAACAAGTTTTAGAACACAACGTCACTATTAATGTACCTTTTAGCAAAACAGGAGAGCCCTAAACAGGAAATACGTATTTATTCAACCAAATAGAGATATGAAGGCTTAACCTTCCATTTAGTAACCTTCAGTTATAACTACCATCACAGAATTCTTTTAAAAGAGAGTCATATAAGCAAACAAAACTCAATAATGTTTCCTTCCCTACGAACTAGATTGCATCACTCAAAATTGCAGTAACCCATTTAGACAAATATGAAATAGAGTAAGCTATAAGGGAGGAAAGAACATTCCAAGCAAAACCAGTGAAATTGGATCGAGATTTAAAGGAACAACCAACACAATCAGGCAGCGATATAAACAACCACGAAAACATTTGTCTAGGCGCTATTCAATAGGAAAGAAAATTCATTTCAAGATACTGAAAGAAGGTAGAAAACTATTACAAGGAGTAGATTTAACATGCCTGTTTTAAACGCTATATCTCATGGCCACGTACGTGCAGACACCTTCTCCCAGCAGTCCCAAAATTATTTCTCCACCAAATTCACGCTTCTCACCCACTCGGCGTCCCAAATACCACGCAAAAGAAACAATAACCATTCCGGTAAACTGCATAGACACAGGCAGAAGGAAGAAAGTTCATTCTAGAGCAGTTAACCCCAATTCCCAGTATGTAATTCCATGAAACAACAACAGAAATTTGGAATAATTAACAGGGTTTTGCATGTCCTTGCAATATGCTTTTACTCTTGGGTCTAGATTCTAGAACAAGATCGGAAAGTCTTGCGTTCAACTATTCAAACAACTCATGAATTGCTTTCCTATTTAAGGCATTGTCAATTAGTTTTTTTTAAAGCCATTAGGACGCACTATTACATTAGTTTACCCATCAATTTGTGCGCAAAGAAAACATTCCAGAAACTAAAATCAAAGTTGATTCATGCTTACCATTGGAAGTCTCACACATTATAGCTTGCTTCAATTAACATCACTTTTATCCTCCACGCTAAGCAAAATTTCTTTGAAGCATTTTGTCAAACAGTTTGCGCGTAATCTACTCCAACGACGTGAAGCAACATTGCCCAACATTGGAAAGGATATTTGTCAGACGATGAAGTAGTTGCAAGAGCTCTTGATATTAAATACCCGCAGCCTACCTGCCGCTCAAGCCCTAATCCTCCTCAAATTGAGCTGATACTATCTCAATAGAAAAACTTGCTCCACATCTGATAATTACAAAGGTTTTAAACTACGTGGAAGCACGGGTGATGTCCTTACCCTCCAGATGTATCGATCACATTCAGATGAGTTGGGTTGAGTTTGGAGGTGCTGATTTTGTTAGGTGTCATCAGATTGCTGAGTGCAACTGCAATGGCAGCCCCATCTTGTGGACTCAGAGCTCCCTCGCCTCCTCCCGATCTTGTGAACAATGCAGTGCATAAATGAGCATTCAACAGTGACCGTATAAATGCAAGGAGTAATGGGATGATTTGCATACGAGAAGGATTATTAGGCATCGCCATTATTACAGCAAAGCAAACGTGCTTCATGAATATTCTGATCTGAAACAGATCCGCCTCCAGGAAACAAAAGGGCTTTCCCCCAGGCTGACTCTGAGACTTGGCTCTCCTGACACGCTCAGGGGACACGAGGAAACCGGAGGCCGAGCCCCATTTGCTGCCACCATACGCCTGTTGGATGAAAACCAACCCGTGCTCACTACGCACCAAGGAAGAAGCAAACGATTCACCCACACGAAACTATGTTGAGCCATTGAGACGAGCACCACCAAGAAGGGAAGCACCAAGCCCCTGCCGCCAGAGGAAACACAACTTCCAAGTTCCACACCACGGCTCGAAACAAGATCAGGAAAACCCAAATCGCCACCGCCCAAGGATTTAGGGCCTCCAAAATCCAGCCGAGGCGTCGCAACAGCTCGGTTGACCATCCAGCACTGTCACAAAGGTTATCACGTGCAGATCTCTGTTAAATTCGATTTTAAGGATACAAAACAAATACCTACAGACCTGTTGCAGGTCTCATTAGAGAATCTTTGCACTAAATTTCATCAGGTCTCCTGGTAACACTCTCACTGTCACATAGTCGATTTTGGCAGAAATATCTTGAAGGAGAATCCGGAATTTGAGGATGCATTCTATACTGAACAGACAACAACAAAGTTGGACAACCTGCTTGTTGGAGCGCTCAAACAGGCTTCTACCAACTGTAACCTGCCTGCCGCCTAGCTAATCCTGCTGTTGCAGGCTGTTGCTGTGGATTCCTGAACAAGAACACACCTCGCAGCACTCAAACACGTTTTCTCTCCTCCCAACGCCTGCAGCCTAAGAAAAACGTGCCCAACATCCACCCATATGCATTGAAAGAGCAATAAAAGGAATACCAGGTCCTTCCACCCACCGCCAGCTAATCACCTAGTTGACTGCATAGCTAGGCAGGAAAAGGAATGGCGTATAGGAAGGAGAAGATAAAAAAAATATGTTTTCTTTATTAAGTTGGTTGCAAGGCATTAACAACGCATGGCTAGATTTAATAATCCCAACCCTCCATGCAGTCAGCCAGCACTAATGAGGCCCCTAACAACAAGTGTAGCAGATGTGCGTCCTTGGTGGTGCTTGCGGCCAGCAGAAGGGTTAAGTGGTTAGGCACGAACAAACGTGTCCAACTTGGGTGAATGCATCCAAAATTTTATCATAAGAAAAAAAAAAAAAAGTTATAGAACAAGGCACGAGAGAAGGCTTGGTCGGCCGAGGAGGAAACTAGTGGTAGAAGTTTCAAAAACGGACACAGGACAATGACCGACCACGGCGTCACAACAGGAGACCCTCTACTTTGCGCAAACCGGTGCTCGGTCCGCGAAGCGACCAACCAAACAATAAAATCGTTCACCGATAATTAACCAAAATGTTGATAACAATCGACAATAAGATAATGAAGTTATCGTCGATCGATAATTAAATTAGTAATATTATTATTACTTCTATTACTATTATTATTATAACTTAACAATAATTATTAATCAAATTAAGGACCGACATACAATTTCAACAATTGGAGAACACGGTTTTCCTTTAATCTGGGAAAACGCAACAGACGAAGCGGTGCCAGCAACAGAACACCGATACTGACATATGCAGGAAAGATGAAGAGGGAGAACAACTGATTATTGCATGTGATAAAGGCGAAGCCACTAATGATCGACGAAGGCACAATGACGTTCCATGCTTAGCACTCGATCGCCGAAGGATGAACATGTGTAACGTAGAACAGGGCATTAACGACCACATGGGGTATCCTTAGGGAACATTTGGCAGAAATTTTAATTGTTCAAGGTTCTGTGAAGATTGGTAGTTCTTTCTTGTTCATCATATCATTTGTCTCTTTCCATTAGCACTATTCTTAGTTTAATTTCTAAAAAAAATATATCATCATTGTAGAGTTTTGATTTATTCTTTATTGTGGGTGCCCAACATGAGCTGCTAACGCAACACCCTAACAGGTTCACAAGACCCTACGGATTCACAAGTACGCAAGTATATACTTCAAGATTGTATTACACCACAAAAGGTTACACAAATACGGAATGGAATAGGCACACTCCACATCACATAGTGCTCGACACACATCAATGACTAACATACCAAAATACTTAACCAAAACAGTACTACAATCCACCAGACATTTCCTCAATTTGCATCAATGAAAAAAATCACATAACACCAAACCATGCTACAGGTACATAGTGTCCACAAGGGAATCAATGACATATCTACAACATCACAACACATATCCATCTGACATGAGTAACACATACATCAAAAATACCACTACCAAAACATCACAATAACTCAACATATATCCTGAGAACATCAACCATACAGACAAATATCATACGCCTCCCTCAAACTCTTATGCCTCCCTCAAGTCTCTTATGCCTCCCCCAAACTCTTATACCTCCCTCAAGTCTCTTATGCCTCCCTCAAGTCTCTTCTACCTCCCTCAAGTCTCTTATGCCTCTCTCAAGTCTCTTATGCCTCCCTAAAACTCTTATGTCTCCCTCAAGGAGGTCAGTTGACCCTATGGTCCAAGACACATAGATTTCGAACACTCCTAAACCAAGTGACATAATAACGCGTAGTTCAACAACCCGCTAGTTATATGTACTCCGTGGGGTGTACCCCCATACAATGAAGTGGATCCATAGGTTCAACCAATCCATGGTGCAATATGCTATGACCCTATTCCACACATCATGATAATATAACCAGCAAAACAATCCAATCCAAAGTGCCAAGTGGCAAAGTGCAAGGCTTGGGCAAGGCGGTAAAAACTCCAAATTTAAAAAAAAGACCCAGAATCGAGCAAAACTAAATGACCAAATAGCCAAAGTTAGTATCAAAATCCCCATGTTAGTGCCACAAACCAAGGAAATTCCCAAAATTGTAATGCATTGCAATCAAGAAAAGTTGCTGGTCCTTACAAAATAAAGTAAAAAGCCTCAATTTACGAATAAAATCAACTTATAATAATGTCACATTACGATAACTGTGTGGCCTTTATCTAGCCACCAAAGGGGTACTCAACGAGTTGCTAGCACTCGGAACATCAAGCCTCAGCTCATAAAATACATATCAATAATAAAAATGTCATCACCTCCATCTAAATCATCCCGCCACCACTTTGACAAGGCTAAACATAGTCATAGATACAGTAAGGTTGCATACATACAACCACATAGGGAAAGAGGAAATATTCATATGTTATCTACTAAACCGAGTTTCGGCTCAAGTTATTGACCCACAGTACACCATTCCTCACTCTCAACATACACTTCTACCGATTTCCCTCAGGATCGGTTAGCGTAAGGTTCACAACATAACATGTAACAACATCACCAACACCATGGTGGTACACACATAGCTACCATAACGTCTCACGTATGGTATGTATACAAGGTAGATCACAACCATACATCCACTGAGCGTAATACATCACTTTACCACTTTCTGTACCCAAAGTGCAATCACCATACGATAGGGGTTCATACACTCACCATATGTCCCCAAATCACAACATGAAGCATTACATATTTGCACAAATCTTACATACGATGAACATAGTACATCACAACTTAACATCCATGGCTACATAAGAAGGTGGTGCACACATTTCTTCAAAATATGGTAAAAACATCAAGATACAACTCATTTATTTTAACATCAATCTAATCATACAACACATTAATACACGGTCCACATATCACAATATGTCACAATGCTCTAACACTATGTCATCCACTTTAGAATTATTTTCACACATCACAAAGCAGTAATTTCACCCGTGAAATCTTCATAGAATCCACAAGAAGGAGAGAGAATACTCCCATACCCAACACATCAACATGATCACAAACACGCACAAGGTGACATACCCATCATGTGCGTTCACAATATCACAATTACGACGATAATCACATCACGTTTAAAGTACATTACTCTTCCAATATCTACCACCATCATGCAACATCATCATCATCATGCAGTAACACCACCATCACCATGTAACATCATCATAGAATACCAATCCGGCCCATAGGTTCGAGAGCATGAACCGATGCTCTGATACCAAGTGTAATGACCCAAATAAATCACACAAGAACGACACAAAGCAGTAAAAGACAGGATTTTTTTTTTTTTTTTTTTGGCTTGCTTCCACACATAACATGACGCAACATGTCGTCACTAAGGGTGCAACTAACACTGTGAGATAACTTGATACAAGGATGGCCATAAAGGCAGCACGGAAACATTCATTCACATCTTTTAAGGACAATTTACTTTTCTTTTAGACATGACAACATAGTAGTCCAACCACAACACACACATACAGTTAGGGCCAACCAAAAAGAGATATTCTTGGGGTTTATTTATCTTAAAAGGACATCTTGCAATTCTTAGCTTACGTTTTCAAGGAGGCTCAAGATATGATTCGTATAATTCAACTTGCCAAGCCAAATTTATACTTTTTACACTGAGTCATCATATTTAATCTTCTCTATTAAAACATTCATTTGCTTAATTCGTTTATTTAGAGAAATGGGTAATTTAATTTCACAAGGCCATCTATTAACACTTACGCTACTAGAACTTGTTCATGCCCATATGACAACATGGGTTCCCATTCAACAACTTAAGAGAAAAATTACAAGGTACCTTGGATAAAGTTAAAGGAAGAAGGCCAATTGAGTTCATCCTTGAGACATCATTGGTTCTTACTGAGGTTTAATTGGAGCTTGAGGTTTTATATGCAATTATTAACGCTCTTACTTAGGCTTCACTGAAAGAGCTTATCAAGAGGAAGCTACTTACTTTTAAATAGGCTGAGAGATAAATTGAGTGGTTTATAAATTTTCTTCTCTTAATTTGTTAAATCTTATTAGAAACTAACCATTGTTTTCCTTTAAGATTGTTTTAAGCGTTCACCAAAAAGAGTAGTGCTTACTAGTTTAATTAGGGATAACACGTTATATAAAAAAACCACTTTGCAAGGATAGTCTCACTATTGATTACTTAAGGCATTGTTGTCTTTCAAGGGGATCTAAACCACAACATATTTCTTCGAATAAAATTTTTAGGTAACTTCCGTAAGGAAAAGCCACCCCATTAAAAATTACATATAACACATCAATACAAGGTCTTAGAAAGATTTAAATTAACACTTAATTCTCAAGATCCAAGTTTTACAATGTTTATGCCAGTGAAAAGATTGAATAACATTTCCCACAAAGATAAATTACCAGCCAAATTACAAAAAGAAGGACAAGACAACTTCTTCACGAATTTTCTGAACAATTCCAAGGAAAGAGGTCAGATAAACTCCTTTGTAAACAATGTTACACAATTTAGACTCACATAGAACACTTTTACAAGAAACTTCATAAATTGCACTGATGAAACCTTTACAACTCTTTCCTTTAATCTACTCGCATAATCCATTTGCACAAATACTAGCTAGAATCAATTCGCGAGAACTGAGCATGTTAAGGCTACACATTGCAATAGTAAGCTAACATTTAACAATATCAAGAAAGAAAAGTTCTAATTCTAAAAAAGGATTAAAACACAACCCACAACTCCAAAATTATTTTCATGAAAAAGAAAACTAAACCGTACAGCAAGGAGAAAGTCAAAATACCAGTAAGAACAAAATCACATAAATCAAGGCAAGACCTTATGGGTTAGGAACAAGAAGGTCAAGAGCATTGATATCTCCTTCATGTAATCCTATGGATTACATGATTGGAATAAAAAAATTATTCCATCCAAATAAAGGGGTCCAAGAGAAGACAAAACATACTAATTATGATCGTAGGCGCGAAGCAAAACGACGTTATCCAATTCTCCTAAGGGGAGTCTTCATAACATTATGGGGTTCGACGCCCTCAAAAGAAAAACAACTATAGTTTCAGTTTTAACCAAGGATTTTGACCACTACCTCCTTGTAGGATTTCATAAATGTAGTACTAGTTAACAAACAAAAACCACTCTTCCAAAAGCTTACAAATGAGACACAAGAGGGGACATTATTCTACTAACAAACCTTCACCTAATCGTAAACTTCTCTACATATATATAAGTGAAGACTAAACCTAAATGTTGTTAATAATTTTTTTTATATATTTATGATAATGTCAATAAGTATTAAAATAAAAATTGATTTCCTTAACAAGGACACAAAATGGGACCTTTTAGTAACCAAGTTTGAAGTATAAGATATTTGAGTTCGAAAGCAAAGGGATTCGCTACGCAGAGGGTAAAACACCAACGATGCCCCAGACTCAAAGGACCCTACCACGAGTGCAAGCACAAAAAAAATAAGAACCAACACACATATTCGTCAGGAAGGTTATGCAGTGTAGTCAGGCCTAGAAGTTCTATGAGCTCCTTGTCAATGGTATAGAAGATGAAAATTTTACCCGATCCATGTGGGCTTATCAAGGAAAAGTCTATAAAATATCAAACAGATGAATATAACAGCCACCTATTATATTATCACTGAAATCAGCTATCATCTAACAGGAAATGAGTTCACGAGTCCAATACCATGGATTCACCTACAACTTTTGTTTCAGTCCAGCTATTACTAGCTTGCTTGCGACCCTTAATAAAATTGTAGAGATTTCATTCAATAAAACTTACAATGTTTCCCCCTTACTTTAATCAAACAAGAGTTTGGACCAGGAAGTAGGTATAGAAATTCTCTCGACACGTAGAGGCCAAAATAGATGTCAGGTTATTCATCATCTAGAACTAGGTACAACAGTCAACCATGTACAGTTCTAAAACAAAACCCAAATGCCATTTTCTAATCAAACAAAAAGTAAGGAATGCCCACAGGCTTAAACAAGTTTTAGAACACAACGTCACTATTAATGTACCTTTTAGCAAAACAGGAGGAGCCCCAAACAGGAAATACGTATTTATTCAACAAAATAGAGATATGAAGGCTTAACCTTCCATTTAGTAACCTTCAGTTATAACTACCATCACAGAATTCTTTTAAAAGAGAGTCATATAAGCAAACAAAACTCAATAATGTTTCCTTCCCTACGAACTAGATTGCATCACTCAAAATTACAGTAACCCATTTAGACAAATATGAAATAGAGTAAGCTATAAGGGAGGAAAGAACATTCCAAGAAAAACCAGTGAAATAGGATCGAGATTTAAAGGAACAACCAACACAATCAGGCAGCGATATAAACAACCACGAAAACATTTGTCTAGGCGTTATTCAAATAGGAAAGAAAATTCATTTCAAGATACTGAAAGAAGATAGTAAACTATTACAAGGAGTAGATTTAACATGCCTATTTTAAACGCTATATCTCATGGCCACGTACGTGTAGATACCTTCTCCCAACAGTCCCAAAATTATATCTCCACCAAATTCACGCTTCTCACCCACTCGATGTCCCAAATACCATGCAAAAGAAACAATAACCATTCCAGTAAACTGCATAGACACAGGAAGAAGGAGAAAGTTCATTCTAGAGTAGTTAACCCCAATTCCCAGTATGTAATTCCATGAAACAACAACAGAAATTTGGAATAATTAATAGGGTTTTGCATGTCCTTGCAATATGCTTTTACTCTTGGGTCTAGATTCTAGAACAAGATCGGAAATTCTTGCGTTCAAATATTCAAACAACTCATGAATTGCTTTCCTATTTAAATCATTTTCAATTAGTTTTTAAAGCCATTAGGATGCACTATTACATTAGTTTACCCATCAATTTGTGTGCAAAGAAAACATTCCAGAAACTAAAATCAAAGTTGATTCATGCTTACCATTGGAAGTCTCACACATTATAGCTTACTTCAATTAACATCACTTTTATCCTCCACGCTAAGAAAAAATTCTTTGAATCATTTTGTTGAAATAGTTTGCGCGTAATCTACTCCAACGACGTGAAGCAACATTGCCCAACATTGGAAAGGATATTTTTCAGACGATGAAGTAGTTGCAAGAGCTCTTGATATTAAATACCCACAGCCTACCTACTGCTCAAGCCCTAATCCTCCTCAAATTGAGCTGATACTACCTCAATCAGAAAAACTTGCTCCACATCTGATAATTACAGAGGTTTTTAAACTACGTGGAAGCACGGGTGATGTCCTTACCCTCTAGATGTATCGATCACATTCAGATGAGTTGGGTTGAGTTTGGAGGTGCTGATTTTGTTAGGTGTCATCAGATTGCTGAGTGTAACTGCAATGGCAGCCCCATCTTGTGGACTCAGAGCTCCCTCACCTCCTCCCGATCTTGTGAACAATGCAGTGCATAAATGAGCATTCAACAGTGACCATATAAATGCAAGGAGTAATGGGATGATTTGCATACGAGAAGGATTATTAGGCATCGCCATTATTACAGCAAAGCAAACATGCTTCATGAATATTCTGATCTGAAACAGATCCACCTCCAAAGCTTCAACAATCATTTTCTGATTCTTCCCAACCCCAATTCCCTCTTTGACTGGAGTTATAACTAATTTCTCTACTTCTCTGGGTTTTGGATATGTTTCGTGAGCCACAAGAGGCACGATCACTTTTTTCAGTGTGTGCCTTCAAATCATAAGCAGATCTGTCTGCAAGACCAACACATTCAATCCATCCATATGAACACTCTATTTCTGCATCCCAACAATCGCAAGCATAAAGATCCATTTCATTCTGTAAATGTTGTCTAAAACAAAGGCGGTCTTTATCAATTCCCAGAGTTGTCAAAAACAAATAGGTTCTTCCAATGAAGTAACCCAACGTCTCATTGATAATAGTCCCCTTTGCAACTACATCACCAAGAAGGGAAGCACCAAGCCCCTGCCGCCAGAGGAAACACGACTTCCAGGTTCCACACCACGGCTCGAAACAAGATCAGGAAAACCCAAATCGCCACCCGCCCAAGGATTTAGGGCCTCCAAAATCCAGCTGAGGCGTCGCAACAGCTCGGTTGACCATCCAGCACTATCACAAAGGTTATCACGTGAAGATCTCTGTTAAATTTGATTTTAAGGATATAAAACAAATACCTACAGACCTGTTGCAGGTCTCATTAGAGAATCTTTGCACTAAATTTCATCAGGTCTCCTGGTGACACTCTCACTGTCACATAGTCGATTTTGGCAGAAATATCTTGAAGGAGAATCCAGAATTTGAGGATGCATTCTATTCTGAACAGACAATGACAAAGTTGGACAACCTGCTTGTTGGAGTGCTCAAATAGGCTTCTACCAACTGTAACCTGCCTGCCGCCTAGCTAATCCTGATGTTGCAGGGTGTTGCTGTGGATTCCCAAACAAGAACACACCTCGCAGCACTCAAACATGTTTTCTCTCCTCCCAACGCCTGCAGCCCAAGAAAAACACGCCCAACATCCACCCATACACATTGAAAGAGAAATAAAAGGAATACCAGGTCCTTCCACCCACCGCCAACTAATCACCTAGTTGACTGCATAGCTAGGCAGGAAAAGGAATGGCGTATAGGAAGGAGAAGATAAAAAAAATATGTTTCCTATATTAAGTTGGTTGCAAGGCATTAACAACGCATGGCTAGATTCAATAATCCCAACCCTCCACGCAGTCAGCCAGCACTAATGAGGCCCCTAACAACAAGTGTAGCAGATGTGCGTCCTTGATGGTGCTTGCGGCTAGCAGAAGGGTTAAGTGGTGAGGCATGAACAAATGTGTCCAACTTGGGTGAGTACATCCAAAATTTTATCATAAGAAAAAAAAAAAAGTTATAGAACAAGGCATGAGAGAAGGCTTGGTCGGCCGAGGAGGAAACTAGTGGTGGAAGTTTCAAAAACGGACACAGGACAATGACCGACCACGGTGTCACAACAGGAGACCCTCTACTTTGCGTAAACCGGTGCTTGGTCCACAAAGCGACCAACCAAACAATAAAATCGTTCACCGATAATTAACCAAAATGTTGATAACAATCGACAATAAGATAATGAAGTCATCGTCGATCGATAATTAAATTAGTAATATTATTATTACTTCTATTACTATTATTATTACAACTTAAAAATAATTATTAATCAAATTAAGGACCGACATACAATTTCAACAATTGGAGAACAGAATTTTCCTTTAATCTGTGAAAACGCAACAGACGAAGCGGTGCCAGCAATAGAACACCGATACTGACATAAGCAAGAAAGATGAAGAGGGAGAACAACTGATTATTGCATGTGATAAAGGCAAAGCCACTAATGATCGGCGAAGGCACAATGACGTTCCGTGCTAAGCACTCGATCACCGAAGGATGAACATGTGTAACATAGAACATGCCATTACAAGATCTACCATGTGCAGGATCACATACTCCCAAACAATCTCTCAAATATTCGAAAAATTCTTTTGCTAACGCCTTTGTAAAAATGTCTGCAAACTGATCTTTGGATCTATAAAATTCAAGATGAATTTCCTTGTTGTTTACCAGCTCCCTAATGAAATGATACCTCGTATCAATATGCTTTCTCCTCTTATCAAAAACGTGATTTTTAGACAACGCTATGGCTGAGTTGTTGTCACAAAAAATCTGTGTAGCTTCCTCTTGTTTCTGTTGTAAATCTGTCAACACTCTTCTCATCCAAATAGCTTGACATGCTGCTCCTGTTGCTGCTACATACTCTGCTTCTACTGAAGATAACGTGACAATGGGCTGCTTCTTTGATGCCCATGAAACCACTCCTGTTCCAAAGCAAAAAGTATAGCCGGATGTGCTTTTCCGATCATCAATACTTCCAGTATTGTCACTATCTGTATAACCAAAGAGTTTGAACTCACCTAAACTTGAATAAAGAATTCCATATTTTCTTGTTCCACGTACATACCTCAAAATTCTTTTTCCAGCTTGCCAATGTGAATCTTTTGGAGATTCCATGAACCTTGATATGAGGCTCACACCATACATGATATCAGGCCTTGTATCCGTCAAATATATAAGACTTCCAACTAACTTTTTAAACAATGTTGGATCCACAAACGATCCTTCATCCTCTTTGCTCAACTTCAAACCTACTGCAACTGGTGTTGGTGCTGGCTTATAATTCAACATGTTAAACCTTTTCAAAACGTCACTTGCATACTTTTCTTGTGAGATAAAAACTTCACCTTCTGATTGTTGAACTTCAATACCCAAAAAATAATGCATAAGACCAAGATCTGTCATCTCAAGCTCCTTCTTCATGGATGATTTGAATGAATATGTAGATAGATTTCCACTAATGATCAAATCATCTACATATAAACAAAGCATTAAAATTTTACCTTGTTCATTTATCTTGGTGTATAAGGTAGGCTCACTGCTGCTCCTACTGAAACCATTCTCAATCAAATAAGAATCTATTCTGTTGTACCAAGCTCTAGGTGCTTGCTTGAGACCATAGAGTGCTTTCTTCAATCTGCATACTTTTCCTTCATGACCTTCAAACTCATAACTTTCTGGCTGATTTACATAAACTTCCTCTTCAAGGAATCCATTTAAGAATGCTGATTTAACATCCATCTGATAAATAGGCCATTTGTTTTGAGCTGCAATTGCTAAAACCATTCTTACCGTATTCAAACGTGCTACTGGTGTAAATGTTTCATTGTAGTCAACTCCATATTACTGCATAAAACCTCTTGCAACCAGCCTTGCTTTGTGCTTCTGTACTTTTCCATCAGCATTGTATTTTGTCTTGTAGACCCACTTGACTCCTATCACGTCCTTTCCTTTTGGAAGATCCATTAGCTCCCATGTTTGATTCTTCTCTATAGCATCAATCTCATCATCCATGGCTTTTTCCCAAACTTCATTCTTTATAGCCTCTTCGTAATATATTGGATCTGCAGCTTGAGAAAATAATGCAAAAACTGAAAAATGAATTAGTTGTATCAACATTATAAATTTCACTTAGACTTCTTGTTTTCCGCTGCACAGGAGTATTCGATGCAGGACTACTTTTTGGTGATGGAGTAGCTTCTGGTGTTCCCTGTGGTGTCTCTTACATGGCTGAAGATGGCTGAAATCTTGGTGACCTCTTGACTGTAGATGGAGGTGTAGCTTGTGCTACAACTTGTGGTGCATGTCCAAGATTTGTAGATACACTAGCTTGTTGCTCTAAAGTTTCATCTGTCATATCATCATGTGGAATAGATGTTGCTATACTCACTTTTTTCTCCATACTTCCATCACATGCTTCATTCTCAATAAACTGTACATCCCTGCTGATCACAACCTTTCCAGTGACTGGATTGTACAACTTGTATGCTTTTTTATTCTCTGAATACCCAACAAAAATACATTATTCTCATTTGTTGTCTAACTTCTTCCTTAGCTCATCAGGTACATGTGCATATGCTACATAACCAAAAACTATGAAATGTAAAACACTGTGTTTCCTATTATTCCATGCTTGTTGAGGAACCATGTTCCTAACAAGTTTCGTTGGACATCTGTTCAAAATATAAATAGAAGTTGCTACTGCTTCTGCCCAATACTCATTTGGAAGATGTTTTGCCTTCAACATGCTTCTCGCCATCTCCATGATGGTTCTATTTTTCCTCTCTACCACACCATTCTGTTGTGGTGTATACCTGGTAGTAGACTTCTTGTGTATACCATGATATCTGCAAAAATTCATAAACTCATTAGAAACATACTCACCTCATCTGTCCGTTCTGAGAACATTGATGTAGTATCCACTTTGCTTCTCCACTAATGCCTTGAACTGCTGAAATGTATCAAAGGAATTTGATTTATTTCTCAGAAAATAAACCCATGTCTTCCTTGTGTAATCATCAATGAATGTCATAAAATAAATACAACCTCCAATAGAAGTTG
Source organism: Taxus chinensis (assembly GCA_019776745.2). Classification (NCBI taxonomy): domain Eukaryota; kingdom Viridiplantae; phylum Streptophyta; class Pinopsida; order Cupressales; family Taxaceae; genus Taxus; species Taxus chinensis. The sequence goes on along the minus strand of CM034147.1, from coordinate 671,949,163 downwards.
TCTACATACGTCCACATAAATCTAAATGTACAATCTCAAGTGGTGCACTTGCTCTTGCTATTTTTCCAACTGGGAATGAATCTCTATGTTGATTTCCCAAAATACAACCTTCACATACCCTTTACGGTTTCTTAATCAATGGCAAACCTTTAACCATATTTTTTCTATATAATAAATTCAAACCTCCAAAATTCAAATGTCCATACCTTAGAGCCAAAGCCATGTTTCATCCTTCATGACTGAATGAAAATCTGATTGTGTTCCTTCAGCATAGGACTCAACTATATTTATGTAGGAATCAGTGCAGGACTCGCTTACTGTAGCGCAGCCTAATTTTCATTGGCGCAGGACTCATCTGTTTGAGCGCAGGACTCAACAAAAGACTGATTTGGCTTAATGCATGACTTTGCTGCAAACAGATCCGATTTCTTCTTCTTTCTAGGTTTCAAAATCAATGGAAACATCCTATTGTTTCTCATCTTCACTTTTGCAATCAACTGAGTGCTAGGAGCTTTGTCCACAATCACGCACTCATTGTCTTCCATATAGACTCGGTATCCTTTCTGTACCAGTTTTCTAATACTCATAACGTTATGTTTCAAACCTGCAACATAGTAAACATCTTGCATACTTGTTTTCTCCCCTTGTCTTGTTAGAATACTAACCGTACCTTTTCCTTTCACAGACACAATATTGTTATTTCCAAGAGTTACATCACTCTTAACTGAATCATCCAAACTAGAAAAAAAATCTAGATTACCTGTCATGTGATTACTGCAACCTGAATCTAAATACCATACATCACATGGACTCTCTTTTGAAAAATTACATTCAATAGGGGATAAAGAGGGTATTGCTTCGGCAATCCTTGTGCATGCAATAAACATAGGTTTAGAAATAGAACTTCCAACCTAATTTTGATTTTGTTTCTCCTGATCATATTACTTTTTCTTGCAATCATAAGCATAGTGCCCACACTTCTTGCAATAATGACACTGAACATGAGACTTATCCTGTCTCTGACCATAACTCTGTTCTTGATTTTGTCCTCTTCCACTTGAGTTTGATGAACTGCTGCCACATCCTCTGGATGGACTTCTTCCTCTGCCTCTTGGGCTGAAACATCCTCTTCTTTTGCCATGACTACCTGCTGTCTGAGATGAAAAAGCATGATATACACTTGCATGTGATTTATTCATCCTCTGTTCATGATTGATTAGTGATGCATACAACTCATCAATAGAAAACTGACTCAGATCCTTAGTTTCTTCAATAGTAACAACTAAAGGATCAAATTTTGTAGGCAAACTTCTATGCAATTTTTCAATAATCCTTCTATCCTCAAGAGTCTCACCATGAGATTTGATTTGATTGACTAAGCCAACTACATAAGTAAAAAATGATTCTACAGAATCTGAATCTTTCATTGCTAAATTCTCAAAATCTCTACGAAGTAACTGTAGCTTGGCAGTTTTTACTTTCTCCTTACCTTGATATGCAACTTGTAAAGTATCCCATGTAGTCTTTGCTTGACTGGCTGCTGCCACTCTTGGAAGAATGCTTTCATGCATTGCCTGATGAATATAGAAAAGAGATTTTCCATCCTTCTTTCGTAACTCCTTCAAAGTATCTTTCTCTGCTTGAGAAAGTGCAGTATACGCTGCTGCATTTGTGGGCTCTGTGTACCCATCTTCAATGATCTCCCACACATCTTGAGATCTAAATAACGCCTTCATGGTCAACGACAAGTATTCATAATTATTTCCATTAAATTGCGGCGTCTGCATGCCAGATGTAGAAGCCATAGCTTGCTACCAATTTAATAAGCTGCTGGAATAACCTCGCTCTGATACCAATTTGTAGAAAATATGCGGTCTTATACAACAAACAACATAAAAGAAATAAACAGAATACTTAAATAACTTACATAACATATGAATATTCGAACTAAACACTAGGCACTACTGTGCATTAATCTCCATTAACAAAAGCTTCATCATACTCAGAGCTTCAGCTCTTACAATCAAGCTGTGCGTGCAGCTGTGTGCTTTCAATGCACATCCTTCCTTGCTTGTGCAGATTTCACACCTTTGTGTGTGCATCCAAAGCAATTACAATTGTTGACCTATATTAAAATACTTAATCCACTATTAGAATAACAAGGGAATGATTTATTCTTGTGAATCTTCAAAGCATGATAATTAGGGTATTAGATACCCCTTAAGGGATGAAAAGTATGTAAAAAATTTCAAGGTGGCCTAGAGCATGACCATATTACAATGCAAACATAATGAGCATGTAAGCACATAGCTGGGGCAGCAGAGGATGGAGAGAGATCACCACAACAACATAGCTCAAGAGAGCAAAGAAAGGACAATGATGAACCACCTAAGAGGACAAAGGCAAGTCCAAAGAGAACAAGAGAGACGGAAGGTAAACAAGTGACATTGAATGCTTTTAGTCCTAGGAAATGAACAGAGGCAAGGAATGAGAATTCATACCTTAGGATGTCGTGGCACCGAACCAACTACGTCGAAATGTTCAGATGGCCAGGTGAATGCTAGAGGAGGCAATGTTTTAGTGCACAACAAGGTCATTGCTTCCGGGATACTTCGTTTGGGCGTAGTCCCTTAAGAGCCCTAAGACCAAAATATTGTTCAACTTTTACGGGTGACTACTCAAACTCCATGGCACCTAGACACATCTCGTCTAATCCAACACCTCAGTGTAGGGACCCTCTATAACATCCTATCTTGGTTTTTTCCTTCTCAGATCGGTGCTCTCGCTGCCCTATTGTTTGCAAACACGTGAAATAGTGTAGTTTAAGCCAGTGTAAGGTTGTCAAACGCTATATTTTGTAAACGGTAGGTCATGGAACCAAAAAGACTGTGCCGAAACATCCGGGTGGCTAGATGAATGCTAGAGGAGGTGGTTTTTTGGTGCGTGAAAAGTTCGTTGCTTCCAGGCTACTTCGTTCGGGCACAGTCCCTTAAGAGCCCTGAGACCAAAATATTGTTCAACTTCGATAGGTGACTACTCAAACTCTATGGCACCTAGAGATGTCTCATATAATCCAACACCTCAGCATAGGGACCCTCTATAATAGCCTCTCTAAATTTTTTCCTTCTCATATCGATGCTCTCACTGTCTATTGTTTACAAACGTGTGAAATAGTGCAGTTTGAACCAGTGTAAGGTTGTCAAACGCTATATTTTGTAAACGGTGGGTCGTAGCACTGAACTGACTGCACTGACACATCTAGGTGGCTAGGTGAATGCTAGAGGAGGTGATTTTTTGGTGCATGACAAGGTCATTGCTTCCGGGATACTTCATTCAGGCGTAGTCCCTTAAGAGCCCTGAGACAAAAATATTGTTCAACTTCGACGAGTGACTACTTAGACTCTGTGGCACCTAGAGATGTCTTGTCTGATCCAAAACCTTGGTGTAGGGACCATCTAAAATTGTCTCTCTTGTTTTTTTCCTTCCCATATCAGTGCTCTTGCTGCCCTATTGTTTGCAAATGCACGAAATAGTGCAGTTGAGCGAGTGTAAGGTTGTTAAATGCTATATTTTGCAAACAGTGGGTCGTGGCACTGAATCTAATGCACCAACACGTCAAAGCGGATAGGTGAACACTAGAGGAGGCATTTTTTTGGTGCGCGACAAGGTTGCTTCTTACAGGATACTTCGTTCGGCGTAGTCCCTTAAGAGCCATGAGACCAAAATATCGTTCAACTTCGATGGTTGACTACTCAGACTCCGTGGCACCTAGAGACAACTCATCTAATCCGACATCTTGGTGTAGGGACCCTCTACAATAGAATCTATCAGTTTTTTCCTTCTCATATCAGTGCTCTCACTGCTCTATTGTTTGCAAACGCGTGAAATAGTGCAGTTTGAACCAGTGTAAGGTTGTCAAACGTTGTATTTTACAAACGGTGGGTCATGGCACTAAACTGACTGTGCTAACATTTCTGGGTGGCTAGGTTAACGCTAGAGGAGGTCATGTTTTGGTGAGAAACAAGGTCGTTGCTTCTGGGCTACTTCATTTGGGCGTAGTCCCTTAAAAGCCCTAAGACCAAAATATCGTTCAACTTCGACGGGTGACTACTCAGACTCCATGGCACCTAGAGACATCTCGTCTAATCTAAAACCTTGGCATAGTGACCCTCTACAATAGCCTCTCTTAGTTTTATCCTTCCCAGATTGGTGCTCTTGCTGCCCTATTGTTTGCAAACGTGTGAAATAGTGCAGTTTGAGCTAGTGTAAGGTTGTCAAACGCTATATTTTGCAAACGATGGGTCATGACACCAAACCGACTGTGCCGACATGTCTAGGTGGCTAGGTGAATACTAGAAGAGGAATTATTTCGATGCACGACAATGTTTTTGCTTCCGGGCTACTCCGTTCAGGCGTAGTACCTTAAGAGCCATGAGACCAAAATATCATTCAACTTCGACAGGTGACTACTCGGACTCCGTGGCACTTAGAGACATCTCGTCTGATCTGAAACCTCAACATAGGGACCTTCTATAATAATCTCTCTTAATTTTTTCCTTACCATATCGGTGCTCTCGCTACCCTATTGTTTGGAAACACACGAAATAGTGTAGTTTGAGCCAGTGTAAGGTTGTCAAACGCTATATTTTGCAAACGATGGGCCATGGCACCAAACTGATTGTGCAAACATGTAGGTATGGTCTTGTAAACACTTGGGGAGGAGTTTTTTCAGTTATCTAATCACCAGATGCTTCTGGGGTACCTCCTCCAGAGCCAAGAACCCCCTCCACGGGTACATAAATCGTTGTTAATTACTTCTCTTTTCTTGTAAAAAAATGAAAGCTTCTCTTAGCTTCGAGAATTTAAAATTATTTACTAACAGTTCCAACCACATAAAGGTAGAAGCTTTTCTGGCATCACTAACCTGAACATAAAAGTGTTAGTCAAAGAAATTTAAGTTTAAATAAAAAACCATACTAGGTATATACAAAATACACAAATTTAAAATAAAATATATGAACTTAAATCTATCTAAGTAACAAATTTATATATATCAAAGAAATTATATATACCAGACATGAGCATTGTAAATTCATTCCAATGAAACATCATGATCGGATCTACTCTGAATAGTAGACAAGACTTCTTCATGATCTGAATCTCGAACCTTCCAAAGAATCTTGTTATTATGCCTTCCTCGATATTTATAAAGCTAAATATTTGTTGCTAGAACTAGATGCAAATATAAGAGTATTTTCCTGTGTGTCTCAATGTATTCAAACACCTAAACAAAGGAGTTTTTTAATGGATACCGTTGAAGCCAAGTTCCATTAACTACCACTGACCCTGTAGGATATTCAATATCTTTGCCATCTATAATAGGAGAAGTCAACTTCTTTCTTTCCTTGATACAACGCCATAAGAAATAGTTTATTCCTTCTTCATTGTCTTCTGTCGCAATAACTATAAACACATGTCCTACACAAAAACAAAGGTTAAACAACTCAAATTTAAATTACATATTAAAATTTCAATGGACATAACTCAATATAAAAATTAAATAAATAACCATAAATACCTTGTCGCACCAAAATCAAAATTTCGTCAAAGTCCTTGGATGTTTTAACTTCATCTACAGAAATAAGTCGTAATGCTTGTGGAGGTTTATAACTAGGAAGCAGAGTTAGAGGTCTACAAATCCATCCATCCACTCATTCTTGTGAGTCACACTCAGCAGTGACAAATTTGATACAAGATGCACAAAAACATGTCAACTTTCTTGTCCATATGGCCCACGAAGTAGCGTCTGAGCTACAAAATGAGTTCATATCACTAGACCCAATGAGTGTCATACAATCCTCGTAATTAGTAATTTGTTGTTCCTCTATCAACCAAAAATATCTGTGAACTGTGGAATTTTCTTGAGAACCTTGGGCCATGTTGTCAATACACCATTCCAATATGCTCTTTGCATATTTTAATTTAGCACCATATTTGTACTTCAACTCTTCTCTTGCAAGAGCTCTTTTCACACATGCCCCTACACCGTCATGTTCTCCTTTTCCATGTCCAGCCTCAGTGAAACTTCAAATATGTTGCACACCCATATTGACGTGTATTTTTCTCATCCAATAAAATATTCGTGCATTCTTAAACTGAGATTTGTAATTATCTGACCATATATGATGTTGTTTGAAGTGGATGTCCCTAGCAGACAAATTTCCATAAAATAAAAGGAAACACCCTTGCACAAATTCAGTAGAATGAGTACGATCATCACTGATATAAAAGTGGTACTCTCTTAAAAAAATTGATCATTCTCTGTACTATTAGGAGAATTTAGAAATGCTATATGCACAAAAATGACAACTTGTACTGAGTTGTACTATTGTGATTGAACCTCCATTTCTGGTTGCAATGTGTAATTATCTGTAAAATAGACCACTGAAATAATAGTACTAATAGGAAATGTGTCCTTGCATATCTTAAATAATTCATCCAACCATCGAGCTCTATGTGTATGCCTAGCATACTCATAAATAATTTCATCCTTAAATTTTCTCAAAAATTAGAAAATAGGCATTTGTTTTGTAACTAGCTCACACCGTTTAGACTCTTTTCCATCTTTCAATGGGTATGCAACTAATTTATATTTATCAAACTCAACTAAATTATGTCCTATTGTACCTTCAATTTGTTCATGGATGAAACTTTCCAATTTAGGTAATCCACCACATGTACTACAACTTCCATCTAAACAATCCTGACTATAAAAAAATAGTCCAACTTCTTTTTCACAAAATATAGTAGGAATGAAATCCTTGGAAGATATTAGCAGAACTTGAACACCACATTCTGATAACATAGTTTTAGAATGAAAAATAGAATGAATACATAAAAATTTAGCATAATGCATCATAAATTCAACATGTTGCCTACAACAACAAGTGGTGCGAGCATGGTTGTTTTTCACATAGAATGGTTTCAACATTTCAAAAAAATGTTTACTAATTTTAATTTCTAGATTCTCTTGTTCAAACTTATGAAAAAATTGAGTTTGAGTCATATTGAAGAAATGCTTTGGATGTGGTTCACGATTAGTAGAACTAACTCTCCATTTTATAACATCTCTTGTATTAGGTGAAACTCTAGTGTTATCATGCCAAAATTGAATAACAACTTCTCTTATAGCATCAAAATTATTTTTGTCCTTATGTGGTGCTCTAGTAGAAAATGCCCAAAAATTGACGTTATTGAGTGATTGAAGGATATTACGTCTTTCAATTGCTTTCATTAGAGTTTTTCGATTAACTTGCAACATTCGACTTGTTTGCATAATCAAACATTGTTTTTTTATTGATTCACTTACAACACTAGTAGCAAGTATATGACGCACAATATTACTATCCCTAGTGCATCTCTTGACACCAGCAATGTGATATGCATCATGAAGTTTTTCAACAATTATAGAGGTTTGACCACGTATATTAGATGTTTTCAATCCTAAGGTGTTTAATGTAGATCTCATTTTAATAAATTTCATCAAACTAACCAATAACTACCATCTTTGGGAATCATTTAAAAGCTCAAAAAGATTATCCCAAATTTTAGTGGCTTTTCTTCTGATTTTTCATTTAGAAAGTTTGTCAGACATTGGTTTCAAAATGTTTTCATCAATTTCAATAAAACAATTAGGTTTCTTACATAAAATCCTAGGAGGTTTTTTTGTCAAATTTTGTTTGTCTATAGTTTCAACATGAATCTCCTTATTCACATTTTCATTGTCTCCTTCAATTTCAACATTTGCTACATCGCGAGTATTTAATTCTTCTTCAACAATAACAGTAAAAATATCTTCATCACGAGTATTTAATTCAACTTCAACATTTACAGTAGAAACATTACCTGGTTCCTCATTGCTTACAATAGTAGGGGTTGAAGATGAACCTCTTCTTGATTCACAAAGATTCCGCATTCGCTTAGCATTTTGAAATTTGTTTACCTCTAATTCATTTGGTGTTTTTTTACTTAATGACTTCCTTTTTTGACTTCGTTTCTTGTCTCCCATGATGTTTTACTTCCAGTGATAAGAAAAATGTGTAGAAAATGATAGAATTTCACAGTAATTCGTACGGTAAAGTCAAACAGTCAAAATCACATGGTAATTCAGAACATTGGGATGCATGTGTAAATATGATTTATGAACCGTGATTACGCTTTATAAACCGTGACTCGCGGTTTATAAAGCGTGCTTTTGGTTCTGTGTTTAGCAAAATTCATGATCACGGTCCTATAAAACTGTGATCTTAAATCTATCTGCCGACCCTAAGGCTCAGGAAATCTTTGTTTTTCCCCAACCAAAGCTATGAAAGGTCATTATGAAGTGTAAAGGGTCACAAAACTTAAAATTTTCTCTTCCAAAGAACTTGAACCATGCTAAAAAACTGAAAACATTTCAAAAAAATGGTGCCATCATGTAGGGGATACCATTAGCTTTATATAAATATTGATTTTAAAGGTGAATAGAATAAGACAAATATCATTTTTATATTTTTTTTACTAACAATAGGTCTTTAAGACATTTTTTCCCGTGAATGTTCATGTCTACGTTTAAGACTGCAACTTTTGTTTCACTTATTAAAACATGCCAAAACTTATACCATCCCAAGCGTGGAAAAATTCTATACATGTTAAAAAAAATTGGTTTCGATATTTTTTGATATAGTTATGGCAGGACAAATGGAAAGTGCTCCGTTGTCTAAATATTTTTAGACCACTTTCACAAAAAAAATCATTAAAAAAAATATTACTTGAAAAAAATACAAAATAAAATCCATCCCAAGATAGACAACTACATCTAATTTTTCACTAAAGGAAAAAAATATAACAATATTTGGTCATCCAAATCGTGGGCAAACGGACTACAATCTTATGAGGGTTTTTCAAAAACAAAAACCAAGTCATATAATTTTAAGTGTTTAATATAGCTAAACTTGTCTGTTTTTTTTAAAAATTAGTATTTTAGAAACTAGATTCCGGATGCTACAATTCATATTCATAAAAATGTTTCCTAATTTTGAGTGCGCGTATTCCTACTAATCCCTACAAGTTGAGATTTTGCTGTTTTTTGCAATATGACATCCACTGGATTACCCCATTTTTTGTTCCACCAACTTGGTGCACTTACCCCCCTATCTTAGTGTCAATACCTTGGGATGGTGTCCAGTATGGATCCAAATTTACAGGGAGTATATATATAAGTTCCCTTATTTGGGTTGTTTGATCAAAACCTATGGTCATCCTTAAACTTAATATTTCACCTATTGAGGATAGCTTATATACTGATGGATATATATTGAGTATTTTAACCAAAACCTATTGATTGCATTGAACCCGAAAATATGTTGCATAGATCCACATTATATATACATATATATCAATATAGTTATAGTGAAGGAGACCACACTGATGGCACTGGAAGAAGATTTATTGATTGCTATGAAAACAAAACATGACACGCCCAAAAATATATAGGCGCTGGAACAGTTGCATGGCAGGTAGTCTACACAGTTAATGAGTAACCAAATATGCTACGTGGAGAATAATGTATTAGCCTATGCTAACATTCCCCCCTTAGTATGCATTGTTTCTTACAAATGTACCCTCGAAATAGTTCAAATTTCACCTTGCCAAGATACTTGGTAAGTATATCTGCAATATGAGAATTTGTAGGTGTAATACTAGAGATGGATGTGGTGGTTTAAGACTTTTTCATCAAATGTAGTGACATTAGAGCTCAATGTGCTTTGTTCGTCTCATGGAAAACTAGGATTATCTCACAAATTTCAATAGACCCTGATTGTTGTAGTAAATGATGGGTGGCTTTCTCTTCAGGAATTCCCTATATTTGATAAGAATATGACGTAACCAAATTGCTTCACACACATCTCCTCATGTGGCATAGTACTTATGCCTCGGTGGATTAGAGAGCAACAATAGTTTACTTCTTACCGATCCATGAGATAGGCCCAGATCCTGAGATGAAATATATAACCTGAAGTTGATTTCCTGTTATCAACAGATCCTAACATATTCCAAGTCTGTATATCCCTAAAAGAAGAACTAAGATGTTATTCTGATACTCCAGACCATATTTAATTGTACCTCAGACATATCTCAAGACATGCTTTTATTGCTACCCAGTGACATTTCTTCATGGCTTTTGCCATGAATCTAGAAAGATAGTTCACAACAAATCAAAGGGGTATGGTTTGGTATACAGTCAAGTAAATGAGACTGCCAACAAGTTATCTATAGTGAGTACCATCTACTTGATGGTGAATCCTGGAATCTAGATAAGTTGCAAACCTTTTTCCATTGCAGTTTGGACATAGGTTTACAATCTAGATATGTCCATACTTTTTCAGGAGTGTCTTGGCATATTTCATCTAGGAGATAAAAATATGATTCTGATCTTCTGCGATATCTCCAAGCCAAAACATTAATAAAGTAGCCCCAAATTTGTCATGTCAAATTATTTCTTCAAATCATTCATAACATCTTCGATGAGATTGTTTGAACTCCCTATGATCACAAGATCATCCATATACACAACCATGATAAACAATCTATTTTCCTATATTTTTGAAATACATAGATTTGAATCGGAAGGGCTACGAGTGAATCCATGATACAATAGGTGATCGTTTATTTTTATGTACCATGCCCTAGGTGCCTATTTAATTCCATAAAGAGACTTAATTAAACAACATACCTTCTAAGGATGCTGCTCATCTGACAAATCCTTCATGGTTGGGTCATTGTATACTTATTCTGATAGATCACAATTCAGAGAAAGCACTTTTTACATCCATCTGCTGAAGTTTCTATCCTTTTTGTACTTCTAGTGCATAGACAACTCTGATGGTTTTGATCTTCATAGTGGGTGCAAAGGTCTCGTCATAGTCAATTCCTTCGTGCTGAATCATAACCCTTTGCAACTAACTCATGATTTATACTTTTTCGATAGATCCATCTTCCCTATATTTTTGTTTTGAAAATCCACTTGTAGCAAATGGACTTCTTATCTATAGGAAGATCGATGAGTTTGCATTTCTGATTATGAATCAAGGAAATCATATCCTGCATCCATGGCCTGTCTTCCACTCTTGTTGGTCTGATTGCCTCATGAACTAGTATCAGGTTTAGTTCTATCAACCATTGAACTCATGAGTTCAATATTTACCTCATTTCTCACCTATGACTTCATGTTTCAAACTCTTTATGAAGTGTCTGGATGAGAGTACATGTGGGCAGTCCCTCATTAGTGATTCTGGACCCACTTCGGACATTGATGCTTACTACTGATGTGAAGAATGTGTTTTCCAAATGTGCTCAAGATCAATGAACAATTCTCCACTTGCATCTCATCTTCTCTTCTGTGAAGATATCCTCATGCCCATCGTCTAGCTGTGAGAGCAATCTATGAGAGGAGGTAGGTGTTGGACTCTTCATTGTCTGGCAGAAATGATTCCAATGATGAGTCATCACAAACCACATCTCTACTCTCATATATCTTCTTTATCTGTAGGATCTATGAGATCATATGCTTTTGAGGAAGTATTGTACCCCAAGAAATATGACACTGCCAGTGTGTTTAGATTGCATCAAGATTCTTCCTTCTTCTTATCTAAAACATGCATATATGCAGTACATTCAAATATTTTCAAATGATGAAATAGAAGGCTTATGATTAGGTCCATACACTCTTCGGGTGTCTTGTTCCTGCAATATCTTTGTAGGTGCTCGGTTCACAAGATATACAACAGTCTGGTTTGCTTCTTCCCAAAATATGTTCCTCCAACTTGGCATAGTGGAAAGCATGGAAGGAGCCATCTCTATGACAGATCCAATTGTGATATTTTGCAGAAATTCCATTCTGTTGGGGCAGTATAGGGTGTAGTCAAATGTTTTTTGATGTCGTGTTTCTTCAAAAATGCTCAATAATTTATTTGACATGAATTCTCCTCCTCGATCTGAGCAGAGTACAAGATGGGGCTTCCCAATCTGCCTGAACAACTCTGCTTATAGAAGACTTGAAAATTTGTAAATTTTTTACTCTTATTTTGGAGGAAAGATACGCACTATGTCTTGCGGGAATAATCATCAATGATGGGACTAAAAGTACTCAAAAACCCATTGGAATGCTAGCAAGAAAGGGTTCCTCACATATTAGTATGCACGACGCTCGAGACTGTTCCTTGGCATGGAATGATAAGAGCTCAACTTGAACGGAATTCTTGAGGTTTTTTACTTGTCAAGACATCCAGAGACATAGAGGTAATGAATGAGAGAGAGGATGGAGTCCCTCGTACCATATTCTTTAGAATTGAGCTAATAGCAGGGAGCCCCAGTAGAAATATTTCCATATCGATAAGTGCCATAGAGTATAGTGGATTCCACCGTGGAGGCAGAGATATCGCAATTGCGGAGGATGAAGTGACTATATCTAATGCAAATAAATGATCTTTGAAAAAATGCTCTGAGCAATGACTTAATCATACCTTGTTGAGATGATAAGACATGATTTGATGCCTTTTCTTAATATAGGAACTCCACCTTGCAGCTTTTGATTCAGACATTTGAGAGACAAACATGAAATTTTTGAGGTCAAGAAATGGAACAGAGAGTACCTTCGTGAGAGTACATCTTCGTCATCTTGAGAGGAATGGTGACATTTCACCAATTCCTTCTGTAACATACTCCTTGATTGTCTGCAATGGTCAAAGCCGATCTCTAGTGGGTCTAGTCAGTTAGATGAATCAAACAATTTCTCTATCACCTAGTCATGTGCTTTACTAGTGCACCTGATTTTATCAACCAAACATCTCTCTTATGGCTGCGAATGTTTGTGAGACTAGAACCAAATCATCTTCATGTGTGTCGTAATGTGCTAATGTCTGGAGACATCTTCATCTTAGGTGGCATCATCTGGCTAAGTAGCAATGTGACATGTCCTTTCTACTTATTTTTGCGAGGACGCCATCAATGGATTTCTATGGAATCACCACAAAGTGAGATGCACTCTCTTCTGCTATAATTGCCATTGTGTGCGACCATTGTACTAACAATTCGCAGTGGTGCCGTGCATATTTTTGGTAGCAGATGTGATACCATTGATTCACCTTGTTGAGACTTCTATTGCTTCTATTGTTGCTTCTGTGGTTGTTTTTGCAAACATTGCTGCTTCTAATCTCTTGTCGGCTGACTTGCGAGGCTTTCTGAGGCTCTATGCTTTTGCCTCGAGATCAGAGCACTTTGTCCTCAAATTCTTCTATGCACATATCTAAATGGCTTCTTCCTACTGTATAAAATTCACAAGGGTCGAAAAATCCCTCCTCCTTTTGTGTGATGGTTTATGTGGTGATGAATGTCCAAAACTAGGAAGGAAGAGCTCACAAGGTGAGTAGGACTAGTAACTTATCATCCACCGGTTCACCGAGAGCAGAGAGTTCTACACGTAACTCAGCCACACACCGCAAGAAGGCTTCTACAGATTCACCATCATGGATACTCATCGTGTGAAGCTTTTTTTGAAGATGCAACCTTTTCGTTAGATTCTTGGCTTCGTAGATGGTACACAATGCGGTCCATGCCTGAGAGGAAGTGGTTGCTTCCCGAATGTAAGGTTGCACCTCATTAGAAAGGCTCAGGGTGATAAGCATTAGTGCTTTCACATCAGCCTTTTCATATTTTACCAATAGATCAACATCTGTGGGAGGGGTGTCTTTACAAGAAACGATTCCCCAAAGATCTTCAAACTGAAGAATTGTTCGCATCTTAGTTTTCCATGCGGAAAAATTTGGCCCTTTCAAGAGTTGGGCATCGGATAGCAATATTTTTGGAGCAGACATTTTCAAAAAAACCCAAAAAATTTAGTTTATTTATTTATTTTCAAAATTGGTTACAATTCTTACTAAAGAAATCTATCCCGAAGATGGGCTCTATAGGCTCGTGCAGTGAGACACAGACGCTCCTGTGGGCATTCTACTTCACGTTCATCATCTGCATCATAACCACATTCAAGTTCTGCACGAATCCACTGTGCTTGACATCGAACGTTGAACCAAAAATACTCCAACAGTCCTCGGCTCACAATCTTGTTACAGAGAATATTCCTAGTGTTGTGTAGCTCGTTGACCAAGGCAAAGAACAACCCAGTGGTGTCTTCATTGTTGCTCAATGCCCAAATATTTGATGCATTGCTTGCGGTGCTTTGTGCATCTGAAATTTGCGACATACGCGCACACACGGTTTTGAAATTTGCAAGATTTCTTCCACTTTCCTACATAGGTTGTATGTCTACAGGGATTTTCCACTTACACAGTTTAATGGTTTCTTACACAGGGTTGTATGTCTGCAGGCTTTCTTCCACTTGCATAGTTTAATGGAGACTCCACATTTGGCTTTATCCTCCATGCATAGCATACACCTCCATGCCAGAAAGGAGTTAAAAATTCCAAAGCATATGTGTCAATCTTCAGGAAGTGTGCAAATAATTCTCCATGCGGATGATGACATAGCAAACAAAGATTACGCCAAAAAAAACTATTTTCTTGCTCCAAAAAAAAATTGGCACCAATATTTACACAGGAAGAGGAATGAAACAAAAAAAATTGGCACTCACTGGCTCCAATATTCACAGCAAATCTCGCCAGGACTATACATTCTCCACATAGGTTGTTTCCTCCAAATCACGCTTCTTTGGTCACTGTCTACGCACAGGTCATGAATTACATGCCATAAACCAACGCTTTAGTCCCTGGCACTGTAATCTTCCACGCAGGTCACTGTCAAGGTTGGTCATTGCAATTTCAATGCAGTAAGAGGACAAGACAGAGCTCTGATACCAATGATGGCACTGGAAGAAGATTTATTGATTGCTATGAAAACAAAACAGCAAGCCCAAAAATATATAGGTGCTGGAACAATTGCATGGTAGGTGGTTACATGGTTAAGGAGTAATTCAATATGCTACGTGGAGAAAAATGTATTAATTAAGCTAACACACACAGACCAGGGATTTGAAACAGTCCGAATTGAAATGGTGCGCAGGTGTAAAGTTTGGAGAAAATTCTTTGGGGTTGGGGGAGGGTCACCGACCCCACCTCCCAGCCCATTAATAAATGGGGTGGGGGTGGGGTCGGCAACCCTCCCCCCAACCCTTACCTTATTTTCTATAACACCCGCAGCCTAATATGATTTCATACGAATTTTCCATTTCGATTTTGAAGTTTTGTTTAATAATAATTTTTTTGTTATATATATATAAGTCAATATTTTAATTAATATCCCTATTAATAATATTAAAATATGATTACTATTATCAATAACAATAATATTTATATTTACTAATAATATCTACTAACCTTATTTTATTTTATTTTTAGTTAAAGAGATTTTTTACAATTTGGTAGTAATATATAGGGAGCAAAACTAAGTTTCCTTCCCTTTATTGTTATTACTTTAACCAACATTTGATACTTGTATAACTTATAGTAATTTTAATACTACAATTTTTACAATTAATTTGAGACTAAGGGCTAGTAGTAACCATACAATTTTCCTTACTCCGTTAGATTTAAAGGGAAATATGATACATTTTTTGACAAACTAACTAATCAAATAAATACTTGTTCCTTTTTTTTTAACTTTCACATAACCACATGATTTTTTTTAAACTTCCTCAATCAAAAGAATAAACTAATATAGTCTACTTTCCATCAAATGTAAGTATATCAATAAGATTGAATATCTCTTCTTTTTCCAAATACAAGTTTTAAACATTCTCATAAGAAACTTTTAACAATGTTTCCAATAATTTTAAAACAAGAACAACACACTATGTGAGTTAATAAATCAACTTAAAATGTGAACCAATTGTTATCTTTTCAACTACATATCAATTATATAAAAACTTGTTTCACTAAAATTGTTTCTCTTTCCAATATGTATTACAATCTTAATAATAAATATTCAATACAACTTTTTTTTCAAAAATAATATTATAAATCTGCCAACTTAAGTGGGAATTTTAAAATAAAGGTAGTTATAATGAAGGATTTCTTAGCCTTCTACAAGTGCTCCAAGTTCCAAATCTCTAACAATGCTCCATATTTTCTCCACTTGATATCAACATCAAATGGGGGAGAGGAAACAATCTCCACCCAACCAAAACTCCATTGAGGAGGAGAAAAAATCCTCCTCATTGGCCCCAGAGCCCCAACCACAAGGAAATAAGGGATGGATCGAACACATGGAAACTATGAAATTCTTCCACACTTACTTTAAAGCAACAAAAACAAAATAAAATAATCACAAAACACTCATTTTTAAGTATAACAACTTCCCAAGACAATGGCTCTAAATCAAGCCAAGTAGAGAAAGGGATATGGGGATACTCTTATGCCTCACAAGGGTTTGGATGCCCACCTCAAAAATCCTCCAAAACATAATCAACCCCAAAAAAAATTGTCTCCCTAAAACTACAAATATATGTCTCTTATGCCTCCCTCACTCTTATGTCTCCCTCTCTCTTATGGCTTCCACAATGAACAAAATAACAAAATGAGAACAAGGTGGGGCATCCCAACCCACTCCCTCCTAAATACTCAAAGAATCTCTTATGTATCCTAACATATTTCATCCCAATTTCACTATCTCAACACAACCTAAAGTAATTTCACTACCCAAAAACTTGAAACAAGAAAATACACCCATTCCACACATAACATACAAGAAAAAAAACAAGGTTGCAAGACCCTACCTTGCCATAACAAGACTTCACTTCACAAGCAAGTCCCAAATTCCTTTAAGCGCAATCGATTCCAAGCAATATTCAACTCTAACAAGCAAGCATTCCAAAATGAGAGAGCCCAAATCCAAGCAAGTAACCCCTAATACTTCCCAAAAATTCATATAGGATGCCACATCATTTCCTCTCCATCCCACATCACCAAAGTCAAACCCTTACCCCACGACATAATAAATGGGTGGTTTAGAGGAATGAAAACCTCTTACACACACCACTCTAGCCCACACCCCTTAAGGACAAAATTTAAACACATGTAAGAAAGTGCAATAAAATCTCACATTTTTACCTTCTAAAACACATAATGAGGTCTATTTTTGACCCCTTAACCCGTAGGTATGATTGGTATAAGTTTTTAAGAGGTGTGGGATAAGTTTAATGTGGTCCCCGCAAGTCTCCAAAAATGGCCCTTAAGCCCAAATCCTAGTTTCACAAGTAGGGTGGAGTGTAACAACACTCAACTAATAAACGTAAGAACCAAAATAACCAACCACTCTAATAAATGATTTTTTTTTTTTCACATCAAAAATTATCTTAATAATATAATTAGTTTACTTAATTAGGACACATAAACCAATTAATGATAAAAGAGAATTACATCACAAATTAAATTACATACACCAAAATTAAATAAAAGAAAGGAAAAATAACTACACACAAACCCTTGGTCACAATTGAAGATCATCCCCCCATGGGGACCCGCTAACAACAAATAATAAAACAACAACATTACACAAGTTTCCATGGTGACCATTGTTGTATCCATCTATTATCCCGATGTGGTTGGTCTCCAATCCCCCTTTGATTGTTGTGATATATTTACCTGTAAAATCACACAATACCTCCTTCAGCCTTGTGGTCATATCGAAATATCCAAAAATAAAATATAAGCATACAGATCAATAATGATCCATATATAGATTAAATCATCATCTAGACTAATAATTTTGTTATTTTAAAATTCCTACAACATCTCAATTCTATATTTCATCAATACCAATAAGATCACAAGATTAGTTCAACTACTAAAACCTACTCAATATGACGAGAAAGCCAAATGTCAGAAACATATAAATATGTCAACAACACATCATCATAAATATATAATTTCTCTCTAATAATCCACACAAATCATACTATGAACCGCAATCCATCAATATTCAAAGTATCTCTGTCGTCTAACACCATGTTGAGCCAAAATGATACAATAATATCCATGTATATAGACAACAATAATCGAAATCAAAAATATAATAAGTGTCGAAGGGAAGTGAGCACTACATAGAACAAGTCCTTTTAATAAAAAACAATAACTTTCCATAATTTTCAAATGCAACATAGTAGTCTGGTGTTTGTTGCTAATAGTCTGAAGCTTGGTACTTATAGTCAAAAATTTGTTGTGCTTAGTTTGGAGCTAGTCTATAATTAATTATATAAGTTTGAAGTTAGTCTAAAACTTGCTGCTACAACATCTACGATACCCAATATTTCTCTTAGGAACTCAAAAATTATTTTTGAAAAAGTTTAGTGAAAATATCCATGAAATGCTACACAAATTTGTCATACTCAGGTTTTTATCTCACCATGCTTCCAATTCCTTGATAAAATGACATGGATCTCATTATACTTCTTTCAACCAATTTTGATAGAGTAGATTTTGGGTTAAAAATATTGAGAATACATTGTCACAAAAACATGGTTTTAGCATTTCCTTATTCCTCATTTAAGTCTACTAGGATTTTTTTAATCCAAATAGCTTGGTATGACACTAAATTCGCTGCAATATATTTACCTTCTACTACTGAGAAAGAAACTATGAGCTATTTTATAAATTCACATGAAATGGTTCCTAATCCAATATAGAACATATAAAAATTATTCTTATCATCTACACTACCTTTCCAATCATTATCAATATAACCAACAAGATCAAAATTATTTATTATAGTAATCAAAATTCTATGGTCTTTTGTGCCATTAACATATTTCATGATTGTCTTCCATGTTTGTCAATATGTATCCTTATGTGTTTCCATATATATGGAAATCAAGTTGTTGCTCTTAAATACATTAAATTCTAACCATTCAATTTTATAAAGTTGGATTTATCTCATTGTTGCAATATTACTTGCTTAATTTCACACATGTAGCTATTGGTGTTGGTGTAAGCTTATTGTTCAACATTCTAAACCTCGTTAAAAATTCTAAACCATAGTTGGTTTGAAAATTGAATATGTGATGGTCCATTTGTTTTTCCTCAAAACTAAGAAAAAAATTATAACACACCCAAGTGTATCATCTCAGTCTCACTTTTCATTACATCTTTAAAATCAACATTCAATAGGTCATTGTTGTCTGTGAAAATTAGATCATCCGCATACAAAATAAAAATTAAAGATCAAAGTATATAATTGTGTCCCATTTTTTTAC
Source organism: Taxus chinensis (assembly GCA_019776745.2). NCBI lineage: Eukaryota > Viridiplantae > Streptophyta > Pinopsida > Cupressales > Taxaceae > Taxus > Taxus chinensis. The sequence continues at coordinate 671,929,863 of CM034147.1, read as the reverse complement.
ACTTTTTTCACCTTCAAAAAAATAGTTCCCATAACCAAAACATGACCAAACACATGTAAAATGACAAACTATGTATTTTTAAGATCTTAAGTATACCATTTTGTAGGGTCTCCACAATTTACTTGAAATGTTTAATTTTTTAAAAGTATTTTTCAAGATTTATTTACTAGTGATATATGAAAATTATTCTTGTCCACCAAGTGGGACACAATCAACCCTAAAATTTTACCATTAATTGCGTTGATGTAGAATGTCGGTTTGGTTATTCTTTTACTAAATCCATTGCCTAGAAAATACACATCTATACAGTTGTATAACACCCTTGATGCTTGATTTAGTCCAGTGTTTTATTTATCCAATACACTTTGTCTTCCATGGGGGGTTCACATAGTAAAAGTATGGTATATCACATTTGTTTAGAGGGTATTAAATAATACCCCTAATTCTAGTTTTTACCTCTGATTATTCAATTGATAATACCGACTCCCGTTATATTGTTAGAATGAAAATACCCGCTATTTTTTCCATGTACCTTACTTACCCATTTTTTCATGATAATTTTATTTACATTTTTTAATTTCTACCCTAATATATTAAACAGAAAAATATATCATATTTACCACTCAATTGTTTTTGTATGCATTTTCTCTCAAAAGATAGTTTGAATCCATTCAAGACGTATTACAAATTGCCTTATAAATTTTAATTTTTAATTATTTATCAATAGTTCTTCAAATAATTAAAATGGTGAAATAATATCACTTGTTTTGAAAAGCATACTCAATCCTAGTGTTCTACCATCTTATTATTTATTGGTTGATAATCTCTTAATTGATATTTCTTTATTCAAAAAGGCATTATCATTTAACTTTATGACCACACTCCATAAATTACAATTTTAAGGTATTTAGTTTTAAAAACTAGGGTTCAAATGTTTTAGTTTTATATTAAAACTAAACCTCTCTTTCCTTTGGCTCACCTCTCTAACCTACCCCCAATACCTGATTCAAAATATTAATAAACTAAACCCTTTTACCCCCTCATGTCTACCGGTATATTGACTTTACTTCTATTAATTTTAATTACCTCAATATAAACTCACATGTTAGGATATTGCCTAGCTGATTAACCCTCAGTGTTATCTTCTTGTCGGAGAATCGCATATCTATGTGGTTGTTCATTCTAATGCCCACTCCTCTTCGACACTAATTATGCTATGTTTTTAACTTTGGTTGATTAGAGAAAGAGACCTTATTTTTGTATCTTTAGATAGCATGTCGTTAAGATACGATGGACATCATGATTACTATTGTGTCTAATTGTTACTTTGGACTGTATGGATACATTGTGGACCTTGATGGACATTAAGGATATGGTAATTATCTAGAATGGTTACCTTATTGTATACTGCGATTTGGATTTTTAACGTATTAATTATATTCGATGTATTTCACTAACTATAACGCCCAAAAACTTCCCAGACAAAACTCAAGACAACTCAATAATTAAATTAGAGAAAAGTACTGAATAGTTTTTATTTGTTAAAACCAAAACCGGTTGCAAAGTTTAGTTTCATTCTTGATTAAACAACTATCATTTTAATTAATAATTAGATTAAATTATTCAATTTCTGGTTTGGTTCAAAAATCTCCATTTCTATAATCCTTATTTAATTTAATATTGTGGTTCAAAATTCATTTAATAATTTACTATTCTAGTGCTAAATCTAAGTTGTCCTTCCATTTTTAAAATACTATTAAATTTAATCTCTAATTTTAAATGTTTTCTAATTACTAACGAATTAATTTACTTTAATTATCACAAGTTCATGGCCCTTATATTTTTAAGGGTTACTAATTAAACATTTTGGGTAACAAATTAAGGTTAAATTCTACACCACTAAAGTGGCCACATTCAAAATTGACCCATGCATTTCATTTAAAATAATATCACCTAACCCTCACCTAACTTTAGTAGGGATGAATTTTTTCCATTGGATGGATTGAATCTGGGCCTTTGGATCTTAGGGATCCACACTAACCCTAATCATCTCTATGGAAATATTTTATTCTCTCATTTGACTTATTTCCTCATTTTTGTTTTGCAGGTTTATGGAAGGAGAAGGAGAAGGAAGCCATGGAAGAATGTGGAGCTTAGGATGGATGCTCCCATCTTATTTTATTTTTTTCTATACTATTGTAGTTCTATGAATATTTTGGCAACATTTTTGGCTTGTAATTTCATTCTACCCTCTTTAGGCAAATGGGCATTTTCCCCTTTTAATAAATGGGGCATTTACCCTATTTAGGAAAATGGGCATTTGCCCCTTTTAATAAATTTAGTTTTTAAGTAGTGAATAAACTTATTATACACACACACACACACACACACACACACACACACACACACACACACACACACACACGTGTGTGTGTGTGTGTGTGTGTGTGTGTGTGTGTGTGTGTGTGTGTGTACAAATTTTATTGCATTATTAATAACCTGAAAACCCATATTTTATTTATATAAAAAGGTGTATATACAAATACACACACACACACACACACACACACACACACACACACACATGTGTGTGTGTGTGTGTGTGTGTGTGTGAGGATATAATGTCCTAGGTCAAAAAACCATAGTAATACAATATGTGTTTTAATACCAAATCCGACTATTACAAATGCAGTCGTAATTTTATAAATTACAAAGTTTATTTAATATGGGGGAGGGTCACCGACCCCACCCACATCCCATATAACAATGGGGTGAGGTGGGGTCAACAACCCTCCCCACCATTCCCCAAAATATACAATACTATAAACAAATTTGTGTGGGTTTAACCCCACACCCCCCCTTCCTTTTTTTAAATACATTTCAATCTAAAGCACTATAAATATATATATCTGTGTGTGTGTGTACATACATACATACATATATATAATAATTCAATAATATATTTATATGCATCTATCTATATTTTTATAATAAAATACATATATAAATATGAATATTTAAGTTTTTATAGTATAATTATATAGTTATTTATATATGTATTTACACTTTTAGAAAATGCACATTTTACACCCAAATGAGTTTAAAAATTTAATTGGTAACATTTAATTTGAGGGTTTATAAGGAAATATTCTTATCTATTCACTTAGAAGTGTAAGAGAGAAAACTAATAGAAATCTCATCCAACTACTATAACTTGTAAGTAGGAGATTCTTCCTTATACTAATAATTTTATCAAACTACTTTATTTCTTTCAACATGACTAGAATGCATCTACAATTTAAATGCTTCATTATATCTTTCATTCCATAAAACAAGAGTAAATATTCATTTTCCTTCACAAGATATGTAGCTTTTTCCAACAAGTATACCACAAAGGATCTTTCTCCATTCAACTAAATCACAATAATTTAGAATAAATAAAATATGCAAGACTTTCTTTCAGTCACGACTTTAATTTTTTATATACATCTTTCTTTCAACTTTGGATAACATACAAGTAAATTAGAATTTCATTTCAACCAACATACAACTCAAATTTGTTCCTTTCACTATAATACTTTAAAAATTTAATAAATGAATGTACAAGCTTTATTTTAAGTATACAAGGGTTACAATCTTCCACTCAATGTGGGACTAGTGAAATGAACAAATTATAATATAAGGACTTTCAACAAGGTCAAAATGCAAGTCTCCATTGCATTTCTTCTCCCAAATGTAGCTTTAGTCTTGCAGTCTTAAAACTTTCAAACTTGGATCACAATACAAAGGAAAAGGGGGTACAGGTGATTCTCTTCGCCCAACCTATAATCCAATAAGGGGAGAAGCCATCCAATTATTGGACCCCAAGCCCCAACAAAATAATAATGAGGGATATTGAGAAATATTTGACAAATTCTTAAAATAATGGTTTCCGCAAACAAAATACAATCCAAAAAATAACTCAGTAAAAACAACATACCAACAATCCATTCAAACAAACAACAAATTCCCATCAAACACAAAGGCTTGACTACAATTATCCAATAAGGATCAATGGAATATGGGGCACCACCTCCTTTTGCATCCCAAGTGAAGTAGGAATTTTACCCAAAGCCTCCATGTGCACAATACAATAACAAAACATCATTATCTCTCCCTTGCAAGTATGCAAAAATATGAAAATATTTTCCTTTTCACCCCCCATAAGTGAAACTCTCAATCACACTCACTCCAAAATGTATGTCTCGCATCTCACTTTTCCCTCCCCAATGGTCACATAAATCTATCTCCCACACCCAACTTAAGGAAACTACCCAACCACACAAAAATATCACATTCACAACATTCATGCAGTACTTAACAAACACAAAATATTCACATCTACAAGAATAATAAAATATAACAACAAAAGTGGAGAGCCTGCCACTCCATCAATATTCAAAGAGTCTTCACTCCATAAGCTTTGACATATTCAAGCCAAGCACGCTCCAAAAGCAACTCCAACAAGCTCCCAAATCCAAAAGTGCAAGAGAAATAAAATGGCCATGTAACCCCAAACCCATTAAATTCTATCAATAAATAGAAATGGAATGTGAGGATGATGAGGTGGCTCCATGTAGGATGCCACTTCATCATTCCTCCATTCAAAGACACAAGTCAAACACCATGCTTAAGAAAATAAATGAGCTTGTAAGACCTATGAAAACCCACATAACACTCAAACTTGCACACCAAATTTTCCAAGGACAAATTTATTGTGAAAAGTAGGAAAGTGTAATTATTTTCACCCTTTTACACTCCAAAAAGGACAAATAAGCCAAAAATTAACTCCCCATACCATAGGTAGGGTTTTTGGGTAAATTTAAGAGGCATAGGATAAGCTTAGCTTGTCCCACAAGCCTCCGAAAAGGCCTCCCAAGTCAAAATACGAATTTTGAAGTTAGAAAAGGGTACATACACAAAATCCAACAAAAAATCCAAACCACATCCACAAGATTTCAAGGACCATATACCCTCATAACTATTAAATAGTCACATCTGTATTTAGTTAACAAGTTAAGTTAGATCAGCGTAATTAATACACATTAGTAATTGTTAATAAAGTGAGTACAATTTCCAACAATTAAGAACATAACAAAAAATGAAAAACACACACAAAATTAAAATGAGAGAACATTACCCCCATGGCCACACATGTGAAGTCACCCCCATGGGAAACCTCCTAACTAGGCATGCAACAATAACACAACATAACATTACACAAGTTGTCAAATTTTGGCCATGTTACACAACACTTGACATCCTTCCATGGTCGGTTCCCTATCCCCTTTTCGATGTATGTGATAAAATGCAATGTAACAAAAAAAATACCTCTTTGGCCTTACATTCGTATTAACAACATCGAGATAATAACATATAAAAATCAATAATCATCATCCAAAATTATCAACTCTATCATCTAACATCATACAATTAATTTGATTTTGGCATCTATAAAATCATAATTCTACTCAAAAAATCTAACATAGGCTATGCATTCATAATATGACATGTTAGTATAAGATCAGAATATTTCAAATCAACCCATATATATATATATATATATATCCCCCATCTAGTGAATCATAAAAAAAAAAGTAAAACACAGCATGTCAATAGTCCAAATATCCACATAGTCCATCCTCTACTGATCAAAATATAATACCCAAAATGTCTAAGTATTAATCCAAAAGTAATAACATCATAATTAACTTGTGTCGAAGAGGAGTGGGCATTTCATCCCCCTCCCCTTAAACTCGACTTCCTCCTAGAAGTCACTGGAATAGATCACTGGTCAATCTCACATCCTTGAAGGCCCAAAGTCTTGTGCTCTAGGATGTGCTTGGCCTCCATAGATACATGCCCCTGCTCCTACACCTACAATGTGGTCCAATACAAAACATGAGAGGGATATGGAATGTATCTCCTAAACACATAAACATGAAATACATTGTGGATGTGAGACAAGCTATGGGAAATGCTAGACGATATACCAAAGGACTGATACACTCTAAGATCTTAAGATACCCACAAACCTTGGAGAAATATTAGATATTTTACTATAATGTATAGGGCTCTTATGAAGACTGACACAAAGAAACACCTTCGTGCCCATCTTAAAACTACGATATGTCCTCTGCTGATCTGCATCTTTCTTGTCTATCATAAGCCTCCTATAATCTTTGTTGAACCATGACAACCTGATACTCCATATCTTGTAATAATGTCGGCCCAAGAGAAATCATATCCTCTAATTTGTCCCAACTCATCGGTTTCCTACACTCCCTACCATACAAATCCTGAAAAGGATCCATGTCAATCGGACTCTGAAAATTTTTATTGTAGGAAAGCTCCACTAAATACAATTACTCCTCCCATCTAGATTGATGGTCCATGACATACATTCATAACATATTCTCTAATATCTGATTCACCCACTCTATCTGTTCATCTATCTCTAGGTGGTAGGTTGTATTGAAGTTGATACTCGTCCCAAGAGCCTAATGTATGGTGGTCCAAAATTGAGAGGTGTACAAGGTATTGCGGTTGCAAATGATCTTCCATGAATTCCCATGTAGTCTAAAAATATCATCTAGATATACTTGTTCCACTACACTAGTTGTATAGGTGGTCTTCACCATAGAAAAATGATCCATTTTCGTTGATCTATCCACCATAGCCATAATGGTGTCATGGTGGTATATCGACATAGATAGCCCAAAAATGAAATCCATGGAGATGGTGTCCTATTTACACTATGGTATGACATGAGGATATAGAAGGCTAGGTGGATGTTGATGCTTGGTCTTCACCTTCTGGAACTCTATAAAATTAAACACAAACTGAGACACATCACTTTGAAGACCTCTCTTATGGTACAACTCTCTCAAAGTAGCATGCATCTTCTTCACCCCTAGATGGGCTGAATAGGGTGCACAGTGTGCCTTAACAAGGATATCCTACCTCAATCCTCCATCTCTAGGAACATAGATCTGACCTTTGTGCCGAAGAATACCATCTTCCTATAATGAAAATCCATCAATCTTCCCCTCAAGGGTTCTCTGAGACTCGATCTTAGCTCTGACTGAAAGGTAGAAGTTTTCATGTGGAAGCTGCTGCAAAATATTGATCCTCAAGTTTGTTCCCACTACTCCAACCAGAACAAAATGTCTCCAATGACTCAATTCATCTACAACCACATTCTCCTTCCCCTTCACATACTCTATCTTCATGTCATACTCACAAAGAAACTCCATCCAACGCCACTGACGACCGCTTAGATTGGGTTACATAAAGAGGATATGCACAAATTTGATGGTAAGGATCCCCTGAATTGGATAAATCAAATGGAGAACTTCTTTGAGTTACATCAAAAACCATTAGGAAAAAAGGTGAAATTGGCATCCCTATATCTTGAACCCAACCAATTTGTTTGGTATTGTTGGTTATGTGCTCAGAGGAAGAACAATGGTCTAGGTGTCACTTGGACAGTTTTTACCGAGGATTTACAATTGCACTATAGTTTCAGTGTTTTAGAGAACTATTTTAGTCAATTAGCAAAGTTATGGCAAACAGGATCAGTCAAATATTATGTGCATCAATTCCAAAACCTATCCTTAAGGGTGGAGAATATTCCAGAAGAGAATTTGAATGACCTGTTTCTTGCGGGTCTTAAGGACCACATCGAGCATGAGGTACGTATGTTTAATCCAATCAAGCTTTCTGATTCTATTATCATGGCATGTCGTGCAGAGGAAAAAGTTCTTTATGGTAGGAGGCCACCTTTCATTAACACCAAAGACCGTAGTATTTCTTCCCCTTCATTTGCTAGGCCAATTAGACTGACTCCTCAACAAATGGAAGAAAAGAGAGAAAAAGTATTTTGTTTTAACTGTGATAGAAAATATGGACCGGGACATAAATGTGTTGAGAATAAGTTGTTCTATATTTATGGAGGTAATGAGGATGATGATGAAGCTGAAATTATAGGAGAGGTTGAGGAACCAGTAGAAGATGAAGTAGAGGATCACCAACCTACAATTTCTTTCCATGCATTGTCAGGTATTATTACTCCTCAAACACTCAAGTTTATTGGCTATCTCAAAAACTAGAAGGTGATGGTGTTGATTGACTCAAGGAGTACTCATAACTTCATAAATAGTAAGTTAGTTGCCCACCTCAATTTTTTTATTTACCCAGCTCCAGAAATGCAAGTTATGATTGCGGATGGTGGGACAGTCAAGTGCAATATTAAAGTGCCATAGTATCAAGCTTTCCATGGGAGACTACATGTTGGAATCACCTATGTTTGCTATTTCTATGGGAGGGGCAGATATTGTTTTATGGGTCCAATGGCTCACAACCTTAGGTACTATAGAGATGAATTTCCAAGAATTGTTCATGTGATTTCATTCAGATGGAAGGACAATACAATTGAATGGGATGTTAGCTAAGTCTACACAGATTATTAGCTCTCATCAGATGCAGAAGGTTCTCAGAAAAGGAGTGGATGGATTTATAGCAAAGATATTTTCCATAGAAGTACAAAATACAGATTCTTCAATGCCACCCTATCTTTAAAAGATTGTCGATGCTCGCTCATCTATTTTTTATGCAATTCAAAAGGGAATACCACTAGTTAGGGATTATGATCATGCCATTAAGTTGATTCCAAGGAGCTAAACACCTAACATCAGACCATACGGATACCCATATTCCCAGAAAAGTGAGATCAAGAAAATGGTGGAGGAAATGTTGAAGGTAGGTATCATCAGGCATAGCCAGAGTGCATATTCTTCACCAGTGTTCATGGTATGTAAGAAAGATGAAACATGGAGGATGTGTCCAGATTACCGAGAACTCAGCAAGTACACCATCAAAGATAAGTTTACTATTCCATTAATTGATGATTTACTTGATGAATCACATGGTGTTGTATATTTCACAAAATTAGATCTTCGTTCGGGGGGTACCATCAAATTAGGATAAAAGAGGAATATGTTCATAAAATGGATTTCAGGACTCATGAGGGCCATTATGAGTTTTTGGTAATGCCTTTTGGTCTTACAAATGTGCCCTCAACCTTTCAAAGCTTGATGAACACTATTTTTAGGCCATTTTTAAGGAAATTTGTATTAGTTTTCTTTGATGACATATTGATTTATAGTAAGACATGAGAAGAACACTTACAACATGTAAATAACGTGTTGGATGTTTTGGAGAAACATACTTTGTATGCAAAGCCATCCAAATTTTCTTTTGGTGTACAAGAGGTAGAGTACTTGGGTCATATTGTATCCCATGAAGGCATCAAATTTGATCCTTAACAGATCAAAGCTATGGTGGAATGGCCAAGGCCCAAAAATCTCAAAAATATTCGTGGGTTCCTAGGACTAACAGGGTACTACACAAGCTTTGTGTGGGGATATGGTAGAATAGAAACCCCACTCACTGCATTGCTAAAGAAGGATGCCTTCCATTGGACAGATGTAGCCACTAAATCCTTTGAGCAGCTGAAGGAAGCCATGTGCAGCACCCCAGTTTTGGCTACTCCCAACTTCTCAAAAACCTTCATTATTGAATGTGGTGCTTTAGGATCAGGATTGGGAGTAGTTCTAATGCAAGAAGGAAGACCAATTGCATTTGAGAGTCACCAATTCAAAGGAAAATATCTACTCAAACCTGCCTATGAGAAAGAAATGATGGCTATTCTTCATGTGGTCAAGCAATGGAGGCCCTATCTCATGGGTAGACAGTTCAAGGTAAAAAACTAATCATTATAGTCTCAAATATTGTTTGGAGCAAAGGTTATCATCTGAGGAACAACAAAAGTGGGTAACAAAAATGTTGGGTTATTATTTTGAAATCATATACAAAAAGGGTGAAGAAAATGTAGTAGTTGATGCGTTGTCCAGAAGGGATACATCCGCAGATGCCTTACTATGTGGAATGTCCATGTTGACGGCCGATTGGGTGAATGAAGCAAGATTGGAATGGAATCAAGATAAGGATACACAATCTATAATACAGAATATAAAGCAAGGATATATGAAATCTAACAAATTTGAGTGGAAAGGTAATGCCCTATGGTACAAGGATAGGTTATATTTGAGTAAATATTCTGAGTTGAAGCATAAGATTTTTGCAGAGCTACATAATTCACCTGTTGGAGGACACTCTGGGTTTTTGAAGACATATCATAGAATAAAAAGAGAATTATTTTGGGAAGGACTCAAGGGGGATGTACAAAATTTTGTATCAAAGTGTTTAGTGTGCCAACAGAACAAAGGGGAAATAATTAAGACACTAGGTCTGTTGGTACCCTTACCAATTCCTAGCCAGAGATGGGAGGAGGTCTCCATGGATTTCATCACCAGATTTCCTTGTTCAAAGGGTAAGAATTTTATTTTCATGATTGTGGATAGGATCACAAAATATGCCCATTTTTCTACCCTATCACATCCATTTGCAGTCAGTATAGTCACAACTATTTTTTTGGAGAGAGTTCAAAGGCTACATGGAACCCCAAAGATAATTGTAAGTGATCATGATCCTATTTTCACAAGTATTTTTTGGACCGAATTATTTTCATGTTTGGGTACTCATCCAGCTCATAGTTCATCTTATCATCCTCAAACTGATGGGAAAATATAAGTGGTCAACAAATGCTTAGAGGGGTATTTACGTTGTTTTGTATCAGATAAACAGGAAAGGTGGATTAAATGGCTACCACTGGCAGAATGGTGGTATAACACATATTTTCATACCTCTTCTCAAATGACCCCATTTTTAGCTTTATATGGTTACCATCCACCTTCTATCACTTCCTCCTTGAGGGTGCAAATTAAGGTCAGAGATGTTAAGGAACACATTCAACATCAACAACAGGTTTTTGCTAGTTTGAAGGAGAATTTATCATTAGCACAAAACAGGATGAAAACAACAAGCAAATCAACACCGTAGTGAAAGACATTTTGAAATTGGTGACTGGGTTTTTTTGCATCTCCAGCCTTACAAAAAAATTTCCCTAAAGCAACAGAAAAAGGAAAAAAAACTTGCTCCTAAATATTATGGCCCTTATCAAGTTATAAAAAAAATTGGTAGTGTTGCTTATAAACTAGAGTTGCCTCCATCTTCACACATTCACCCAGTATTCCATGGTTCATGCCTAAAGAAGGTTATTGGATAGATATTTGAAGCCCAGACAGAGTTACCAGAACTTGACAAGGAAGCAAGAATCATTTTGGAGCCAGAGAAGATTCTGTAAACACGTACTAAGAGGCTGAAAAACTAGAGACATTAAGGAATATCTGATCAAGTGGAAGAATCTGAGCATAGAAGATGCCACCTGGGAGGATGAAGGTTTTTTGCGGCAACATCCAGGATTATTCAACATTGAGGAAAATGTTGGTTTGAAGGGGAAGGGCATGCTACGCCCTTAAACTATTGCTTGTATTAGGATATGAGTAGCCCACTTGTGGCTTACCATATCATTTTATTATATCATTTATACTTTCTCATGCTTAATAGGTCGGCCTTGGTGATGTCCATAGCATATGAATAGTATATATTGGGTATTATAGGTAGTATTTCATTATCATTTGAGCATTTGAGTCTTATTATATGGTTTGGAGGTTTCCCCCTCGAAGTAGCGAAGCTATTATAATTGCATATTGAGATCATTATTCTGAAATATTGTGTTATTTGGTGTTCTATTGTTTCTCTTAATCTGATTTATAAAAGTAATTTCATTACAAGAGGTGAGAAAGACTCAAATGATTAGTCCTAAGAGTGAATCTCCTTCCCAAAATTAAATGTCTCCATCAAACCAATGCATGAACCACTATTGCAAGCTCAAGGTCATGATTCAGATAGTTTTAGCTCATAATCCTTGATTTTTTGAGACTCAAAGGCTACCACTCATCCCTCATGCATCAATACACCTCCTAATCCTACCAAAAAATCATTTGTTCATGCGAAGAACTCTCCTTGAGGATCTAGCACTGCAAGAATAGGTTTTTTTTTGTAAGGAATTCCTTCAGCATCCTTAAGGCTTTCTCACATCTATCTAACTAGATGAACTTCTTCCCTTTTAGTTGAAGGGAAGTGATGGGGTGCATAATCTGAGAGAATTCCTTAACAAACCTCCTGTAGTACCATGTCAATCCCATAAAAACTACACACCTTGGCCACACTATGGATGTTGGATAATCCATAATGGATCTAATCTTGGAAGGATCGACTGCGATACCTTCCCCAGAAATAATGTGACCCAAATACTACACCTCTATCTTGAAGAATTCACACTTCTCTAGGTTCCCATAAAGCGACTGCTCACAAAGACATTGTAGAACCGAACGAAGGTGCTCCTCATGCTTCTCATGCATATGTGAATAGATCAAAATGTCATCAAGGAACATGAGTACAAAGCATTATAGAAATTTCCTGAAACCCCGTTCATTAAAGTCGTGAACATTGCAGGGGAATTCGTTAGACCGAAAGGAAAAACTGTGAACTCAGACTATCCATATCTCATACGCAAATTTTTCTTATGGACATTTTCCTTTGCAATCTGTAGCTGATGGTACCAGACTTAAGATCTATCTTGGAAAACACTGTGGCCCCCTTAATTTTATCAAACAAATCATTGATGTGAGGAAGGGGGTAATAATTATTTATCATTACTTTGTTCATCTGTCTATATTCCATACAAACCACAAGGATCCATCCTTATTTTCACTAAAATCACTGTTGCACCCCAAGGGGATACACTAGGATGGATTAGTCCTTTCTCAAGAATAACCTCAAATTGTAACTTGAGCTCACATAGCTTAAGGATGGTCATCCTATATGGAGCACGTGAGTTAGGTTATGCTATTGGAACCAAATCAATATGAAAGTCTATCTCATGTGGGGGAGGCATCCATGTTTAACTCACTAGGAAAAAAACATCAGAAAACTATTGAAAAATGGGGTTGTCATCAAGTGAAGGTCCACTGGTCCCATCCTCCAACCTATCACTAACTTTAATAGGATAAAACTAACATATCCAACGCACACACTACTTCAGGTGCATATCAAAAATAGTGTGATCAGAGATGGGTCTCCTAACTCCATCTATTACTGACTCCACACCCAAATCATCTGCACAAAATATAACCTTACTGTAATAGTCAACTCTAGCTCTATGTGTAGATAACCATCCATGCCTGAAATCAATCTATAAGAACCCAAAGGAAGGACATGAAGATCCAAGGTCGTGGTAAAGGGTCCTAGGTCCACCACACACTCATTGACTAAGGATTCTACTAAGATCTTGGCTCCATAATCCATCTCGACATCCCAACTAAGGCCCTGCCTAGCTTCCACCAGCCTGTAACGATCTACCAATGATGGAGAAAGGAAAGAATCTGGTGAGCCTGAATCAAATAAGATAGAGGTATAAATACCACTAATGCTACTTTTGATCTCAATCACCATGCCCTGATGCTCTTCCTGACAGTTCTTGACCGCTACATAAATCATGTGGCTCTTAGCCATGTCACCAATTGTAGGCTTAGAAACAAGTTCCTTACCCTGATTAGCAGGGTTCTAAGGTCACTCTTACAATGATGTCCATGCACAATACATCCATATCAAGTACATGGTCCTCTCCATTGAGCAGATAATCCTCCAGGTTTCCCGGTAATCTGTGTTGAAGAACCTGATGATCCTGTCATAAATCTTTTTGGGTGTTGCAGTGGACGTACTCCTATTGACTATGCTCGAGGTGGAGCCTATGTCTTGCTGAGCCCACTAGCTGAAGTTCACATACTACACCCTCATTGAGCATCATGGAACGGTGGAGGTTGAAAGGGTGGTCAAGTCCATTCTTTCTTCTACTGAGGAGGAGGAGGAGGCTAGAAGGAAGACTGTGCTAAAGTGTTTCCACCACAAGGAGGAGTAGTAGATCCCCTCGATTTACTATCATGTATCTTTTGTATACAACTCCTCACTCTTTCATGAGCTTGCTAAGTCTTCCCCCTAGTTTCCTCTACTATGTAGGCCTTCTCCATGGCTTCTTATAGTGTCTACGAGAAATTAATGTGTAATACCCCTCCCAAGTCTAATTTCAAGCCTCAGATGAACCTATGAACCCTAACCTACTCATCTCACATGTACTCTACATACTGAAGCATGTCCAAAAATAAACCCTCATACTCTACTACCATCATGGAGTCTTGTTGCAGATTATGAAACTCATCGATCTATTGTTAGATGAATCTCTTGGATATATATCTACTCTTGAAACACTCCTCGAATGTCTCCCAAGTAACTATCTCAGAATTCCACATGAAGCTTCTCCTCCTCAGTCCTCCACCAAACTCTAGCTTCTATCTCTCAGAAGGTGGATGGAAACACGATCTTCCATGTTAATAAAACAAGGGCATATCTTGAAGTATCCACTCAAGATAAAAAACCATGCCTTGACCTAAAATTCCCTTTGTGTCTCAAGAAAAATGAGGTGGGTGTAACTTCAATATCTCTCTAATGTGATCCATGTGGAAAGTCGATTGTTGAGCCTCTAGGTCTCTCTACCTGATCATCTCTCTAGCCTAGGGATCCTAGACCTAGTTCTCTGTGCCTCGTACCTCTATCTCTGAGCTCCCTAGGAGGTGACACATGTCTAACCAACTCCACGTGGGAGTTATCTCTACCCTATCCTCAACTACTATGACGTGAAGGTGCATGAGCCTCCACTGAATGGCTCTTTGTCCTGTCTTCTAGGTCGCCCTCCTAAATATCCTCCGCGTATAGTGACATTAACATCATGTAGTGTCTGTAATATCTAAGGCAAAATAGCTGCTACAGCTTGATCTGGGGTGGTAGGTCTAGGTCCACGTGCAGGAACCCCTCATCTGGTCTATGCGCTCCTGCACAAACCAAGGTGATAGAGTTATTTTATCATCATCTAAGTTTTTTTCACTTTTCTAAGTTTTCTACGTTTTCTTTTAAAAAATCATGCAATGTTGTGTGTTCTAGGTTTAGAGTTGTGCTAGGTTTATTTGTTTATGTTTCATGTTTCCAAGTGTGCCCAAGGTCCAAGCGTTGAACCCATCAGCTCTGATACCAAGTGTAACACCCACAAAATTTACTGCACAAAACCTAAGACAACTCAAAAGTTAAATTGGAAAAATTACTGAATTAATTTTATTTTAAACCGTTAAAAACCGGTTGCAACGCTTAGCTTATTCCTTGGTTAACCAACTGATCATTTTAACTAATAATTAAATTATATTATTCAATTTCCAATTTTGATTTAAAATCTCCATTTCTATAATCCTTATTGAATTTAATAATGCATTTCAAAATTCATTTAATAGTGTTATTATTCTAGGGCTAAGTCTAATTTGTCACTTCCATTTAAACAAATACTATTAAATTTAATCCCTAATTATAAATTTTTCTAATTACTAAGGAGTGAATTTGATTTAATTAAATACAAGGTCATGGGCTTTTATTAACAAGACATCAACTAATCAAATAGGTTATAAAATAAGATTTAACTTTTATACCACTTAAGTGGCCCCATTCAAATTTGACCCATGCATTTCATTTAAAGTAATCTCACCTAACACTCACCTAACTTTTGTAAGGATGAATTTTGGGCCATAGGATGGATTAAATCTAGGCAATTTGGATTTAAGGGATTTCAAACTAACTCTAAACATCTCTATGGAAATCTTTCATTCTTTAATTTGAACTTATTTCCTCATTTTTGGTTTTGCAGGTTTATGGAAAGAGAAGGAGAAGGAAGCCATGGAAGGATGTGGATCTTAGGATGGATGCTCCCATTTTTTTGTCTATACTATAGTAGCTATATGAAGGGTTTGTCCAACACTTTTGGCTTATAATTTCATTCTATCCTCTCTTAGGGTATTGATTGGAATTTCTATTTGTTGTAATCTATTCATTATTGTAGATCAATTTTGTTCTTGTATTTACCCTATTTGGGAAAATGGAGCATTTTCCCCTTTTAATAAATCTATTTTTTAAAGTAGAGGATACACTCATTTTTTTAGTGTGTGTGTGTGTGTGTGTGTGTGTGTGTGTGTGTGTGTGTGTGTGTGTGTGTGTGTGTGTGTGTTTGTGTGTGTGTGTGTGTGTGTGTGTGTGTGTGTGTGTGTGTGTGTAAACTTGTGTGTATATATATGTATATACAATTTATCGTAATATAACAACCCGATAATTTTATTTATTTATAAAAGAAATATAGATATACAAATCTTCACGCACACACACACACATACACATTTAAATGTGTGTGTATATTCTTTATATTTACTTAAGCTGTGGTATTGAAAAATATAGAATGCGATTTGAAAGGAACTTAGACGATGATTTAAAAGTGATAGTGTTGTATTGTTTGGTGAGGGCTCAGCCCACACCCTCGGATTTTATAAAAAAATAGTTTTAATTGTTGGGGGGACAGTCACCAACCCCACCCCCATTCCCAATATTATGGGATATAAAAAAAGTGTGGATTAGGCGACCCTCCCCCCAACCCCTGCTAATTAAAACAGGTTGGCCATGGGTATTTGACCCCCCCCAATATGGCCATGTATTCAACAACACCTTTTTACTTTAATAAATAAATTTCAAAATATTATAATATAATATTTGCATAACTATGTTTGTGTGTGTGTGTGTGTGTGTGTGCGTGCGTGCGTGTGTGTCTATATATATATATATATATATATATATATATATATATATATATATATATATATATATATATTATATAAGTTGTGTAACACATATAAATTTATATAATTAGATATAGTGATAGTTATTATTTTTTTTTAACTTCTACTTATTCAAGTAATAGTGAAATTGATACAAAGATATTGAAAATTTCTTATCATTCAACGTACTATTTTACAAAGGGAAGAATTTCCTTTATTCTATAATTTCTTAACTACTATTTTTTTTATGCAAGGAATGTAGCTATTCTAAGTTAAATATTTATCCATAGACTACTTTCCTTCCTTCAACTTAACTAAGAATGTAACTATAATTTTTACAAATTTCAAAATGTCTTCCTTTCAATAAAACAAGAGTAAACCATTTCTACTTTCATTCACCATAACAAAATGACATTCCATTCCAAACAACAAGTGAAATTTCTCAAGATTCTCAATGTCATGTAAAATGGAAAATATCACACTTTGGATGAAATAATGAAAAAACTTATATTGAAAGAGATACATTGTTATTTCTACTCATCCCAAGTTTTCTATTTCATTTAACCAATGCTAAAATTTTGTAGTTTTCTTTCACAAAACTAACACATTTTAAAATGAAAATTGCTTATTCAAACATTCTTATAAGGGTTTACAAGTTATAGGGATTTCCAAATAATAATACAACTTTCTTCAAGTATGCAAATTTACAATCTTCCACTCAATGTGGGGATAGATGAAATGAGAAAATTAGAACATAAGGACTTTCAACAATGCCAAAATACAAGTCTCAATTACATATCTTCTCCCATATTTATCTCCAATCATGCACTCTTCAATCTTTCAAGAACTTGGATCACAATACAAGGAAAAAGGGGTATAGGTCGATGTTCTCCGCCCAAACCTATAATCCAATAATGGGAGAAGCCATACCCTTATTTCCCCCCAAGCCCCAACCAAATAACAATGAGGGATCTTGAGCAACATTTGACAACTTATTACAAGGATAGCTTCCACAAACAAAATACAATCCACAAAATAACACAACAAATAAAACAAACCAACAATCCATTCAAACAAGCAACTACTTCTAAACAAACACAAAGGATTGACTACAACAAGCCAACAAGGAGAAATGGAATATGGGCACCACCTCCTTTTTCCTCCCAAGTGAAGTAGGAGTTTCACCCAAAGCCTCTATGTGCACAACATAATAACAAAACATCTTTATCTCTCCCTTGCAAGTATGTAAAAATATGAACATGTTTTCCTTTTCACTCCCCATAGGTGAAACTCCTAATCAAACTCCCTCCAAAATGAATTCCTAAAATCTCCCTTTTCCCTCCCCAATGGTCCCATAAATTCATCTCCCACACCCAACTCAAGGCAACTACCCAACCACAAAAAACAACACATTCACAACACTCATGCAATACATGAAATTTATCACACCTAGAAGTATAATAAAAATACTGTAACAAAAAAGGTGGAGAGCCTACCTCTCCATAAATATTCCAAGAGAAATTCACTCCACAAGTGTTTGACACCTCCAAGCCAAACACACTCCAAAAGCAATTCTAGTAGGCTCCCAAATCCAAAAAAGTAATAAGAAGAAAATGAACAAATAATCCCAAATCCATAAAGTTTCATCAATAAATAGAAATGGGATGTGAGAATGATGAGGAGGATCCATGTAGGATGCCACTTCATCATACCTCCATTTCAACACACAAGTCAAACACCATGCCCAAGACAATAAATGAACATGTAAGACTTATGATAAGCCCACATGACACTCAAACTTATACACCAAGTATTCAAAGGACAAATTTATTGTGGAAAGTAAGAAGGTATAATTATTTTCACCCTTTTACACTCCAAAAAGGATAAATAAGTCAAAAATTAACTCCACA
The DNA here is from genome assembly GCA_019776745.2 of Taxus chinensis. Taxonomy (NCBI): domain Eukaryota; kingdom Viridiplantae; phylum Streptophyta; class Pinopsida; order Cupressales; family Taxaceae; genus Taxus; species Taxus chinensis. The sequence continues at coordinate 671,911,190 of CM034147.1, read as the reverse complement.
TACCATAGGTAGGGTTGTTGGGTAGATTTAAGAGGCATGTGACAAGCTTATCTTGTCCCACAAGCCTCCAAAAAGGCCTCCAAAGTCAAAATCCGAATTTTAAAGTTAGGAAGGAGTACATAAAAAAAATCCAAACAACATCCACAAGATTTCAAGGACCATCTACCCTCATAACTATCAAATTGTCACATCCCTATTTTAGTTAAACATTTAAGTAGGATTAGCTTAATTAAGACACACTATTAACTGCTACTAAAGTGACTACAATTTTCAACAATTTAAACATAACACAAAATAAAAACACACACAAAATTAAAAGAAGATAACAATACTCCCATGGCCACACATGTGAGGTCACCCCATGGGAAACCTTCTAACCATGCATGCAACAACAACACACCATAACATTACACAAGTTGTCAAGTTTTAGCCATGTTACACAACACGCGACATCCTTTTGTGGTTTTTCCCCTATCTCCTATCGATGTATGTGATAAATTACCTGCAACACAAAAAAATACCTCTCTGGCCTTATGGCCGTATCAACCACTTTGAGACAAATATACATGTATAAATAAATAATCACCATCCAACATTATCAATTTTATCATCTATCATCATATAATTAATTTGATTTTGGCATCCATAAAATCATAATTCTACTAATAACATCCAACATAGGCTATGCATCCAGAATATGACATGTTAGTATAAGATCATAATATTGCAAATTGACACACACACACACACACACACACACACACACACACACACACACACACACACACACACACACACACACACACACACACACATATATATCATCATCATCATCATCATCATCATCATCATCATCATCCAGTGCATAATAATAAAAATGTAAACCACAACATGTCAATAGTCCAAATATCTGCATAGTTCATCATCTACTAATCAAAATATAATACCCAAAATGTCTAAGTATCAATCTAACATTAATAACATCCTAATGAAATAGTGTCAAAGGGGAGTGGGCACTACACTAACCATGTGGTCTCATTGATTTTTGTGAATTTCGAATAATATGATGGTATTAGGTATTGGTAATGGGTTATTGAGTGTATCTAATAGATAAGAGTTACAATAGATATTGAGAATTTCATTATTATTATAGAATGTGAATTGAATTATTGATGATCGTAAATTATTTATTAGAGTAAAATCAAAATGTTAAGTGATTTCAAACAATTGATATAAATTCATAAAATTGATGATAATGATTTAGCTATGTTATAAGACGAAGTAAATTGATAGATATATGTGTGTGTTGTATTGTTTGATGTATGATGAGAATTGTATGGCAGATGTTTTATATGGACTAATTCCCATGACATATTGATATAGCCTTGAGGCCAAAAGGGTATTTTGTTTTTGTTTTCAAAGTAATTATATCATATACATTTAAAGGGGATAGGGGAGCAACCACAGAAAGATATCGGGTGTTGTGCAACAAGGCTAAAAGTTTTCAACTTGTGTATAATGTTATGTTGTGTTGTTTAAATTTTTTTAGGAGGTTCATATGGGGTGTAACCTCAGTTATGTGGTCATGGATGTAATGTGTTTCCTTCTCTTTAATTTTGTTGTTTTAATTTGTTGTGTGTGAGTGTAACTATGTGGGAAATATTATTGCTTTATTAAAACTTACTAATGCATCTTAATTAACTAGTTTAGCTTAAATTTAAATTAAAAGGAAAGTAATGTCATGTGGGAAAAAAATTGGGTAGATAGTTCTTGTTTTGGTGCATGATGTGAGTCAAATTAAATGCATTTTGGTGGTGTGTACTCCACCATCCTTTCCAAATTTAGATTTGGCCTTTTTGGCCACTTTTAGAGACTTGAGGGACAAGTTAATGAAAGAGTCTGTGAGAATTGAATCGGAAACGATGCACCATGATGAAGTTGCACTCTGATGGAATAAAAGTAGCTCTAGCGTAATCGTAAGGAAGAATCGATCAATCAATCGAAGAGATTTCATAACAAAACAAAGCTTGCACATAAAACAAAAGACAGTGGAGTGTCCTGACATGCTCATAAATGTCAAATTAAGGGATACATATATGGTGTTGAGTAACACTAGTGCATGACACTAAAGCAAACCCTAAACCTAACCCATGTGATATGACTCTCCATATGAGTGGAGGACAAGTAGCACCCCACACACCAACACCCCCTCTTCATCGAAGCTGGGGTAGCGGCTATGAAGAGTCAGACAGAAGAAGAAGACACTCCTAAACAACTAAGAAATATGTGTCAATGGGGCCTAGAAACTAAAGGCCTGATAAGGTACCCATATACAAACAACTTCTTCCTAGAATAAGAAGAAGAAGAAGAGAAGGAATATATAGCTTGAAAAAGATGAGCAGCTGCATAAGACCTCACCCCAAGAAGAGACTGAAAGTGAAGAAACTTCACCTTAGTGATGGGCTTGGTGAATATATCTACAATCTGATCAGTTTCCTGAATGTACTCAATGTCGATGATACTATCATAAATAAGTTCTCATAAGAAGTGCATATGGATCTCAATGTGCTTCGTCCATTGATGCTGAACTGGATTTTGAAAAATTGAGATAGTGCTCGTGTTGTCGCAATAGATAATGGTAGGCTGCCGAAAGCAGATTCCAAACTCTGTCAGAATACCCTATATCTAAACAACCTTTGTGGCAACGCTAACTATTCCTTTATAATTTGCCTCTATAGAAGATATTGCAATTTCATTTTCGTTTTTGCTAGACCAACTTATAGGACATGAACCAAGAGATAAACTATAGCTAGAGGTAGATTTCTGATGATTTAAGTCACCGGCCCAGTCAAAATCTATGAACCCAGTCAAGTCAATATCCACCCCTCCATGATAGTGAATGCCATCAGTATAGGTGCCACGAACATAATTAAGGATACATTTAGTTGCTTTCCAATGTAGTTCATGTGGTTCTTGCATGAATTTGAACACGATCCCAAAAGCATAAGAAAAATCCGTTCGAGTGTGAGTCAAGTAAATCAAGCTCCCCACCAACTATCGATAAAGGGTACCATCAACCAAGGGAGTAGAGCAATTAGAAACCAACTTAACCCCTAAAATAAAAGGAGTAGCAGAAGACTTGAAATCAGACATCTGAAAATGAGCAGGAAAGTCAATAGCACAGTTAGGTTATGAAATCAAAATTCCTGAGTTAGATTGTGAAATCTAGATCCCAAGAAAGTAATGAAGTAGACCTAAATCATTCATGGAAAACCTATTGGCCAAAGTAATATTCAAAGAATCAATGATAGACGAAGAGTTGCATGTGATCAAAAATTAGTGAACATAGAGAACAAGAAAGAGTATGGAGCCATCTTGCCATAAAATATAAACATTTGGATCAGAGTGACACCTAGTAAACCTTGATGTAAGTAGAAAGGAGTCCATCTTGGCATACCAAGCCCGAGGGGTTTGTTTAAGGAAATAAAGAGACTTATTTTACTTACAAATGAGGGATGGATCATGGACATAACCCAGAGGTTGTTCCATGTAGATCTCTTCCTCTAGGTCACCATGAAGGAAGGCACACTTAACGTCCATTTCATGGAATTTCCCTCTGTTTGTTGCGGAAATGGCTAGGGTTATTCGAATAGAAGTCATCTTCACAACCGGAGAAAAGGTTTTAATATAATCAACCCCAACTATCTGGGAGAAAAGCTTAGCTAATAATCACACTTTAAACTTTTCAACATCTCCATCTACTCCATACTTTGTTCGAAACACCCACTTACACTGAATGATTTTTCTTTTTTTCGGAAGAGGGGTGAGATCCCAAGTATCGTTCTTCATGAGTGAGGAATTCTCCTCATCCATGGCAGAATCCCACTTAGGAATACCATAAGCCTCCCAAAACGACTATGGATCAGAGGCAGAGGAAAAGAAAGAGTGGGTTCCAATGAAATCTAAGTGAGTACGTCTCATATCCAAAGTATCTCCAACTAAATCTCCAGCACTTTGCAAAGTTTTCCTAGCCCAAAGAGGACCAGGAGGATCAGGATCTGAGTCAGAAGATTCATCACTTGAGTGAGAAGGGACATAGTCCTCGTCATCACTACTTTCAGAATTAGAAGACTCAAGGCTCTAATGGTCGGGAGGATCAAGAAGAGGAGGATGCTCAACAATATCATCATCTAATGAGTCAGAATCTGAATCAGTAAGTTGAAGAACCTCAATAGGTAGAGAAGTAGAAGTTGTAGAAGACTCATCGAACTTAACACTTCTCTCAATATAAAGCGCATGAGAAGTAGGATTCAACAATCGATATCACTTCACACCATCAAGATACCCTAGAAAGATACAAGGTTTATATTTTAGTTCCAATGCCTTGTGTTTATTCTTGGGAATCTAAGCCATAGCCTTGAATTTGAAGACTCGAAAGTGCTCAATATCAAGCTTGCATCCAAACCAGGATTCAAAGGGTGTCATCCCTCTTACTCCCTTGTGTGGAACATGGTTCTGAATGTAATTAGCAAAATTCACTACTTCAGCCCAATACTGTGGAGGAAGAGACTTTGAATGAATCATACAAGTAGCCATCTCCTTAAGAGTACAGTTCTTTCTTTCTGCTACTCCATTTTGTGAAGGGGTGTAAGCAACTATATGCTGCAAGGATATCCCTTCAGAAGTACAAAAATCCATGAACCTATTGTTTACATATTCACCTCCATTGTTGGTTCAAAGAACCCTAATAGACCATTCTTCTTGTTTCTCAGCAAGAGCCTTAATGTCCTAAAAGTGTTCAAAGACTTCATACTTAAGCTTAAGAAAACATACCCAAGTATATCGTGCATAGTCATCAATGAAGGACAAGCACATAAAGAGCTCTAGTAAATGAAGGGGATGGAAATGGTCCAGAAATATCATTGTGAACAAGATCTAAAGGACGAGTAGCTCTCCAGGATTTTCCTTTATCAAAGTTATTTTAAGGATGTTTTCCAATGGTACAACCCTCAAAAAATATTCTTAGAAAACTTGACGCGGGGTAACCCATTGACCATTTCAATTTGGCTCAATTGTTTAAGGTAGTGATAATTTAGATGTCTAAAATGCTCATGCCATTGCTTACTAATCTCATTTGCAAGAGTGAGCAAGGAAGTGGGCGTAGAATAAGAAGTAAAGTGGGAAAAGGTATACAATTGTGAATGGTGATCTGCCTTCCCTCTGTTAGGAAATAAGAGATAAAATATGTAGAATAATCCCTCACAGAATTGCAACAGTAAAAACTAATATGTAGAAATTATTACAAATCTCAAATAAAATTACAGAATAAAATAACACAACACAAAGAGACAGTATTTAACGTGGGTTCACCCAATTTGGGCTACGTCCACCAAGAATCACTTGCTCAGATTTTATTACAAGCCACCACTCTCTCAATACAATACCCAGATCCGTTTGGAGCTATGCTCAACAAACTCTACAGAATTCACACCCGAATTCAAAACACATCTGCAATACATTTGCTTGTACATCTATCATATGCATAAGACCATATAAATAGACAACTGCTTAAGCAGTTTTACAAAACTGTGGGTATCAAAACCATGGGCAAAACCCATCCCATAAACCTATGGGTCAAAAAACTCGCCCATATGAGAAGAGCATGTTTCCTGATATGTCGGGTGTATTTTTTGAGGCCAAAAAAATTTACACCAAAAAAAAAAATTTGGGGGCTGCGTCCCCAAACCCTTGCTACCGGGGGCTTGCCACCACCTGGACCCCCGCTCGGGGCCTGGCCTGGCCCCGAACCCCAGAAAGGATACATGAAAAGTGTACAGTACTCTTATTGTACAGTCTTCAACACTTTCACACAAGCAAACATGCTCCTCAACCTAACAATCTCCCACTTGGAGACTAGTTTTCCTCTGAGAAAGCTTCTCAACCCTTCACTAGTTTCTGTGAAGACCAACCAAAGCTGAACACAACTTTAGTTTTTTCCCTTGTGACCACCTTGGTCATCATGTCTACAGGATTCTGACTAGTATGAATCTTCTCCAACTTCAACTTCTCTTCCTCCAAAGCTGTCCTGATGAAATGATACCTTAACTGTATATGCTTTGTCCTAGAGTGGAAAGAAGAGTTCTTAGCTAGGTGTATAGCACTCTGACTATCACTATGTAGCTTACATTCCTCCTGCTTATGCCCCAACTCCTCAAGCAAGTGTTGTACCCAAATCATCTCTTTGCTTGCCTCTGTGGCAGCAACATACTCAGCCTCCGTGGTTGATAAAGCCACTAGCTTCTGTAGTCGTGAAATCTAGCTCACTGCTATCCCACCTACAGTGTAAATATAACCTGTCGTGCTCCTTCTGCTGTCTACATCTCCAGCCATGTCTGAATCTACATAACCATCTAAAGTTTTGTCTGATCCACTATAGCACAAAACTGTCCCCCATGGTCCCTCTCAAATACTGAAGGCTCCACTTTACTGCTTGTCAATGCTCTTTACCTGGATCACTCATAAATCTACTCACATCTCCCACTGCATGGGCAATATCAGGCCTAGTGCACACCATAGCATACATCAAACTACCAACTACTGATGAGTAAGGTACCATTGAACATTTGGTTCCTCTCCTGCTCTGTCTTGGGACATTGCTCCATTGATAACTTGAAATGGCCTGCCAAAGGAGTCCCAACCGGTTTAGCATCCTACATATTAAACCTCTCCTAGACCTTCTTAATGTATTCTTCCTGAGATAAAGTTAGCTTCCGTTCCTTCCTCTCCTGAGATATCCTCATACCAAGGATTTGTTTTGGCTGCACCCAAATCCTTCATACAAAAGGATTCACTTAGCTGCTTCTTGAGTACTTTTATTTCCTACATGTTTTTACCTGCAACCAGCATGTCATCAACATACAAACATAGGATAATACAACTTCTATCCTCAAATTTCTTTGTATACACACAATGGTCAGAATGACATCTGATATAACCTTGCTCCATCATGAAGCTATCAAACTTCTTATACCATTGACGTGGAGCTTGTTTCAGGCCATACAAGCTCTTCTTTAGTTTTCACACCATCTCCTCTTTACCTTTGACTTCATATCCTTCTAGCTGCTGCATATATAGCTCCTCCAAATCACCATGGAGAAATGCAGTCTTTACATCTAACTATTCTAAGTGCAAGTCTTCTACTGCCACTATTCCAAGAACAATTCTGATAGAAGTCATTTTTACTACAAGAGAAAAAATCTCATCAAAATCTATACCTTTTTTCTGTGCAAAACCCCATTGACCACCAACTGGGCCTTGTATCTTTTCTTTCCTCCTTCTTCCTCTTTGACTCTAAACACCCACTTATTCTGTAATGCTCTTTTTCCTTTGGGTAGCTTTACCAAATCCCATGCCTGGTTCTCCATGAGAGCCTGATGCTTCCTCATCCATGGCTTGCTCCCACTTCTTCCCGGCATCTACCTGCATTGCTTCATCAAATCTCTCTGGTTATCCACTATCAGTGAGTAATAAATAATAAAGAGAAGGAGAAAAACGTTCAGGTTCTCTTCTTACCCTAGAAGACCTCCTCAATATAGGAGTTTGGGGTTCCTGTTGAGAGGGTTCCTGAACTGATTCATGTGTCACTTTCCCATCCGGAAGATCCTCTACCGCTTGCATATTCTTTCTTGGATTCTTCCCTGTTTTCCTGCAACTGCTGCTTATACATGACTTTCTCATTAAAGACCACATCCCTAGATCGAATGATTTTCTTGTCCTTAATACTCCAACATTTTATATCCAAAGTCATCACCACCAATAACCAATGAAAGTACATTTTTCAGATTTAGCCTCTAGCTTAGTCCTATCATCCTTGTCTATGTGAACTAACACCTCACATCCAAAGACTCTAAGAAATGAATAATCAACTTTCTTACCATACCAAGCCTCCTCAGGTATGCCTCCATCCAAGGCACTTGAGGGTCCTCTATTTTATCAAGTACACAGTTGTGCTCACCACTTCTGCCCAAAAAAAAAGAGGCAGTCCTGCATGTAACCTCATGCTCCTAGCACATTCCATTATTGTTATGTTCATCCTTTCTGATACCCCATTCTATTGCGGAGTTTCTGGAACCGTCTTTTTCCTGCGGATTCCATTCTTAGAATAGTAATCATCAAATTCATTGCTGCAATACTCCCCTCCATTATCTTACCTAAGACATTTTAGCTTAAGACCTGTTTCATTCTCTACCAAGGCTTTCCATTTAACAAAAGTGTTAAATACATCAGATTTGTTTCTAATACAATAAACCCAAACTTTCCTTGTTGCATCGTCAATAAAAGTAACATAATTAACTTGAACCCCCAAGAGATGATACCTGAGCCAGTCCCCACACATCAGAATGTACTAGCTCTAACTTACTCTCTTTCTTCGTAGGTCCAACCTTGAGAAACCTTACTCGCTTTTGTTTCCCATATATGCAGTTCTCACAGAAATCCAAACCTGTTTTTGTATATCCAGGAAAATTCTTCTTTATGATGTTCATGCCCTTATGGCTCATATGACCGAGCCTATAGTGCCATAATGTTGTATCTGCATCTGAAGCTACAAGAATACAATCATTACTACTATCAGTGGTTAAATACAAGATTCCAACCTTCTTACCTCTTTCCAACACAAGATCACCCTCGGTAACCTTCCAAGAGTTAGCTGTAAATATCATAGTACAACCATCACTTCCCAATTGCCCCACTGATATCAAGTTTCTCCTTAATGTAGGCACATTTCTGGCATCCTTCAATAGCCATGTATTCCCATTCTGCATCTTAACCTGGACAGAACCTTTTCCTATACTGCAAGGCTCATCATCACCAAGAAAAACATGCCCAAAATCTCCTTGAACATAATCAACAAAACAATGCCTATGTGGAGAAGCATGGAAAGAAGCCCCTGAATCTAAAACCCAAGATTCAGTAATATTGTGCAAAGAAAGAATCAAAGCATCCTGACATACATTACCCATTGCCACATTTGCCTTCTTTTTTTCTTCTTGTTGTTTCTTCTTATCCCGAAGCTCCCAACAGTCCTTCTTTGCATGTCCAGGCTTTCCACAATTCCAGCATACAATCTTGTTCTTGGATTTTGACCTTGCCCGATCTTTTGATTTTCCACGGTTTCCTCTATTCTTCTGTCTCCCTCTAGTTTCCACTGTCAAAGAATTCCCTGAAGTAGAAGATTCCCTAGAGCTTTTTCTTCACATTTTCTCGCTTAGAATCACCCCTACAACATCCTCAAACTTCAAATTCGAGTTAGCTGGGACCGAGTTACTTACCGCCATTACCAGGCTATTCCAACTCTCAGGTAAAGAGCACAGAATTAATAAAGCCCTAACTTATTCATAAAATTCTATTATAACTGAAGCTAGCATATTCAAAACTGTATTGAAATCATTTAAATGATCTGCGACTAAACTATTCTCAGACATCTTCATATTAAACAACTTTTTCATTAAAAATATCTTATTACAGGCAGAGGGTTTTTCATACAACTTCCCTAATGCATCCATTAGATCTTTTGTAGTCTTTTCCTTTGAAACATTAAATAATACCGAAGATGCAAGACTCAGCCAGATCGTTCCAAGTGTCTTCCGATCCAACAAATCCCATTCCACATCTGTCATACTCAAGGGTTTGTTCACCTTCTCAGACAAGGAGTATAAAGATCCTTCTGATAAAGGTAATCTTCCATCTGCATCTTCCAAAGACTGAAATTTTGCCCATTGAATTTATCAACCCTAGATCTTCCTTCATCTGCCATAGCTCCCACTCAAGCTAAAAACTTTCCCTACGATTCAACACTTCAGCAAACCAAACCAGGCTCTAATACCAATTGTTAGGAAATAAGAGATAAAATATGTGGAATAATCCCTCATAGAATTGCAACAGTAGAAACTAATATGCATAAATTATTACAGATCTCAAATAAAATTGTAGAATAAAATAACACAACATAAAGAGACAATATTTAACGTGGTTCACCCAATTTGGGCTATGTCCACCAAGAATCACTTGCTCAGATTTTATTACAAGCCACCACTCTCTCAATACAATACCCAGATCCATTTGGAGCTATGCTCAACAAACTCTACAGAATTCACACCCGAATTCAAAACACATCTGCAATACATTTGCTTGTACATCTATCATATGCATAAGACCATATAAATAAACAACTGTTTAAGCAGTTTTACAAAACCGTGGGTATTAAAACCATGGGAAAAACCCGTCCCATAAACCTATGGGTCAAAAAACTCACCCATATGAGAAGAGCACGTTTCCCGATATGTCGGGTGAATTTATCAAGGCCGAAAAAATTTATGCCTAAAAAAATTTACATGAAAAGTGTATAGTATTCTTAGTGTACAGTCTTCAACACTTTCACACATGAAAATAGGCTCCACAACACCCTCAGCCATTGTAGTTTCATTGTTAAGCTCACGAATAATCACCGAGTTAGGACCAAATTCCACTCACATTTCTTCACTAAGGTGAGTAATTTGGTAAACCGATAGGAGATTGGTATGGAGATCATGAACACTCAACACTTGGTTAAATGTTCCCCCATCCATCTCTACTGATCCACTACTGGAAACTGACACTATCATGTCATTACCCATCATGATTTGGGACATACCACAAGGCTCGATGTTGGTGAACTCAACATGCAAAGAAGCCATGTGGTGCGAGGCACCGAAATCTATAATCCATGTCGATGAAGGAGAAAATTTGGCTACAAGGGCCTTTCCTTTCTTATTATCAGATTTTGAATCTTTTGTAATAGAAGACTCAGCCTTCGGAGCATTTTGTTTGATAGACTCAGGAACACCTATTTGATTTTTCTCAAGTAACTGAGTAAGGTGATCAATTTATTTTCTCATAAACATATGCTATTTATGACCAAGCTTCTTGCAATAAGAACACAAATAATTGTTTTGTTTATGCTCTAGGCTCAGAAGTCGAAGTGTTCATGTTAATTTTAGTATTGGTCTTAGTTTCCTTCTTAGGTTGATCCTTTCTTTCTTCTTTTCAGTCTTATTTTCCTTACTAGTAATTTCTACAAGGGAATGTGACTTGGACTTGAGAGACCCCATTTGAATGATTTTTTCATGTTCTCAAATGAGTTGGGATGAAAAACACTCAAAGGAGGGTATTTTCCAAGCATTTCCCAAGGCAGCTTTTGTAGCCTAAAAGGTTGACACAAAGATAGAATATTCAAGACCTGACTTAGAGAGAATCGAGAAGATCAGTTTAGAATATTTCTTCTCTACTTGACATTTCTTTAACAATAATCTAGTGTGGAAAAAATTAGAGAAGAATGCTTGTATATTTTCAAAATCACTAGGATTTAACCCTAGTAGTTTGTTTTCCAACTCATGCACTCTCATGTCATCTTTTTGTCCAAACATTCCATCTAATATTTTCCACGCAAGGTTAGGTGTTTCAAACGACTCAAGGTGGAAGAGCAAGTCAGGAGAAATGGACATGCAAGGAAGACCTAAAGCTTCATCACTACTATTTAAACACTTAAATTTTTCAGGGTCTTCATCTAGTTCAATCACAATTCCCATGGTGATGTAGAATAACCCTTTACCCCTTAGTTTCATAATTATTTTTTATTTCCACTTGAAAAAGTTGAACATTGTAAGCAAAGAAATTGAATAAGCATCCATAGTGATGCAAGAAGGAATGAATGCATAAAATAAACACAACCACCCAGGACAATATAGTAACCCCCCTAATTTTGGAACTTTATAGTTTAGTGTGTTGGATATAATCAGGTCCGAGCATGCATCGTGAAACAGTTGGTAACTCGTCTTGCAATCCATGTAATAATGCACAAGAGAGGAGACCAAAAATAAATTTCATAGAGCACAGCAAGATAACACCGTATACAAGCACAATGTGTACAAAACATGAAAAGGGACGAAATTAAATCATGGTTGTGAGAAAAAGTGTCTCACATCACAATGGATACCCCCTTGCTGCATATTGTAGTGGATGCGCTCACTAGTCGCAAGTAATAATAAGGGTAAATATAATTTGAAAATAGACACATGAAGGGTCCAGATAATCGCCAAAATGCCAGAAAAGCACTCGGAAGGTAAATAGGTGCTCAGAGTGTCACTGCACATTTGAGCGCATGATTAGCAAAAAAAATTGATAATAACGCTTTAAAATTTATCATTTTGAAACGTCCAGTTTAGCTAATTTTAGAGATATTTGGACTAAAAACCAACAATAAACGTTAATTAAAGATGATTTTAATACACTTTGTTAATCGTAAATAAGATCAAATTGATTTGAATTAAATAGAAAACTAGATTTAATTACAGATTAATCTAATTAAATCTAATTAATTGATAAAGAAAATACATCCAAATTATAATTAAGATCTAAATTAAATTTAAATCCTAATTTTTGAAATGTTCCCGTTTTAATGAATTTTCCCCAAAGAATTTAAAATACCCCCTTATTAAAGAAATACCCCACCTTATAAAATAGACCCACTTATAAAAAATTTCCCACCAATAGTTTCAAAAAAAACACGGTTTGTTTGAAAAAGCCACTTGGCTCGGTGGGCAAGGTGGTGAGGAGACTAAGGTGGGCCAAGGTGGGTTGGTCGAAATTTGGGAAAGAGGTCGAGGTGGGTGGAGCATTGAGCCATTGGAAGGGCTCTGTGGGCTACAGGCTACTCGATGGAGGGCTGAGTTGGTCGGCATGGGTCTCAGTTGAGGAGATAGGGTGGGACTGAGGAGCAAGAGCTCGGACAGGCCATGGAAATCAGGGATCTCAGCATGGGGTGGGAGCACGAGGCATGAAGCAAGGGTTGAAGCTGCATACACGTGGAGCGAGAGACAAGTAGGCTTGAGGAAAGTTCTCAACACGCGGGTATGGGGTCGGGGCACGCGCAGGGAAAGACCCAACAAATAGCAAGAGACAACAGAAAGGATTGCCAAGGAAGCCAAGGGGAAGATGCGGCCAGGAAGAACACATGGTCAGAGGGGAGAACTAGAGACCAAGACGACTCAGGTAGAGCCTGGATAGGTCACAAGAAGTTTAGAAAGCTCGAGGTGGAGTAAAAATGCTACACAGGTCCAAAGGGACACAACCAAGCAATAAAAATAGTCTACCTAGGTTTAAAGATGGCTGAGCTCATAAGAAATGGCTCATCAAGGGCATAATGATCTAGAAAACGAGAGCTTGGTATGAGGATTTATAGCTCACAAAAGAAAAGAGCTCCGTCTGAGGGAGATCTCATGGCGAGCTAGAAGGGAGCTGAGCTTCGTGGAGAGCTCGTGGCGAGCTGAACGAGCTTGGAGAAGAACAGAGGATCTTGGTGGTGAATGGAGAGAGCATAGGGTTGAGCATTGAAACACAAAACATCGAAATTTGACCTGTACTACAAAACCAAGCAAACACAGAAGAGACCAAAAAACAAGAGATAAAGAAATTTTGAGTTTTAATTAAAAAATTAAAAAACTAGAAAGTAAACCTCTATTTTAACTAATCTCCTAATTTAGCTACAGCCAACTAAATTTAGCTATAAAACCCCTGAAACCTTCAGGAATACCTACACATACACGAAGAATACAACAAACTGAAACACTTTCCAAGAACAACTTGTTAATAATGGTAGCAATAAAATCCACAATATAATGATCGAAAAAAAAATTGCACGAGGAGTAAAAAAATGACACTAAGAGTAATCGCAACTAAAAAATAACGAGTGCACATTTACGCAATCTCAACTTTGATACCATGAAAGATTCTACTAGAATCAAATTGGAAATGATGCACCATGATGAAGTTGCACTCTGATGGAATCAAAGTAGCTCCGACATAATTGTAAGGAATAATCGATCAATAAATGGAAGAGCTTGTATAATAGAACAAAGCTTGCACATACAGGAAAAGATAGCAGAGTGTCTTGGCATGCTCATAAATGTCAAATGAAGGGATACATATAGGGTGTTGAGTAACGCTAGTGCATGACACTCAAGAAAACCCTAAACCTAACCCATGTGAGATGACCCTCCATATGAGTGGAGGACAAGTAGGATCCCACACACCAACAGTTAACCTTGTCCCTCACATCTCAAACTCTCCTACCAACACTACTTATGAAGTATGGGGAATATTTTGACCATTTTAATGCATTATTGAGTGTAAAAAGGGTAAATAATTACACTTGTTACTTATCACATTTAAGTTTGTCCTTTACTAAGCATGTTCTACAAGTTGGAGTGTCTATGTGGGCATGTCATAAGTCTTACATGTGCATTTAATTGCATTTGGGCTTGGTGTTTGACTTGTGTGTTAGAATGGAGGGATGATGAAGTGGACATCTTACATGGAGCTACCTCATCATGCTCACGTCCCTTTTCTATTTATTGGATGATTTTCATTGATTTTTTGTTACTTGCCATATTTTATTCTCTTGCACTTTTGAAAATTTGGTCTTACTGTTGCATACTTGCAGTTTTCTTGTTGGAGTTACATTGTAGGATTGATGCTTGGTGTGAAGGATTCTAAATTTTGTTGAGCAAAGGAATTGGAAGCTTGATGGAGAGGAAGGATCTCCTCGTTATTGCCATTCTTTTATTTAATGTATTTTGATGTACAAATTGTGTTTGTTTGTATATTCTATGAGTGTTGTGGTTATGTGATGTATTGTGAATGGGTAGCTTGCCTTAAGAAGGTGTGTGGGAGATGGATTTATGGGACCATTGGGGAGGGAAAAGGGAGTATCTGAGGCATGCATTTATGGTAGGGAGTGTGATTAGTGAGTTCCACCTATGTGGAGTGAAAAGGAATGACATGGATATGTGTTTGCATATTTGCAAGTGTAGAAATAAGGATTTGATTTCAATGTTTTGTAGTTATGCACATGGAGGATTTTCAGTGCGGAAATCCTACATCACTTGGGAGACAAAAATGAGGTGGTTCCCATATTCAATTATGCTATCTTGTTGTCTTGTTGGGAAGCCTATGTGTTTGTTGAATAATTGTTTGAGTATATTGCTTTGAATGTCATATTTGAATAGTGTTATATATTGTGGAATGCATGTTTTGTGGAAGCCATTACGTGAAAGTTGTTCAAATGTTACATAATGCACACTTCATTAGTTCCTTAGTTGAGGATCGAGGGCCAATAAAAAGGATGGATTCTTCTCTTATTAGGTTATACGTTGGGCGGAAAGTTTCGCATCACCTATACTCCTTTCCTTGTATTTTGAACCATGAATTGAAGAATTCTAGAAGAGTTGGAAGAATGCAAAGTTAAAGCTATGAAGTTTTAGGATGTCATTGATCATGACATATGTTGTATTGAGCAAATGGAAGCATCCTATTTCATGAATTTAGCCGTGATATGTTTCCACTTAGAGTGGAAGGCTTGAAACTAGTTGCATTTTAAAGGAGCGGTTTCTTGTAACTTGTAATTGTCAAACTTATTATTATTATTGTTGGGAGAACGACTATGAACTGTTATTGTATTTTGAAATAAATTTATTCCAAATATGAACTATGTCTCTTGAAAAAAAGCGGGGTGTATTGAATGCTCATTGTTGAAAGATTGTAGTTATGTGTAAAGAAAGTATATAGTTCATTATAGAGTTTAATATAAAGTTTTGCAAACTTGTACTTAAAAAGGGTGAAAGAAGAAGTTCAAAAAAGCTATGCTTGATTTACATTGTTAGAATGGCTATCCAATTTTGTTGTGTACAAAGAAGAAATGGTACTTCGTAATTGGTTGCATGTGTCTTTTCTTTATATCCCCTTCAATGAGCTTATAAGTAATTTTATAATTTCAAGAATTCTGGGTGTAATTGTTCTTATACACTATTACAATGGAAAATCAATGTGACTTGGTCAATATAAGTCATGAGACTGAAAAATATGGGGATCAACATACCTGCAATTATATGAATTGATAGACACCTTAAATATAAAGTCATACATGTATCCTTAGAAACCAACCTAGATTAGTAATTACATAGTTTGAAAATAACTTGAATATAAGGTGTTGCATAAATTCAATCTGAAATACTTACTGCTTCATCCTGTGCTAGAACATAGTGAAGTATTCAGAACTGCCACCTATATAGTAGAGGTAGTTCCTGTCATTTAAGGAGAGATAATCTCACAAGGTAGAGTAGTGGTTAGAGGACACACCGGCCTAAAACAACTCCAGGGTGGTAGTTTACATCATATTTTGATTTCTCACAAAACTAAAATTGTTAATGAGTGTGAAAATTTTGGATTCAACATTTCAATAAAATATAAGTTTACTAACCCAGTTCTACATGAAACTTACCAATAACTAGTAATTATTTATCGCAACATATATTAACATTGTATTATCCTAGCATAATATAATCACTCACATAATATTCTATGTTCACAATCCAACATGTGATAAACCTAACATTAGATCCCTAAGTGTGAACATGGGGCAAGAGCGCCTCAAAACATGAGTAACTCAAATAATTCTACAGTATGCTAAATAGAAAAACCAAATTGCACACGATGGACCTATCTGGCTCACCAGTAGATCATGATCACCTCTTTGAATAAATCTATTCAACTAGCTGATCTTTTCCAGATGAAGAATGCCAGGACGATAGGATCCTTTTGACAGTCTAGAAGATCATACGTAAAAGGTTCTCCATGGTTTCACTTCTTTATGTTCACGGCTTCCAAAATCCACTTTCTCCTCATTTCAAACCTTGTAAAATGAGACATGAATAAATTTTGCACTCGTCACTGAAATTGGAAACAACTGAGAAATATTATTAAGAATATGCCAATAAGTGATATTTAGGGAAACCCAAATCCAATGGCTAGGACTAGATTTGATCTGATGGCTCAGATAAAACCCTACATCACATTCTTGGGAGGTATCCTCCTTCCTGGGAAAAGTGAACTATTTACGATAAGACTTCCTCATCACTAGGATAATGGAAGTTCCTCATCTTTAGATTATGGGATCCCACTTAGTTTCTTCTTCAGACCAAAAGATAGTTTTTATCTATTTGTTATAGAAAATAAAGTAAATCTTGGTGCCCTGGTAATTACAGTTCAAGACTACATGTCTCGATTTACTTACAGTAATAGCATGTCATTTTACCTTTAACAAGGGAAAGGTATTGGTTTAGGAACTTTCAAATCTTAGATGAAGCACTTGCTTTAATTATGTACATTTACATTTCAGCTTCTGCATAGGTCATGTCAGAATTACCTTAATCAGGGAAATTTATGAGATTACTGGATCTAATGTCTAACCTTACAAACCCTTGCTTCAAAGTAAAGACAATATTTGAATAACTTTTATGTATATTGTGAGTATTAAATTATATAGTTTACTATTTTGAACCTCCAAGCAGTCCATATTTTTCTGGGTTTTAACACTTCAACATTATTGGAGCTCTGGAGTTCAACGCTTAGACTCCAAGAATTGACTTGGCTAAATGAGAAAGCTGCATAGTAAAATCCGTATTTCTTCAAATCTACGAACCTAGGTTCTACTGAAACATTACACTATTATTAAATTCTTAGACAAACACTTGGTTCAGCATACAAAATTTAAACAAAAAAACTAGATCTAGATGCGATAATATATAAGCTATTCGTCTTGAGATGGATTGTGATCAGGAGGAGAAGATTAGATGAGGGGTTCTTACATCAGACCTGAATCTAGATATACCAAATCCCCAGATCATATGAGAAGTAGCAACTATATTGCATCTGTAAACTTACTCTTCATTTTTGTTATAACTATAGGATGTTAATGTCACTTACCGCGGATAGATACTATATGAGAGGCGGTTCCTAGCAGACAAGGAGACATAGAGCCATCAATGGAAGCTCATGCACCTTCACATCATTGTGCTTAAGGATAGGGCATAGAACTCCCATGTGGAATTTATGTTCGACATTTTGTTTTCTCACCTAGAGAGCATAATATTGCTAATGAGTTATGAGACACAACAGATAGATAACAATATTTACTCACCTACTGCCAAGAGATGATCATATACAAGAGACCTCAAGGTCGATTAGTTGACAACATCATTATCATTATCCTAGAGAGATACTAATCACTTACATAATGCATCCTATTTTCACAGAGACAACAGGAGGATATTCAGGCCAAGGCATGGTTGGTATAGCTTGAGAGGATGCTTATATAGCTATAATACTAAATAATATTACTATTAAACTACATTATAATATCATGTTTCTATCCACCTTATATATAGAGATGGAGATAGAGTATATATGTGGAGGATATATATATATATATATATATATCTTACAAGCTCCATTTAATATTCTAAGATAGTTTAGCTTAGCCGAATGGCTTTTATGACGCATAATTAGTTTATAAAAGTAGATACAAAAACAATGAGTATCCATGATCTTATGACAAGTTTATCCATGATGGTAGCTTTTAGAGTATGAGGTATACTTGTATAAAATTTTGAATGGTACATGTTAGTATGTAGACTACACCTAGGATAAGCATATTAGGAATATCATATGTTCGAATCGGGGCTATGAATTTAGACATGGGTAAAAGGAATAGTGCACATGGGGCGCCTATGTTCCTCATTACACTATGAGAGTCCATGGAGAAGGCCTACATGTTATAGAGACCATACCAGATACAGGCTGAATGACTCAGTAGGATCAAGATTTGAGTGAGGAGTCGTATACAATAGGAGCTTGGTAAGATAGTAGGTCAAGGGGATCCAGCTCCTCCACGGCTCACTAGTAAACACACTTTAGTATAGTCTTACCTTCATGAGCCTCCTCACTCTTTATTAGCAGCAGCAACAAACTTCGGGTTACGGACCCTTTAAACCTCCACAATGCCATGTTTTATGCCTACAGATAAACGTAGTATGGTACCTAAATATGAATAGGGGGGCCAATATTTTACACAAGGTTATCCATTCTTTACACACATGGTCAGCAGGAACCTATGTCCAACACAACAACCAAGAAATATCTATTTAAAACAGGATCATTAGGCTCTACAAACAGTGACTACTGGGCCAACCTGGAATCTATGAGTATACTTCTTAGTGGAGAGGATGAGGTAGTTTTATGAGTGTGGAAATACATACCTACATCCCAAATAGGAGTAGAGTGTTCACAAATAAGAACCCAGACTAATCCTGTGATAATGTCACGTGTTTTAGAGCCTATGAGTTGGCGACATGGGATTTATGTTGTCAACATGTGAGAATCAATCCAAGAGCAATGAGCAACCCTCCATGACATCCATGATCCCAAGACCTACACGTAGCATTGGTGGTATAAAATTCCAGCCCTAATCTTATTTTATTAAGGCTCCTAAGGATTCTTGGAGCATGTTCTAATCCAATGGCATTGATTCGACGCGATGCAGGCTAGTGGAAGTTGAACCCTGGGACTTTAAGCTATGGGAATGTTTTTGTGAGAATAGGTTTAAATGGACCCAAACTGGTTAGTGGACTCTTGTTGGTATCCAAATTTGTTCTCCTTTTCAAGATAAGTAGCATAACACAGATTGGACATGGATCTTAGGGACAAATACATCATAATGTATGTGTCATTTTGTAGCTAAGGACGAGATCTAACTGGCCCTTTGTCACTCAAATTTGTGGAGAGATGGATAACACCTTCAAGAGGATTTTACCTATCCTCATTGTTTTAGGTTGTGCCTCGTCAATCAAAGTGAGAGGACCCTTAGTGTAACCTTTGTTTGATGAAGGAGATGGAGATATCCTTCTTTCCGACAAATTTTATGAAGAAAACCTTGGGAAAATATGGTCAATACTCCATAATTTAACTCTCAAGAGTTGTCACTTCTAAAAGATGGAAACACTTTCAAAACAAGGCTAAGGTTACTGAAGACATTATGAAATCTTGATTGTTCTGCATATTTTGGTAAACAAATTTTGTTCTTTTGTGGATATACAGGGAAAATAGGGGTAGCTCAGGATGGATTCATGTTTTTTTAATAATTTTGGTGGGAGATCAAGCAGGACAAAGTTGATTTTATCAGATATTTGAGAGACTTCATAATAATTGGAAAGTTAAATGACATAAAGTTTTAGAATAGCTAAGATATTCCTTACCAAAAGGTGTGCTTCAATAGAGGCCCAGATCAGCACGGTTTCACACAATCTTTGATAATTTAACACGAAGGCTTGAGCTAAAGACTCAATAAAACATCAAAGACCCCTGGTTCCTCATGCCTAAGATACACTCGAAGGCTTACAAACAATCTTTATCAACAAATGATATTGCAGTGATTTTAAACCATTTATCTCGTCACAGGATGAAAGCTCTTCTTGTAATGAAATTGCAAATGCCGCTAAACTGTCACAGGGACAAGATTGCAATTGGAATAAGAAAAACTACTTGCAGACATTCTGAAACAAAGAAGTCACAAATTGCTCCAAGCTTGATACAAATTAACTCGAAATTGATTAGATTCATTAGTAGGAGAAAGCTTCTAGAGAAATCTCAGTGCTCGTCAATGGCTATACATCTGCAACTAACTTGACATGATAAATAATTTAACACAGAAGAAATTAACCATGTATGTCGGATTGGTCTCTCAGGAAGATGGGATCTCTTAAATTTTCTCTTAATAATTCAACCCCCCGACCCTTTGCAAGAGTATTCTCATTGCATTTATACATTTCACTCGCTCACTCATCCCAAAATTCCCCCCCAAAAAAGAAGAATATTCGAGGGACCTTTACTTGTTACCAATTTGCCTCAAAAAGTGACATTTAACAAATTTGCAACAAAAGTTGTCAGATGGACCAATTATGAACTGATCACATTTCTCAGACCCTCGACTAATGACTAGGATGCCATGCCGCAACTTTTTGGCAGTCCTTCTAATCATTCTAATTTTTTCATGCGAGAAATCCCCATTTTAATCATTTTTCGGAGGCTCTATACAACTGGATCTGATAGGTAATTATTTCACTCTCGAGGCAACAGCTTGTTCATCTTTTGCACCTGCAACCTTCATCATTTCATCCTTTTCCCTCTCTTTTCTCTGTAATTCTGCCCCACATCCATCTTCACTGGTAATTCTCATTTTTGCAAGTGCTCGAGCAATTCCAACTTCAAAATATCGACCTTAACAATCCTTGGACTCACAAATTAAATTTTGAATCCATTCAATGGCACTTTGTACACAAAAACAATAAGGAATTTAATCAAAAAATGATGAAAAATAATGCGTATTCGCATCTCCAGGAGTCTTGGAGCAAAAATGGTAGAAAAACAGGTGAAATTCACAATAACCATTGATTCTTCCCATTCTCTACTTTATCTTATAGTCGTCCACATGTTTCCTTGGCACAACTGTAAAGGAGAAGTACAGGGGCGAGTTTCCAGACAAGCTCGAGCCTTCCACATGCCCTGGGCTCAAAAAAAAATGTCTTCTGGTATTTGAAAAAGTCTCAGTAAAAAATGAGCCAGCAGAAGCCTCCACGTGTTTCAATGGCACATTTTGAGATGGTGCCCAAAAGCAGATACCCTAAACAAGCACGACCTCACCACATGTCTCAGTCCAACAGAGTTGATAAACAATTTGAAGGATCAGTAGAAGGCACCATGTTTTTAGGGTCCAAGATAGTTTTCCTTGGCCGTTGAAAAGTCCAAGCAAAGACAGAGTGAGCAAAAGCCTCCAAGTGTCCTCCTGGTGCTTCTTTAAAATGAAATTTAGGGGTCAATCCCCAAACAGGTGCAGTTCCTCCATGTGTCCTAGGCCTTAGAAAATTTCTTTGAAAATTTTAAGTATAAAGCGGGGTCGGCGGAAGCCTCCACATGTCTCCCCAACATAACTGTTAAGGTGGGACCCTGAGGTGGATCCTCAAATGAGTGTCAGCCCTTTAGGTGTCCATGTTTCGCCAAAGCTGCATTGACCGCATGAAAAAATTGTCTAAGTCTAGGTAAGGCAGTGGAAACCTCCACGTGTCTCCCTAGCGCAACTCCAAGGCCAAACCAAAATGTGAATTTTTAGATGAGTGTCGGCCCTCCACGTGGACAAGCTTTGAGTTGAATTAGGCCTTAGAGTTTCAAAGTGCCTCGCCGAGCTGCATCCAACCAAAAAGTGCCACATTTCCATAGATGTTGAGATGTAATTTTCATGGGGAAAAACACACCGGTCAAAATGTAAAATGTAGGAAAATCACCATTTGTGCCTAGAAATGAATCTTTCTTTCAAGACAAAGGATTTGGAAATGATAAAAGGCCCAAATATGATCCTCCGAGCTGCATCCAATCATGTTTCCATAGATATTTGGGACAAAAATTCTAGAGACAACAAAATGTGACTAGAAAACGGAAGGAAGGGAAAAACCCGAGTTTTCACCCAAGTTACAAATTCTTTTCTCATGGACAGAGGAACGAAAAACAAATTCTGGACTTTAAGTGATCCTCGACCAAGGGACTAATCATGGCAACCAAATGGAGGACAAAGTTTTCATGCATCAATAAGGGGAGATAGAAAAAATGACAGTGCCCACATATTGAATAATTTCAAGTATAAATGGGGCGAGATCAAATTGAGCACAAACACGTAATATGTGAATGGGGCCACTTAGTTGTATTAGAGATTTAGGATTAAATCATGGCCCCTATTATTTTAAATAAATGATTGAATAAATGAATTTGGACCTTATGGGTTAATAAAATGATATTGTATTTGGAAAATTAAATAATTCTATAAAATAGTTAAAGTATTGTGAACTTAAAAATGTTGTTAGATAACTAAACAATGGATGGGATGCTAAGTTGTTAAGGGAAATAAAATTAAACCAACTTAGGAAGTGATTAAACCATGAACTTATGAAGAAAATTGATGAAACAAAAACAATGTGAATAATGTTGTCATTATTTCAATAATTATTTAAAGGAACCTTAGAAAGGGAATTATAGACTGAGATGCATTTGAAAAATAGACTAATAATAATTAATTAATTAAGTTAGTTATGTCTACCTTCTCAATGTGTAGAGAATATTTTTTTAATGGGAGTTAATTAAACATAGTGGATAAATATAACTCTTATAACCTTTTAAAAACAAAAAAAAAATCACCAATTTTTCCCAATTAAATTGTTAGGTTTGGTGTGGTTTTGAATGTGAAAAATTGTGGGCGTCACATTCATTGTAAACATTTTCTATCAACACTACATTAAAAATGCAAACTTCATGTTCATTTGGAATACCTTCCATGTGTGTTGCGATGTTATTGCTAAGATAGCTCGCATGGTTTCCATTCTTGTAACTGGAGCATATGTTTCATCATAGTCTCTTCCATATCTCTATTTATATCCTTTAACAACCAGAGCACGTGGAGACTTCAGCCAACCCGCCCATACTTAGTCAATTTTAACGATTGACTCTTTCTCTTTTTGGACCTACGACATGTGGAGGACTGGCACAAGTTTGAGAACTGCCCCCATCTTTGAATCTTGAAGATGCATTGATGAGGCACGTGGCATCATCCACAGAGACTTCCATACTTAGCTGATTTTAGCTTGTTTTGCCTTCATTTTATACCTGGGACACACGGAAATCCTGTGCTTATTAGAGGACTATCTCTTGGACCCTGCCCCTAGAGTTGTGCCATATTTACACATGGAGGCCTCCGCTATCACTTGAAACATGACCAAACCGTATCTTATCAGAGATGCCCACATACTACCCATGGATGCTAGGGAAAAAATTAATGGGGAAGATACGCCTACCATTCCCAACTACGGGAAGAAAATAAAAAGAAGCGAAGAAACATCACCATTACACCTGACTTTTAAATTTTTCTCCATGAATGAGAAAATTGCAAACAATTCCAGGCTCGATGTGATTCAATACTCCAAGCTACAGACTCAAATTTTTCGAAACTTGACTTCAAAAGAGGGGAATTTTGAGGACGACAACAACTAGCTCTTTCTAGGGATAACTTGGCTTGGAAAAAGACATAAGGCAAGATCAAGAACTACAGATAACTTTGGGAAAGAGAACCAGTGCCTTATCCATTGGGAAAAGGAGTAAAAAAAAGCCAATACAAGGAAACACACATAATACGGTAAAAAGAGACAAAATAAACCAAAAGGGAAGAACAGAAACAAAACACAAAGGAACGACCCAAAACCAAAACATCATATAGAATATATAGAAGGACCTCCTAGTCACCTAGGACTTGAACAACTTTAGTTACTACCCACTATAAGGAAGTGGGAGAGGAGAACCATCCATGTAATCCAGATAAAAAGGTTTCTCTCCAGCAAAATGTCTTATTCTAAAAGGACCAAGCCAAAGAGAATCAAACTTACCATGGCTTCCTCGTGGCTCATGTATTTTGTCCCAAAGCAACACAATGTCTCCCACTTGGAAAACTCTAGGTTTGGATTTCTTTTCAAACAAATCCTTCACTTTCAAATGATGAGTTGTTATCCTGTCAACGACTTGCAATCTGTCCTCATCAAGCTTCTGAAGGTACAAAATTCTCTTGTCCAAAGAGCTACTGAAACTTGAATCTTCAATGGTTTTCATCAGATGCAAGGATGGAAATTCCACCATGACTGGCAGTTGAACTTCCACACCATACACCACTTGAAAAGGAGACATTCTAATCGCTCTTTTGGGTGTAATTCTATCAGCCCAAAGTGCATCATATAGCTTCTTATGCCAATTCCTCTAAGAATCATTTACAAAATTTCTAACTATGCTCACCAAGTTCTTGTTTTTTGATTCTTCCTGTCCATTCCCTTGGGGTAGTAATATGAATAATGAGCAAGTGATATCCCATACCCATATCAGAACTCAAGTTGTTCCAAACGATCTTGGATAAATTCATTGTCGTTGAGCATGTCTTGTAGTGAGATGCGGAGAGATGGAATCTGGAATTTGATAGGTAAGACAACCTAGGTACCGTAGACCAGAGAGAAAGGTGTGGCACAAGTTGAAGTGAAAATACTAGTGTGGTAAGCCCATAAGGAAAAAGGAATGTATGTATGCCAATTCTTCCCAGTATCGTCAACTACTTTCATAATCATTTTTTTCAAGGTTTTATTGATTGATTCTACTTGGCCATCCATTTGTGGGTAGTAAGGTGATGAGAAATTGAGTTGAATTCCAAAATCTCCACAAAGATTTTGTAGGGTGTTTTTAATGAATTACTTCCCATTATCAGTGATAAGGAAGTGAGGGACACCAAAGCGACAAATAATGTGATGGTTGATGAATTCACAAATTTTCTCATCTTTTTTAGAAATGAGGGGGATGGATTCTACCCATTTACCATAGTATTCACTAGTGGTTATAATCCATTGATGGTGTTGTGAAGAATGGGGATTGGTCTCTCTAGCAAGATCCAAACCCCATTGAGAGAAACTCTAAAGGTCTTGTGCGACCTGTAAGGCATGACTAGGTGTATAATGAATATTAGCATGTTTCTTGAATTTCACACAACATTTGACATAGTCACAACAGTCATGGTTTAGGGTTGGCCAATAATAGCCTAGGTGAAGAATGCATTTAGTGATAGCTAAGCCACTAAAGTGACCTCCACAAATTCCATCGTGAACTTCCTTGATGGTGTAGGGAATTTCAGAAATTGTAAGGAATCATAAGAGAATACCATCGAATCCTTGTTTATAAATAATACCACTCATGATGACATGGTGAGAGACACCTTTGAGAAAGGAGCATTGTCTATTACGAGTGAGATCAGGAGGTAGAATGGAAAGGGAAAGGTAGTCTACAAACTACTTATACCTAAGGTCACATGAGTCAGACATAATAGTTCTGATAGAGTTGACATCTCAAGATAAATAAGAAGGTGATTGCAACCTTTCTATTATGACAAATATTTTGGAGTCAGAAGACGAAGGGGGTATTTGAGAAACCAAGCAGGTCATGGTATCCATAAATTTATTAGTAGAACGTGGGGTGGTTTGAAGTTTGTAATGGTAGAAGGTAGTCAAAAGTATGTTGACATGGTGCTTTTACTTTTGTATTATTTCATTACGACACTGGTATATACCATTGACTTGGTTTACAAAAAGTTGGGAATCACCAAATATACTAATTGATTTAACATCTAGAGCAAGAGGTTTGAAGGCCTAATATGAGTGTTTCATATTCGGCGATGTTGTTAGTACAATTAAAATCTAGTTTGAAAGATAAATGCATAGGTTCACCATCAAGAGGAATAAGGATAACACCTGCATTTCCTCCACGATGACATTGGAACCATCAAAGAATAAGGTCATCTAGTAAGTGGTATTGTCTAAAGAGACGGCAGTAATGGATTTGTCTAGAAAATAAAAGTTAGATGGTTGATCTCCAGAAAGAGGTGCATCTACTAGTTATTCATCTATGGTTTGGCCCTTTATAGATTTTTGGTGAATGAACTCGAGGTCAAGGTCTACAAGAAGCATGAGCCAATGTGCAGCACGTTGATACTGGTAGGGTTTGGCATACATGTAATGTAAGAGATCAGTGTTAGTAACGAAAACAAAAATGTGGTTGAGTAGATATTGACGAAGTTTAGTGGCGACAAAAACTAAGGCTAAGAAAAAATTTTCAGCATGGGTGTACCTATTTTCATAGTCCATAAGGGTACGGCTTATGTAATATAATGCTTGCTCCCTATGCTACTCATTGCGATGAGCAAGCATGGTACCTAAGGAATGATCAGTAGCATAAATTTATAGGTAAAATGGTTGGTCATCTTTAGGGGGAATGAGCACCGATGGTTGAAGAAGTTATTTTTGTAAGGCATCAAAGGCTTTATGGCATTCATCATCCCATTTTAAGGATACATCCTTTTGAGGAGATGATGAAATGGTTGGCAGCGGTGGGAAAGTTGTAAATAAACTAATGAATAGATCGTAACTTACCTTACAAACTTCAAAGTTGACAGAGATTATTAGGCAAAGGAATTTTGAGAATAGCCTTTACTTTAACAGGATTGACTTCTATGCCACACAAAGAAACGTTGAAACTAAGGAGCTTTCCTGAAATAACCATGAAGACACACTTCTTAGGTTGAAGGTGAACACAATACTTGATGAGGAGGTCAAAGATGACCTTAAGGATTGTCAAGTTTTTGGCCCGATGTTTGGATTAGGAAAGAAGGTCATCTACCTAATCTTCCAATATGTGATGCATTATGTCATGGAATATATAATTCATGGTTTGATGATATGTAGCACTAGCATTTTTAAGGCCAAAAGGAATGACATGATAGAAGAAGGTCCCCCAAGAAGTGATGAAGGAAGTTTTGTGTTGATCTTTTGGAGTGAGTAATATTTGATTATAACATAATAAACCTTCCATGAGTGATAGCATCTCATAGCCAGTAGTGAGATCAACTAGTTGGTCAATTCTTGACAGAGGAAATTAGTCTTTGGGGAAAGCTAAGTTGATGTCATGGAATTCCATTCAAACATGAAGTCCCCCTATTACTTTTGTGACATGAGCAATGTTAGAGATCCATTGGGGATATTCAATGGGTAGGATAAAGGAAACCAAGAGAATGCATGGAAGTTGGGGAGGACCATAAGGGAAAACCTCTCCTATGTAATAGTCATAATGAGGATGTTGGCATAGGTTTCCATACTATTATAGAGTGAGGAATGTGTTGATATTGTAGAATTCGTACTCCCCCAGAGTGAGGCATTTAAAAACACATTCTAAGGGATCGGTAGTAGATATGTGGGTAGTAGGGATAGACAAATTAATAGGCGATTAGGAAGGAGGGGTATCAATTGGTTGGGAAGTAGATGGGCCAGCTGTAGAAGCTGCAGTAGCAGTAGGAATGGGATGGTTAGGTGTGGGAGAGGTGGTGGAAACATTAGTGGGTGGGGCCGTGGGTGAAGGAAATGAGAGGGTAGTGGTAAATGCCTTAATTGGTAAAAGGACATCGTTAGGTTGGTGCAACATGTTACAAGTTTTGAATGGTGACGGGTCAGCTTGGATAGAATAGTTATGCCTTTCATGTTTAAATTTTACATAGTAGTATAAATTTGAAGGGACACAACCCATGATGCGAATCCAAGGTCATTCGAGCAATAGGTTATACCGGAGCTCCACCTCTAAGACATAGAATAATTCTGAGAATGTGCAAGAGTCTACGTGGATGTGAAGAATAATGGTGCCAAGGGTGGAGGTGATAGTGTCATTGAAGGAGCACATCATAATTGGGTTACTATGCATATAATTTGAAGGGATGCACATTTGATTGTATGTGTGGGAGGAGATGATGTTGATGCTATCACCACCATCGATCCTAACATGTCGTACGCGTATGTTATCGATATAGATGGAGATGAAAAGAGTGGGATCAGGGTCATTTGACTAGAGAGGTATAATCTCCTCATTAGAGAAAATGAGGGGGGTGATTTGATGAGTGGGAGTCGGGTAGAATAATGAGATTATTTAGTGAGCGAGGTCACGTGGTGAGGGGTGATAATAGAGGCCACCGGTGTGGGTTCATTAGGTAAAACTTCTATGGATTGCAAAACCTCCATAAGAGCTTGTCTATAAGATTCAGAAATTTAGATGAGATTGTACAAAGACATTTTTAGAGGGGATTGATGTAATTGTTTTATCATTGTACAATGGGTGACCCCATCAGAAATAGGGTATGTGGGTCCTTGAATGGTGATTTTGGGAATGGGTGCCGATGGTATATTGGGCACGGGATTGGTTGATGGGCTACTTAATTTTTCTTTTCCTTTGTCCTTTTGGGCATGGGTGGTAACTTGGATCATGTTAATCAGAGGGAAGGAGGTAGAAGGAGAAGTTACTTCATGAGTAGTGTAACGAAATGATGGACAAAAAAATAATGCGGGAAAAGATCCTTGTGAAATGTGTAGGCCACATTGGCATTTAGGCGGTGGTTTGTCCAACTCTCTGATACATACCATTTTGATCTCAAATTTTAGAGATGGAAAAAAAGGTTGTGGGGTGGAGATGTAATTCGTTGAAGAAGCAAGGGATGATGATGTGTCGTGACAGGTGCAGCTGGAACATGGTCCACATCAAGCAAATCGTCATCGTTGAAATTTTCTTCGGGAGGACATAATTGTAGTAGAACGGTTTTAAGAGCCTTACAACCTTTGACATCATGTCCTAGCACACGATGATAGGCACAAATTTTAGTTTCATCAAAACCCTTTGGTTTGGGTTTGAGGGGGCCATAAGGTCAAAGCGGAGGTAATGTGAGGACGGAAGTCTCTAAGAAGTTGGTTACAATGTTGGCATAGGACCCTACCAACGAATCACAATGGGAAGTGAGTGTCGGTTTTGGTAAAGGTGCGGATAATTGTGGTGGATGGGGCGTTATATGTGGGGGAATGGGTTGGACCACTATTTTGGTAGGTATTATTGTCTTAGGTTTTAATGGTATCTTCTTGGGTAGAGGTGTGGTAGAAGAACTAGCAATAGCAGGTGTTATTGGTTTAACTACTTTTTTGGAGGCTAGTGGATTCTTGTCTTTTAATTGCACCTTCTTGGGTAAAGGTGAGATAGGATTACATGGTGCAGAAGGCAAAGAATATGGTTGAAGAGGGCAGGTTAAACATGGTGATAATAGAGTTACTGTGGAAGTGGTTGGTAGAGGCTAGGTGGACAGTATGGGTTAAAGTAATTGGCAAAGGTATAGGTGTTAAGTAATGTATGGGTGAGGGCGAAGGTGTTTTTTGTGAAGGAAAATGAGGTGTAATGAATTATCAAGATGATGAGGTAGGTTTCTTAGATTTTGATTGACTTTGGATAGGAAATTTTATAGCCAAGGTTTACGGGTGAGGTCCTAGGATGGATAGAAGGGGTGAAGGTGAGAAGGTATGGTAGGTGAGACTGGTGTGTGGACTAGAAGGTTGGGTCTTCCTTTTAGGAAAAGGAACAATTTTGGTGTGGGTTTGGGAAGACATGGCCAAATCCAATTTGATAGGTGGATGGGTAAGGCTTGATGTCAACATGACACCCAAACTAGTGATGGGTCTAGATATGGGTGAAAAAGTAGGTGTGGGTATGCTCTTAGGCATAGGAATGGTTTTAGTCACGGGTAAAAGTTCATATGTAGGTAAAGGTGACAAAGATGAGGCCATTTCAATAGGTATGGTTAGGGTCATTCTGACTGTTGGAAATACCTTTGGATATATCATGGAGGTATCTTCAGGCAACATTTTCATTTGAGTCAAAAAGGGGAGTCGAAGACGTACCCAAAGCATGTAATTATCCATGTAATCCAAGCAATCGTCTAGTATCGAAAATGGGATTGATGTAAGAGGAGATGTAGTTAGTTTTGTGGAGATCCCTGTAAAATATGTATGTGAGATAGGGAATTGATTAGCCTTAGACTCTGTGGGTAAACGAGTCAAGATCAGGTCAATGGGATCCTAGAATGTTGAGGGATAATTGTCCCCAACAAGTAGTAGCATGTCTGAAGAATCTCCCATGGGTAGGAGAGATGGTAGGTGGAGTGAGATAGACTTCTCCTTTGGTAGAGGAGATGGTGATGATGATTTTCCTATCGATGGGAGAGTTAATACTATTGAATGTTCGGTAGGTTGCGAGGTAGACAGTAAAATAGCATCAACATAAATTGTGGATTCCCCCATGGTTGAAGGAGGAGATGAAAGGGACTCCTCTGAGGGTGAAGGATTCAAAGAGGTATGCTCCTATGTGGGTAGAGGATCCCATGCCAGAATTTCCCCTATAGAAGAAATAGGTGGAATTTTAGGAACGATCGGTATGATATCAAAAATAGCGTGGACTTCATGGACATTGTTGTCATTGGTTGAAGGTTCACTATTTTGATTAGATGATGGCTTATGATTAGGGAAAGGCTTCTTAAAGATGTGCAAATTTTGATTTGCTGATGTGTTTGGGTTGTCCACAATGAGATCTCCATTATCTAATATTTTCTAGACAATCTTCTTAAAATTTATGCAATTACCATCACTATGGCCTTTAACACGATGATAGTTACAATAGTTATGTTCCTTATACCATGCAGGGATAAGACGAGCGAGATCAAAACTAGTATGAGGTTTTATAGGGGGTAGTCCAATGGCTCTAACTTTAAGAAGCTTTTTCAAGACTAAAGAATAGGGCTCTCTAATTGGAGTGTACTTTCATTGTTCCCTCCAGAAGTGAAAATTCTGTACAGGGGAGAAATTGGAGGAAGGTTTTGCTTTATTAAAGGGATGAGATGGACCATCTTTGAGAACTACCGCATTGGAAGATCCTTTGGTTTTTGAATAATTATTTTGGGGTTTTGAAGACAAATAAGAATCATTTGATTTGAACGGGGCATTCTTGTTTCGTAATTGGATATTCTTTTCTTCAATGGCACAAATTTATAGCTTTTGTGCCATGGTGAATGCTTCATCAATGGTACGGAATCTTTATACCTACAAATTTGGTGAGATTTGTCTAGCACAAGCTCTAGTGAACAAGTCAATAAGTACAACTTGAGGTAACTGGAACGTTAATTGGTTGATAATACTTCATTAGTGAGCAATGAAATCTGTAATAGATTTGTCGTCATACTGTTGCGTCGAATATAGGTCGGTCATGGTGACTTTTTTTACTACATTAATTGAGAAGTGGTCCAGTAATGCTTGAGCCACTTGGTTAAAGGAGTACATGGGAAATGTTCGTAGGAAGCTTCATTATGGGCAATTAGGTAGCACCCTTGTTTGAATGACCACAAGTGTTGTTGTAGGTCCTCTTTACTGTTGAATTGGTTGAACTTGGGAATTTCCCAATGCATGGGGTATGGGTGAATAGGAATAGATGGATGTATAGGCTCATTACATATTTTTTCATAAGTTAAGGAGTTGCAAGATCCCGCAACTGATGCTTCTATTGTTTGCATCTTTTCCATCATCATCATTGGTGGGTTGTGCAGGATGGGTGCCTCCTGAAGTAAAGGGAGGTTGATGATGGGTGCATGATGTGGATGGCATCCCAATACATGGGGGTTTTGAGTATGAAAATTGTGATGGGGGGATAGATATAGGCCGAAGATATCTCGAATAGGTGATAGACGAGATTTTGGGGGTTGTTTGTGATGTATGTAAATAGGTGGAGTGGTCATAACGACTCTCATAATAAGTTGTCGTAGAGACTGTGAGACAAGGTTTTTTTTAGTGGTGAATATTTGTAATATGGAGAATATTCCATATTTGAAAATTTTGAAAAGGTGTATTTTCTGACATGGGTCAGTGACCTATTCACCTAAAAAATATAGTTTAATTTTTTTAGGGGTTGTTTTTGCATACCCTTGAAAATATCCCCTATATAATCCTAGATTATTTGCCAGGTAGAAAACTACTAGCTCACTCAAACTACCTGGGGGCATATGTATTATCAAGTATAATAAACGCGCGATAGGAGGGTGGAAGCTACAGACGCGTGATAGAGAGTTTTTTTACGCTTGACAAGGATATTTTTTTGACACGCGATAGGAGGGTGGAGGCTGTAGATGTGCAACATGGAGATTTTGTTGATGCTTGACAAGGATATATTTTGACACACGATAGGAGGGCGAAGGCTGTAGATGTGCAACAGGGACAAAGAGTTTTTTGACATGCAACATGGATATTTTGTTAACATGCAAGAGGAGTTTGGAGGTTGTAGACACACAACAAAGAGTTTTTTGGCATGCGACATAGATATTTTGTTGACGCGTGACATAAGGGAGGAGGATATGCACGACAGAAGATTTGTTGTCGTGTGACAAAAAAATTGTTTTTGTATGACAGAAAACCTCTTGTCATGCATCAACAAGTTTGTTATCACATGATAGAAAATCTCCTGTCATGTATCTGTATCCTTTCTGTCACACCACTTTAAAATTAGGGGAAAATTGTACATACAAACCCCAAAAAAACATCTTTCCCGCGATACAAGTTCCAAGGATATTCACCAGGTGTTTTCCACCTCCGATTTCTAAGAGGTATCTTAAAATGAACCCTGCTGTGGGGTGGAAAGGATGAGGTTTTGGAAGGGGGTGTGGTTTGCCAACACTAGAGGTGGTTGTGCTGCAACAGGTATATATGAGGAAAATGGGGCAGATGGGGTCATGCTCAAGGCGATTAATGAAGGAATGGTCGACACCATGGGTGTAATAGACATCATTGGTGCAGTAGCTACAGCAGACGTGGGGCCCATTTGAGATACCTCAGGGGGTAAGGTGGATGAAGGTAATGTTTATCTAGTGGTAGATGATACAGAAGTGGGGACCAGGGTAGGAGGATTAGATATGGGCATATCGTAAACTAGTTGTCCTGAGGAGTCTCAGGTAGATGAGTGGGGAAGATAATATTGTAAGGCTGTGGGATTCTGATCAAGGAGTCTTGCAAACTACTCGTCACTGGTAGAAATGGTGATAGGATGAGTTAGATCCATAGGTGACAAGATGAAAGGTGGTGATGGGCTAGGTGGGAGTGAATGGAGACTAGAATGAAATATAAGGGTGTTTTCTTGGTGGTAATTCAACACCATCTGAATTAGCACTGACCTGGTGAAACTGTATTTTGCAGATGACATAGATAGTAACAAGAATGGGAAAGAATAGATACTGGTAGGTAGAGTTGGTCAATGTTTCAATTAATAAGGAAAAAAGGTAAACCAACGCTGGTTAAGATGACTGATGATGATTGAGAGGGACCGATGATGATTATGGTAACTGATACCAGTTACTATGGGAAAACACCAATATGAGAAAATGAAGCAGAACTGATGAAAAAATGACATGGGAAAACTGTACTTGGTAGTGATATCAGAATGTTGGTAATATGATGATGTCTAGATGACTTAAAATAGAAATGAGAAGATGATGAAATCCTTTTAGGGTAAAATAACCAAAAGCGTTGGTAACCAACATTGGTCAGGTATACTGATGACGGTCAGATGAGAACCAATGACGGTCGTTGGACTGACATCAGTTATTGTGAAATCTAAAGAAGTGAAGAAAAATGGATTTTTTGAATTAAATCAGATGAAGAAACAACTCAGAAGACCTGAGGATGATAATATGAGGCCCTAACACACTCATAAATATTTGGAATACTCCAAGTATGATGGGGAGTGCTAAGGAAGAAGAAAATGAAGAAACATAATCCTCGTAACTTAAAACATAATTCAGGAAGAAAGATAAGAAAAAGACATAATCCTACAAGTGGATTTTATGTTACTTTAGCTTATGCTATTTGAGACTGGCTTATGAACTCATAACAGATTTTTTTGGTTGAGAAGGCATCCTATGAAGAGGTAATCAAAGGTGAGGTTTCTTTTTATGTTTTGGTGGGGGTGGTCCTTCGTCTGAGATAATGACTGGACAGAGAAACCAGATGGATGCCCACTGTTAATACTCTGATTGTGTGATCATTGGAACCTTCTTCCAAGCAAGGTGTTGTTTAAGAATAAGTGTGAATTCAGATTTGTGTAGTTTAGCAAAGAGAGAGAAGAGAGAAATGTGCTTTCTATGATTCAATTGTGTCAACCATTAGCTGGGCATGACTTACAGGGTATAGGTTACCCTCAGTTTTAAATGTCAGCTAATAATGAAGCATACAAGGATGAAATGCAACAAATTTAATAACCCAAATTGATAGTTATATTCGATGTAGAAAATGATGAATAGGAGAGAGGATTATTTTCACTAATGCAGAAAGAAAGAAAGAAGAATGATTCTTTTTAAATGCACTAAAAGAAATGTTTCATTTAGAGCAATTAGAAAGAAGGGACATATTATCAGAGAAGAAAAATTAGTGAATAAAAATTTAGAAACGAGACAAACAAGATGCAACCTATATGAATAGAAAGAAACCCATAAATGAGGGTCCCACTAGGCATGCCAAAATGTTTCATTGATAAGTTGTGTATGTATGAGAAAAACAGATAGGGTAATGATGATGAGGAATACCTATGAATGAAAGTGGAAGGTAGAGTGTGCATGCTCTGATTTCTCGATGCAGTGCTAATTGTGAGAACTTACTTTTTTCTAGAAGGAACTACCTAAAATACAACACTAGACCACAAGAGGAATATTAAACTATATGTCAGTGGACTGCCTAGCGTATGCTAGATCTGGGAAGTTTGATACTTCCTAGATGGTTGTCAATCCATTGTTTAATACAATTTAATTCAAGAAATAACGTAAGAAAATAAAATCCTACTGTGGTTAATATGATTTAGGTATCTCATTCAAATACAATAAGAAAATATAATCTAACTGGTAAGGTTAATGATCAGATTTTGAGGTTATACAGGTAGCCAAGGTGACTGGATCGATGTCAGGATCAAGGTTTGGATGGTTTGGGCTATTTCGGTGAAGGTTATTATGTTGTTGTTATAGGAAGAATTACCAGATATAGAGAATTACATTGGTATGATATGACTGATGTCGTTTGAGAGAAAACCGATGACGGTTTAGGTTAACCGGCGTTGGTAGAGTCGAACTGATAGGAACTCAGTGAAACTTTGTTTTGAAGATTCTCTGTGATTACAAAGAGAATGGAATAATGATGGTTAGGTTTCCAAAGAAGGTGAGAATTCTTAGAGACATCTAGATTCAAGTATAGGGAGCTGGGAGGTTGTAAGTGGTTAGGTGGATGGATTGATAGGAAGGTGGGAAATGATGGGATACAAAGGAGACTAGGAGTCTCAAACAGAGATAAAGAAACTGATCCAAATAAGTATGGAAAGATGTAAATACAAATGCACTTAATCATTTTTGTAGACCAATTGGTTGGGTGGAGGTGATGGTTGATCTGTGCAGTTAGTGGTCAATGCAATAGCAGTGCTTCTTGGAATGTTACCATGAATTCTTAACCTTTAGATCGTTCTTGGTGTGGATTCAGGCTGTCTGTATGTACGAGAGGGCTCTGGTTCATGCTTGAATGTAGATATCTCTCTCTCTAAACTTGAATAATTCTTCCAACCTCTGAAACAAGGTTACTTAAGTGAATATATGGTAATCGATGACAGTTTAGGTTAACTGGCATCAGTTGAGGTGAGATATCCTAGTTTTCCAAAAACAACAAATCTTGGCCATCTTTTTATCAGTTCTACCTGTTCTTTTGTGTCAAAAATGGTATTTTCTGTGTAATTAAAAGGGAAAATTGTTAGAGAAATAATA
Source organism: Taxus chinensis (assembly GCA_019776745.2). NCBI lineage: Eukaryota > Viridiplantae > Streptophyta > Pinopsida > Cupressales > Taxaceae > Taxus > Taxus chinensis. The sequence continues at coordinate 671,874,955 of CM034147.1, read as the reverse complement.
GGCATCCAATTTCAGGGTTAGACTAAGTCTTAGTTAGTTATGGTAAGTAGAGATTGAGTCCTAGTTAAAACGAAACATGCTAAGAATAGGTCTATGATGAGTTGTCTAAGTGATGTGGTGGGGTGAGGTGTCTAGGTGAGGAGGAAATTAAATTTAATTAAGGTATTTAAATTAATGAATATTGTGAGAATGGACATTAATTTAATTTTAGGTAATTAAATTAATATACATGTGGGGTAAAAGGGGAATGTGACCCAAATTTGGTGTCTACACCAAGAGGGAGGAGTGTCCAGAACAAAGAATATGTTGAGTTGGAATTTACCTTCATATTAAGAGTATATGGAATTTGAAGTCAATGAGCATGCAATCGAAACAATGATCTTATAAAAAAAGCAAGGACAAAAATATAAGGCCATGGAGCCTAATCACTTGACTAATGAGCAGGTGTGTAATGCCATAAACAAGATGGCCTCAGAAGTGGTAATAAGAAATCAAGGTTTGAGCACCACTTTTTTCATGCTTATGGTAGATAAGAAGGAAACAAAAAAATAAATAGAAAAATTATACAAGGGGCTAAGGGGCAAACATGCCAAAAAAAAGGGAAGCATATAGCAGGGTTGGTACACAAGTTAATAAAAATTTGGAGGAATGTCCATTCTTAGTTACTCAGGCATAGATAGATTATGGGGATGAAATGGAGTATCTTGAGGACTTGGTGGGAATGTCACTATTTAAAATTCAAAAGGGTGTGGGACTATTTGTTGAAGAGCTCACCAAGGAAAAAAAGAATAACAAAATAGTAGTTGAGGCTCAGATCACTGAGTTGGAATACTTTCTCACCCAACTCAAAGAAGTAAATACGTTCGAAGATATGGGTTTCAACAGATGCAGAAAGTGTGAGACATTTATTGAGGATAGAATGGTGGATGAGGAAGTAGCGTTGAAAGTCAATCAAGATAAATTTCCCACCAACAAACTAGAGCACACTTAGTTGATTATTAAAAACATCATGTAGAAGTAAAAAATCAAGATGAAGCGTGAGAATCTTGAGTTCAAAATTAGCAAGTTCCAGAATTCCATACTAGAATACATGGATGTTTTTGATGGAGCTTGCATAGAGTTAGTGGTGGTCATTTAGGAGTTGAAGAGTAGAGTGGAGGAAATAACACTAGATCAGGTACCAGATATTGTGGAAGCAACACTAGGGAATGATTTAAAGGATTTGGAGGAGTGGAAGCAGCTGAAGGATGAAGTGAATGTAGATTTCCTCAAGCTCTTCTAGGCGTATTGAAGGTTTTTGGTATGATGCATGATTTTGGATTTTAACAATTTTGTCCCCATGAATTTTTTTGTACTTGGTGGTCAAAGAATTTCCGGGGGCATAAATCTAGCTAGTGTGGGGTAATTTTGGACCCCTAAAAGATAATAAGTATAAGCAATATGAAGGGTTTTGACATGTGGGAGTTAGGTACAAAGGAAAACGTAGAATTAGAATAGATAGCATGTGCAGGATCGTACCCAGACCAAATACATTCCATACTTAGCTTCATTTTGGGCCCATGAGTGGAATTGGAAAGATAAAGGGTTGGAGTAGTGGCCAAGAAATATTTTGGAGATAAGAGTAGAACATGAAGACTTGTAGTTCAAGAAAATTCTATTTTGAGACAGATCTCATGTGAAGGAAGTTAAAAACTTCATATAGAGTTTTTGTTATTAATAGGATTTTATATATAGCTTATATTAGAAGATAATTTATTATTAGTGAGCTTGCATGCTCTTGTAGTTAGCTTATAAAAAATGCAGGTCTATTTCTAGCATGTGGGATATTTTTGGAGAGTGCATGAGTAGTGAAGGAAAATTCCCCACTACATATAAATATGTATTGATTTGCATAGTATGAGGGGTCTTGAGAACATATTGTAAGAGAGTTATGTTACTGGTTTATTATCACGCATGACTTATGGTGATACTCTTATGTATGTATTTGGCTTTTGTGTTTTATGGTGATTAATACAATGGAGTTCTATAGATTGATTATTGTTATTAATGTATCTATTACCAGATATTTCATAGTAAACCTGATCTTGATTCTCGTTTCGTTTATTCTTGCATATGGTTGTGATCTAGATCTAGTTGTGGTTTACCTTTATATGGTTATTATGGAACTAGATTATATGTGTGTTTATCATGCTAAATCCTTAACAAATCTTCCATAAAAGAGTGACATGGTACCTTTGCATGATTCGGGTAAGCGTTCAATCCTTTCTGAGTGATGTGTTAGTGTGCCTTGGGTTGTTTGGTAAAATAACAGACTACAAACGAGTTGGTTTATATTTTATAAAAAAAAATTCTAGTCACTATGATAGGGAATATTGGAGTAGGTTACAAATATTTTCAATTTTGAAGGACCTAGGTCATTTTAGGCTTCACTGTAAAATAAAAGTGTTCAAAATTTAGAGAGGAACATGATGATGTCATTTATTCTTTATGGAGTGAAATATTTTTCTAGTTGTAGGTTTTTTTTCTAAAATATTTACATGGAGATTATACCGTGGAGATATTGCAGAGCCACAGATTGATTCAAGAATAAGTTTTTGAAATTTTACATAGTTTCAAAATCAGAATCATCTCTTATAATAGGTGAAAGTGATCTGTTATGTACTTCAGAAGATAAAAATTATACTTCAAGTGTTAATTAACAGATCGATTCACGATTAAGTGAATTCAGAGATGTATCCCATCTGGGTGAACTTTGTTATTCAGAGATGTATCCCATCTGGGTGAACTTTGTTATCAACATGTGGTGTTTAGTTTCAGTTTATTTTTCTGCTTATTATCAGTTTTAACTTCAATAAAAGGAATGAACATTTGAATAAACAAGGCAATAAACTAGAAAATTGTATTAAAGCTAAAATTGAATCCATTATCCACAATAGTGTGCATAAGGAATTTTGGATTATAAATATAATTTAATGTAATATATAATCATATTTTTATCATTTTATAATGGTTTTTCAATAATCCTATTGAATCAATAAAGTTGAGTTTAGAAGAGAAAAAATGATAGTTAAAAATAATCGTGAAAATTTTGGGTTTCAAAACACCCAAAAGTGAATCCATAAACACTCTTAATCAACTTTAAAATCATAATATTAAATTATCTGAATAATTAAAATGATACCCTAGGGATAAAACCCATTTTTAGATCAATTTTTAGTATCAGAGTTGGTTTATCTCGACAATTACTTTCAATTGAATATGATTTAATATTGTGATTGTTTCAATTTGTGTAGTTGGTTTAGTGTTACTGAACAAGTACACGTACACCATAGGAAAGATGTATAAACAAGAAAATCTTGATGATATTGAGTCTTAACATCATTAGATCTAAGAAGATAATTCTCTCCTAAGATCCATGTATTATTCCTTAGAAGAGGATAATACTATATTGAAATTAGAATTGTATTAAGAATATTTAGATAATAATATAGATTGGATCCATCATATGAAATGCAACATTGCTAGTAGGAATTAATTAAACGTTTATAGGGTTTAGCACCTTGGAACCTGTTTAAGACAAGAAAAATTGTTGCAACCTTCCCAGATAATTATTTAAGGATTAATGTGGTTTTAAAAAATTGAAATTATGGGCATTACAACAATGACACCTCAACTTTCTAAAAAAAAGTACAAACACAACATTATTTTAAAACAGTTTTAATTGTCTAAAAAAAGTGTACACCATCATAGATGGGGAATAATTTAATGCATATTATAGGAAAAGTTCCAGAAATTAATTGAAATGTTAAAAGACATATTACCAATACAAATAGAATCACTCCATTAACATATTGCCTCTGGATAACTAATTGTTGCCAATGTAGAAAGAATCCAACCACTTGCATAGAGGCTTATAGAAAACACAATAATTTGATAGTCATCTACATAGTCTTAGGAGAATTATGTTTGAATATAAATCACTTGAATAATTGAATTAGATACCTATTCAGTTATATGCATGTGTTAATGCAACAATAATCAATTAGATGATTGTAGAAAAAATCAATTGCATGTTTCAATTCAGCAAAATTAATTGCTTGAATGTTGAATAAATCAATTACATGAATAAATGTAGCCCAGATTAATTACAAGTGTTACAAACAATCTCCATAATTATTTGCATTTATTTCTATGATATAATTTACTAATATTTAATTATGGATTATAATTCTGATTTACCTAAGCATTATAATATTAGCTATGTATATATATGTTTTTAAATTACAAATTTAATTTAGGTGAAGTGACATGAAATATTACATTTTCTATGTTTTTAGGTTGATTAAAATGTTTTATAATTCATTATATTTTTCAAATTATTTATGTGTAACTAGTTTATAATTACAATAGATATTATGAATAAATTTATGTTAAAAAAATTTATTGGTGATAAATTGTTTCAATATATATTAAAAATTTTGCTTAAAATATATATTTAAAAAATCTTTATTACATTTAAATAGACATTAAAATTAAAATCATAATAAATAATGAAAACAAATCATAATTATTTGTATGATTCCTTTCAATTTAAATGGTTTATCTTATATTGTAAGTTATCCTCATTATACTTACTACTATTCATAGAAAAATTAGTTTACATTTTGTGGATAATTCACAATCACACTATTAGTGAATGTATAATTAAACATTAGTAGATATATTATTATTATCAATTATCAACTAAAGTTACGTAGTGCATTAAATTCTTGATAACGCATTCATTTTATATTTTGTAGATAATACACAATTGAAGCCTTAGTGATGTAGAGGTTTCTCATTTTCTTATTGAATCTAAGCGCTGGTAAAAAATTTGGAATATGTATACATTAAATAATGTACATTATTAACAACTATATTTATGTGAATTGTTCACAATATCATGATACAATATATATATTCTAGATTGACATTATACCATGTGTACATTATTAACAACTAGAGTTAAGTAATGCAATAAATTTGTCATAATACATATACTTTACATTTTGTGTATAATATATAATAAATGTTTTATTGACATGGAATATAATATTAATGGAATTAATTTCAAAATGGTGTAAACAATTAGAACTGTGATGCATTATAACTGAGTTATGTAATTATGAGTAATTCCAATTTAAAAACTATATTATTTTCAAAAACAAGAAAATAAATAAAATATTTCCATGGTAATAATGTTAGAATCTGAATATTCCACAAGTTTAAATGTGGTTTGATAAAATAGTGGAATATTCACATTATTTTTTAATAAAGGCTATCCATTTTATGTGGATAATTCACATTTTTTCTACAAAACGATTATTTTTGTGGATAACCTTGTGGCTAAATGATCCTTATTCTAGTAGTGTTAGAGACATATATTCATTTCATTTCACTTCTTTCTTAACCAAGGAGAGAGAGAGAGAGAGAGAGAGAGAGAGAGAGAGAGAGAAACACTATTTTTTCCAAAAGTCACATTTCACATGACAAGCCACATGGGAGAGTTTCATACAGGTACTTATACGTTTCAATAGTTTTCACAACAATGCATTGTCTTGGCTAGGGTCCTATGACCTTATTTCCCATTATTCTACTAGTTGCGAAAACATTTAATTTTGGCTCGGAGGCTAAAGATCCATGTTAAAAAAATGCCTTCCGATGGGCACTCGCACAATGGTAAAATTCTTATGTCTACTCCTGTATACCAAGAATTCATAGGAACTGATAGAGTTCAAAACTAGTGAATGGTTTCCAATTGGCGGCAAGATTTCTTGGGCCATTGGTCGTAATTGTCCTATTTGTAAATACAACCAAATTTATCTCGTGGGCTAAGAAACCACATCAAAAAATAACTTCAAATAATTTAACGTTCAACGAAAAACTTCTTACATATTTTCATATATATCGAGAATTCACCGGAATCGACAGAACTGAGAGTTGGCTTGATGATTTTTTATTTGAAATAACTCTTGCATCAACAGATCTAGAAACATGTAAAGGCGATGTAATCCAAGCCAAAATCTCAATCGGTAACTGTTAGCCATAAGCTAAACTATTGTTTATCTCAATCGGTCATAATTGATATGTGGCCGATAAAAATAAAATTTGTTTACTTCCCTATAGGTAGCCATAAGAGTTATTTACTTATTTTAGATATGGAGGACCTGCTATATGGGATAAAAAAACATACAATAGGAAGATGGCATTCAGGTTCGGTGTGAGAGATGTCAACTTGTGAAGTGACGTGTCAGAATTTATAAAATTATTATCAACATACTGTGAACTAAGATTCTGGTCTGACAATCTCATTTCTGTTGATGTTAAAAATATATAACTGAGGTTTAATAAAAAAATATTGACCGTATTAAATCCAAGACTAACTTGGGGAAGGGAACATTGCCATATAGTCGAGGGAATAGCACTAAGAGACCTAGAAAATGTTTAGAGTAGAAACAATTTTTCATAGAGTTCTAAAAACACTTTGTGTATTACATTAGGTGCAAAGGGGAACCCTCCTGAAAAGTTTATGGTGGGGATGAAAAGTAGACACAAAGATTGTACAAAAGATAAATGGTTAATGGCCAATTTGTACAAAAAACAATATCACAAATAGTGTCTCAGGGATTGAATGTGGTAGAGGGCATCAAATATTTGGAGCAAGAAAATGCTAAATAACTATTTATCTTTTCAAAATGTTGTTATGATGGTACTTCTTAACATTGTAAATAATATATACATACATATGTTATTATGAAAGTACTGCGTAACTATATTATATTATGGTTGTCGAAATCTAAGTTGGGAGGATTTATATTTTCACTGATTATAAGTTGATAGTATGATTAAATAAATTTTGTCATGAATTATCATAAAAACTTTCCCTTGAAAATTTTTAAAATTGTATTTTTGTACATTGTTCATTAAATAAATATAAAATTATATTGTATATCCTTAAATTTTTTAATATAATTAATATATAAATAAATATCTAAAAAATTGACGGTCATATCTAAAATATGCAAGTAATATGTGATGGTTATTTCAAATATTTGTATCTATTTTATGAATAAAATGATTTGAAACATCTAAACGGGCATCAAATTTAACACCACATTGTGGCCTTTGTTGCAACCATTGAAGGACAAGAGAAGATGTTCGATATCCTGTATAAAACAAAAGTATGTTCTATACATAACATTTCATAAATAATGCCTAGCGGCCACTAGACTGTATCAAACATAAACATGTTTTGTTTATAACAAAGCATAAATAATACTTAGCAGTCACTAGCCCATTTAAAACATAAACTTTTTATTTATATAACATAGCATAAATAATGGATGGCAGCCACTAGCCCTTATTAAACAGAAACATGTTCTGTACATAACAAATCATAAATAATTCCTAGCAGTTGCTAGCTCGTATAAAACAAATGCATGTTTTGTTTAATCCAAAGCATAGATAATGCCTAAAAGATGCTATCCCATATAATGGTTTCCAATATTTGAGTTTTTATATTCCAATATATGTGATTTTTTATTCCAATATATGTGATTTTGGATTCTAGTATATGTGATTCTAGATTCCAATATATGCGATATTGGAATCTAATATGTGGAATTTTGGAGTCCAGATAATACCAATATTTAAAATTTTGGAATCCAAAACAAGTAGTTTTGGATTCCAGTATTGGCTATATGTTTTTGTTGCTCAGATTGGAATAAATGTAGATTTAGTGAAATAAGTGTTGTAAGAAGAAACTTTGAACAAGACCAACACCTAAATGGGCCATTGATAGAGAAAAGTGTACAATATAATTAAATTGTTACCCACAACTTTATGTCAATTCTTATTTGTATAAGAAAATATAATTATCTTTTTCTTTGCACCTAAACTCACCAATCTTCTTTCTACAAGTAAATAGATAAATTTTTCTTCATTCCGTACTTAAGTCATATCACTGATATTTTTCTGTTGTATATATTCTACTATTGAAAAATTTCCCATCTTTAAAATTTGTAAATGTATTTAGTACATAACTCTGACCACAATTTCATAACATTTTTGGTGATTATTCCCTTAGTTTCAATTTCAAAAATAATGTTGGGTTAGAAAGAAGTTTTCCATAGATGAAAGTTGTGAGTTAAAGGTACCTAAGGCAATATAATTATTACGCTTCAAATTACAAGAGAAAATGGAATGATAAAATATATAATAAAAATTTTAATAAAGGAAAAGAAGTGAGCACCTTCATTTTCAAGAGTGGATATACAGTAATCATTGTCATAATATTAAAAAAGACGTGTCGAGACCCATAGATAAGAATCGTAACCTAACTTTTTCCCCGACAAAGCACTTCCATTGAGATTGACAGGGTCTAGTGGCGGACTATGACCTAGCCCTGGAGAAAAGAATAGGGTATTAAATGGCTTGAATGGGTTCAGTGACCTTGCTCATGTTGTTAGCAGTAGTGGGGTTAATGGTAATGGTGTCGCATCAGTTTCATTTGTACAACTATGCCCTAATTTTTCCTTAGAGCTTTCTAGCCTGAGCCCTAAATCAAATCCTAAGTTTAGCCCAAACCATGGAGGCAGAAGAGTGAACCCTGGCGATAATAAGGTCAGATTAAATCTTGCAAATGGTTATGGAAGACGGAGCCCTGAGGTAAGGAGGGTAGTTTGAATCCCGTAAATGTTGTTGGAAGACGGAGTCCTAGTAGCAATAACAAGGATACATAGCATGCCAAAAGGAAAATAGAGGAGATAGAGACAAAGACACATGGGATAGGAGACTCCCTCTCTACATCGGCCAGTTTGTACAAGCCACATAGGAAGCTAACCGTTAATAGAGGAGACTTTGTTGGCTGCAAGGGAAATGGTGATTTGGAGGAAGGGAATGGATCTGGTGGCGGAAAGATTTCCCATGTTGTGCACCTTACTATAACAAATTCAATGGGGTTAAATGCTTTCTTCTCTTCTAGGAAAATAGGGTTTGATAACTTTGACCCCTGTGCTAATTGTTCCTTCTGAGATGTGGTTTAGGGGGAAAATGGGCATTTTCCCTTCAAACCCATGGTGCCTATTTTCATTACCCCTTATGTCACTTTTGGAGATGTTTTGATTGAATAAAATACATTTTATTGGGAGCATTCCCTAATATACACATTTAGTAAACTTTGGTCCATCCTTCCAGTCCTCCACAAATGGATCTTAAAGTATTGGCTCTCTCTTTTTAAAGGCTAGTTAGATATCTATCCTTATGCAAGCGACATTTTTATTGTTTTATTTACTATGATAAGTGATAAGGATTTCATATCTAAAAACCTTTGGGCCTCTCACTCATCTTATCATGTCATGAAACCTTGGTTTCCATATTTAAGTCCACTTACAAAATCATTCTCTCTCATACCAATCTGGATTAGATTTTCATACTTAGCACTGCAATTTTAGGACCCTCCTTTCCTTGCTTCCATTAGGAACACTATGATTAATTTTTTGAATTTTGATTCATACACCCACATATTTTACCCACATAACATTTGTTTGAATTTTTATCAAGCTTGACATCTCAAAGAACTTTTCTGCTAACATTGAGTTTAAAATTCAAGAAAGAACTTGGGCCCAAACCCTTAATTATGAAGGAATACCCTTTAGATGTAAAATATTCTTCTCTTTGGGACATATCACTTCTAATTTCCTCCCAGCGAAGAAAAAAAATGAGAAAACCAATTGGTGGAAAATTGCCCTCTCAGACCATTTTGTTCTCAAAGCTAATGCAAAGGGAGACTTAATTTCATATTAATATATGGAAGACATGGAGGATATAGTTCTGGATAATCCTCTAAGATAAATTACGGGTGAAGTGGAAAAGGAAAATTTTAAAATTCATCCGATTAACAATATTGAAGACCCAAATTGTAGTGAAGCAACTAAGGAAAACTTTCCTCATGTTTTTCCTTTGAATGACAATGTATATTGTCTGATTAATTCTCTTAAAGTTATTCTTCCTATTGAGGACATCTCAGATTGTTGGAAATTGTTGCACAGTGAAAAAAACTATTTTAATAAATTCACTTCCCCTCTCTATTTATTTCTTTGTGCTGTAGGGCACGTGTTTCTCTTTTGTTTCTTGTTGTGTTTATGGTTATATATGGGCTTTCAGACCTTTTGCATTCTGGGTTGGGTCCCAGTCAAAATCCCTTTTTACCCTTTATTTATAGGTGGCATTAGTTTTCTTGGAATCCATTTCTTGGTTCCCATTGTTTTGAGGATGACATATACACAAATAATTTTTCCAAATTCTAGTAAAGTTAGTTAATTATTAATTTGGTTAAATAGAATTTTAATTTCCTTTGTGTCATTTTTTCCCTTTACTAAATTTTAATAGCTACAACTTTAGCCATTTTAGAATGCTTCAAACATTAAAAGGACAGTTAACATTTGAAGACATGAGGTTTTTTAGTAAGAAGGCAAAAACTAATACTTGGTAAAACAAGAACCCATAAAATACCAGTTTGTAAAAACCCCCGTAAAATTTGTAAGTGTTCAAAAACACACCATGTTTTTCAACAGGTTGAAAAATAGTTTGGTTTCAACCTATTGAAAAACATGGTGTGTTTTTCAACCTAACTAAATTCACAACATTGTGTACCACTAAGCATTCTTCTAAAATTTCTAGGCTAGTCATGTCCTACATATAGATGCACATTTTACATGTCATGACTTGACTACTATCACCAAGTCTCATGATATTCAAGATAGAATTCTAAATCCTTCCTGACACTTCCATTTCCATAGGATTTGGAATAGATTAGTTTATAGTTTTATCTATATTTGACCTACATTAATGTTAAAGGTTCTTGTATTATATCTTGGGTGTAATCCATGTACCCATAGCACAATTCCATAGTTAATATAGGAAAAATGCATGAATCTTCATGATTCTTATATATTGAAGACTTTATCTACACTTTTTCTCTCCATTTTAGTGAGAATAAATTACGCTTCACATAATGTGTGTGTGTGTGTGTGTGTGTGTGTGTGTGTGTGTGTGTGTGTGTGTGTGTGTGTGTGTGTGTGTGTGTGTGTGTGTGTGTGTGTGTGTGTGTGTGTGTGTGGTGTGTGTGTGTGTGTGTGTGTGTGTGTGTGTGTGTGTGTGTGTGTGTGTGTGTGTGTGTTAACTATATTTGAATTCTTTGATTTAATAATTTTTTCCTACTTTCTTCATTATCAAAATTATACATTATGTAAAATAGTTGATGATCTATCAATAAAGTTGTTTGACTTACGAAGAGCATACTAGAATATTATTCTTTCCAAATACAAAGGACATACAATTTAGGGATCAAGTGTAATTTATTCAAGATTTTAATTTGAATATTGTTTTTTATTATTTTTATTAATATTATCATTTGAAATTAACACATATTTTTTCATGTGGCTTCTAGGTTCATATGTGTGGCATAAAGGGATGGAAGAAACACACTCTAGGCACACACATTCTACACACTTGGGATTTTTGGGCTTATTTACATTTAAATTATTTTAGTACTATTTAATTACTAGTTTCCAATTGGGGGAATTGTAGAACCTATTAAAATGGAATTTATTATAGAAATTGATCCTTTTTGACATAATTGATTTCTTATTATACATACCTCGCTTGAAAACTGAAACTCCATAGCCACTAGGTCATGCTTATTTGATCAGGGGATCATTTTTGAAAATTTCCCTAAACATCCCTAAATGGTGTTAGTGCAGAAGATCATCTCAAGAGCTTTCCAACGACTGTAAGAATGCGAAAAACGGGCATCGGGAGCTCTAGTTATGTCTGGTCAAAATTTGATCACCGGTCTTCGACGAGCGTAAAAACAAAAGGTGCACGGGAACAAGAGGCTCAACTTTTATTACGGAGGGGAGCCCAGCTGCCGTGTAGACTATGGTATTATCGCCGACGTGGTGGGTCCACAAGCCACCACGTGGCTTGCCACCACTCGTCGAATTCTCTCGATTTTCCTATCGAGGGTCGACAAGTGGTATTTATTGCCATATTTCATTTGGAATGTCATTACATTACATGGGTTTGAAATTATATCCAAAACTATATTACATTTCCCACGCATTTTCCTTATCTAACTATCCACGCATTATATTCTGCCTTGATTTTGGCACCTAAAAATAACCACATTCATGCGTCCTACACATCAGCCATATACTGCGCCTCCACACAAGCATAAAGGTAGCTCTTTAGCCAATGTAAAACCGCCCCTCTATGCATATTTATATGCTTACCTATTCAAACGCCCCCACGATGTGGGATAAAACACTTGAAATCCGCCTAAGGGAGAAGAAAGTGGAGATATGGGGGGGATTTGAACCGTGGTCTCCAATGCAAAAAGATAAGGGCTTTGACCGCCATGCCACTTGTTGAGAAACAATATTAAAAGGAGCCATATTGTATTTGAATAGCATTGGTACAGGTCTGTGCAAGCAGCATAAGGAGGCAGTTGCAGAGAACGCCATTTTTGAAGGTCTTGCGCTCAGATTGGGACCTTAGAGTAAAAATATGAAATGTATAAAATTCTGAGAGGATTCCAATGATGTAAGATTTGATATTTTTTGTTGAGTTTTAACCTATTTTTGGAAGCTTTAAATGAAGATTTTAATAGGGATCTACAAGACAGCTAGTTGGAAAACACGAATTTCAATGCACTTCTGGTCCGAATTGTGACTTGGTGTAAACATGAAAAGTGTTCAGAATTCAGATATGATCTCAGAAATATTATTTGTTTTCATAGAATATTTTTAAATCTCCATTTGTAGGTGTTTTTCTAACACAGTTGTAGGGAGATCACATTGTGAAAACACTGTAGGAGCCACGGATCGTTCTTGGGACAGTTTCTGCTATTTTTCAGAGTTCTTGGGACATTTATCAGCTCATTTTCAGGTTTTGATTCATTATTGGTTTTTTTTAAGAGTTATTGTACTTGCATTTCAATATTATTAATGGATCGGTTCAATCTAAACCCGGGGACGTAGGAATTCCGAACCCCATAAACAATCTTGTTTGTTATCTGAATGTTTTTCAGTTCTGATTATTTATTTGCTATACAAGTTTTCCGCACTTATATGGATGCATAATAATCAGAATTCAATCAATTTTTGGAGTTTAGAATACTTAAAATTGGTTAAGAAAATCACGATCTTTGGAAACTTTTAAAAGTGATAAAAATTACAACACACGTTTTCAGATCCAGTTTGGTATCAGAGCAGTTAGATTGCCGGATTAGCTTCTAATTGTGTTTGAAAATTTGGCTTCAGTTTCAGTATTGATTTCAGTATTCAGTGTGTAGAAATTTTAGGGCTTGTTAATCTTCTTTCGCAGTGTGTAGTTTTGGAAGTACAGGTTGTGTTTGCAGGAACGAGGAATCATGGGCAAGTCATCCAAACAGGATCAACTGGATGAGCTTGAAGCCATAAACTGCCAACTCCAAGAAGAAAAAATATTTCTTGAGAGATAAATTTTATTCCTTGGAAGAGGAAATAGTGCGGTTTAAAATCTGAGCCACAATCCTCTATAACCAAGAAAGAGGAATATGTCAACAAGATGCTTGAAGAGAGTAAGAAGTTGATGGGCTTTGTTAAAGAGTTGTAGGAAGAAATACGGACCAAGGATGCCCTCTTGGAAAAGCTGCAACAAGGTGAACACAAGAAGGAAATTCCTTCCAAAGCAGATGCAGGTACTATGACAGAAGAATGCACTGTAAGTTGTTCACATTTTAATTCTTCCTCTCATTCAGTTTCAGATATTCCTTTGGGTCAGTTTGAAAAACACACTAAGGGAATTGGGTCTAAGCTAATGGTTAAGATGGGATTTAACGGAACAGGCCTGGGTAAAAATAGACAAGGTGATGCTAACCAATTACAGGTAAAGAATCAGCCTCAGTTTGCAGGTTTGGGTTACTCTAGTGGGAAAATGGAAATTGGAGAAAGTTCCAAAGTAGCTGAAGGAAGACAAGCTTCCAAACGCCAAGGATCTACACCACTAGAATTGCAGGATTCTTCCATCAGATTCCACCTCCTCCCACTTACACTAAAAATAGCACTAAGGGAAAATCAAATCCTAAAACTTCTAATACACTCTTTCAGTTGGAACAATATAGCTTTGGTAGACAGAAATACGCTTTCCCTTGCACATTTTGTGAAGGTACTAATCATTTTGTTTGCATATTGTTGGAAGAGGAAAAATTTGATTAAGAAGCTAATGCCTTTTGTGAATGATAAGGCAGGTGCTAAAGACCAATCTCACCAAGGAAAGGCGAGAAATGGCAAGAAGGTTACCTCTCCTAAACAGGGGAATCATTCTCGTAGACAGAGTTCTAAGAATGGTAAAATGGGTAAGACTCCTAAAAACAGGGAAGTTCAATTTTGTTCCCATTGTAATAGGAATGGTCATGATGTTTAAGGTTTGTTGGTTTGTTTCTAAACAACAAACTTGGAAAGTTGTTAAAAAGAATAGTATTGTAAAACCAATAGTGCTAAACCTAACTAAAACTCATTGTGGTATTGAGGATGTAAAACAACCAAAACGGAAAAAACCAAGTGATTGGTTTGGAAAAACACTCCTCAACTTTATATTTGCACTACAGTAAATTGTTGATAGTAGGCAAGCAAAAAAAAATTCAGAGCTATATTTTAGGGATTCCTGTTGATTGATAAGGATTTATTCCTAGGTTGATATTTAAGCTTTGAAAATGAATGGAAATAGCTAAAGAGAAGATTTGAGTGATAGGTTCATCATACTCATGTTTTGTTTTCTCAGATTGGTTGGTAGTTCCATTGTTGAAAACACTATGCAGGGATAGGCATTAGTAGCATGTCTAAATTTGAAACTTACAGTTGTAATCAACATAATCACAAAGTGTCAGTTGAACACTAGCTTCTGTTATAGATGGGTGTTATTATCTGACTTATTATTTGTGATGGCGATACAGTGTTTTGGCATATTCATGTTGATTCAGTTGTTGACTGTAGCTATTTTTAGGCATTGATAGTCTATTATATTCTGATAGTGAATACTTGCAGTGGTTACAGTTTCAGATGGGCAGTGGGCTCTAGCCTAATTGGGGGCAGTTTTAGATGTCTTATATACTGATCTGTGTCATGGAATTGTAATTTTTGGTATTCGGCTGTATCACAAAGTGACAGTTGAACACTAGCTTAATTGGGTGTTATTATCTAGTTAGTTATTTGTGATGGCATTACAGTGGGGTATGACAATTCACAGTTGTGCGTAGAGTTGACAGGGGTTGCAGCATTTCAGTTGAACACTAGCTTAATTGGGTGTTATTATTTGATCGGTTATGTGACTAGCTAATCAACTATTTACGTTTATTTAACCTATAATGTTATTTTAGGTTCTTTTATGTGTTTGTGCAATGCAGGAAGAGATAACATGTTTTTGTGGGTTGATACACAACTTTTTGTGGACAAAAAGCCTTTCTCAGTGGGGAGGTGTGATCAAGGGATCATTTTTGAAAAATTTCCCTAAACATCCCTAAATGGTGTCAGTACAGAAGATCATCTTGAGATATTTCCAACGACTGTAAGAACGCGAAAAATAGACATCGGGAGCTCTAGTTATGTCTGGTCAAAGTTCGGTCAACGGGAAAGTCAACTCTAGTCAACTGGTCAATAATGGACCAACCGCACTGCGACACGTGGCGAAAAGGAAAAAGGGAGTTGTTTGTTGGTTTTCGATCGATTTTCCTATCGGGAGATGACAAGTGGAATATATATATATTGCCATATTTCATTTGGAATGTCATTACATTACATGGGTCGAAATTATATCCAAAAACTATATTACATTTCCCACGCATTTTCCTTATCTAACTGTCCACGCATTATATTCTACCTTGATTTTGGTGCCTAAAAATAACCACATTCATGCATCATACACATCAGCTATATACTGCGCCTTCACACAAGCATAAAGGTAGCTCTTTAGCCAATGTAAAACTACCCCTCTATGCATATTTATATGCTTACCTATTCAAACACCCCCACAATGTGGGATAAAACACTTGAAATCCGCTGTAACACACCAAAAATACCAACACAAGAACAACACAGTGAAATACAGGATAACTTTTTTTTTTTTTTTTGTTTCCTGGCAAGTGGGGGGTACGTGGAGGAGTGTATGGCCTCCTGCCATATTTTAATTGCTTGACCAAATGAAAGAATGGGGCGGTTTTTTCTAATAGAATTGAAGGTAGGTGGGTGAGAGTTGGTTCAGATTGGCAGGGGGGCGCTTCAGTAGCTGTCACAGTCTCAACAAATGCATTAAACAAGGACCAGTTCACTCCTAGCCTATGCCTATCCCAACGTGGAGCGTAGAATTGAAATCTTGCTATGAGAGTGCCGTGAGGAAGTATCTAGATTTTTTTTTGCAGCAGCTACAGGGCAGAGAAGTCAAAACATATCCCAGAAAATCCATGGCTTCCAGAGAGAGTTAATCCCGGGAGCTGCAAGGAGATCACAAGGCACCGCCGGTGTTGATCCTGATGTTCTGGATGCACGCAACCTCAGTCATGTTCAGTTGTGCAAGTTGTCCACTATGTTGTTATCTGTTCAGTTCGACTGCATCCTCAGACTCGGGTTTTTCCCCTTCAAGTTGTTCTCAAATCGACGAAGTGACAGTGAGAGTGTTGCAGGGACAACGTGTTGGTGGATTGACCTTTTTTGTGTTCTGTCCATTCTATTATGGTTGCACGCGACCACAGCCATGATCGGCTGTTGCAAAATCTCGTAGCTGTAGTAGAAGAACGAGATAAATTTTTAGATTGAGCTATCTTGCCCTTTCTTTTGGGAAGTCACTTCTGTCTAGGTGGCGGAGCTAGCATGGAAGAAGCTCAATCAAACCTTGAGGCAAGTTTTGCAATGAGGCTGAGATTGTGTTCACTATTGTTCCTAGTTCTGGCCATGGGTTTGATATGGTGGTTATAGATGAAGCTACAAGATAGGGAGGTAGGCGTGTTACCTCCACGTCCTTTGGGTGCTGTCCAGTGTGTTCTTGTTGGGGAATCCACAACAAACACCCTGCAACTACGGTATGGCCCAACCCCATAAAATCTGAAGCCATGAGCTCGACTGCCAAAATCCATCGAACTCCCTTTACCAAATCTGATAAATCAATGTGCAGCAAGTATGCGGTACACGAGGAAAGTTTGACAGTGAAGTGCGACAGCAAAGACATTTTCACTACAATAAACTATGTGAAAAAGGCCAACCTATTACCTTCCATTACTGTCCATGAAATTGCATGATATGCAAGTGATGGCGCATGCTTTCGTGTAGGTGACAGATCGCATCCACAGGCACAGGAGATCTATGCAATATTGGAGAAAATGTCTTGGGAGATGAAGGTAGCAGGATATTTCTCAGATCCAGAGCTTGCATTGAGTTTGTTCATCCAAAACCGATTCGTGACAGTGAGGGTGTTACCAACAGACCTGATGAAATTTATTTATGAGATTCTCTATTACTTCCTTACTTGTTTTACGATGTAACTCATGGGAGAGAATCTCATAGGCGTGGATCTGTACTATATCAGCCCAAGGAAAGAACTCATGATGGTTTGCTTGATCAAGAGAAATGGTAACTCAGTTAGCAGTGGGACTACTTCTAGCCTGTAGGAGCCTGAAGGATGTGCAGAGAACTAAGGACAATTGTTCCATCTTATTACCTCATTTCAGGGAGATCACTTTACTTAGAATTTTGCTAATGATAATGTTGTAAGGCATGGATTGGCTAGGGACTCAAATCAAGGACCTCCATCAGCATTGCTGAGCACTCTACCTTTGAGACAACGGTCCTTCGCAGGTTTGGGGTTTGCTAGTTGTTTGGTTTCCTGTAGGCAGGGTTCAACTTTGCAATCTTTTGAGGCCGATCTGTTTCATATCAGAATATTCATGAAGCACAATTTGCCTTGCAACTATATGAGCATCTTCTACGAGTCAATATGTTGGCAGGCATAAAGGGTGATGTTGGAATTATCACACCTTACAAGCTACAGCTGCAATGTTTGCACTGAGATTTTGATGTTGTCCCCAAATCTGATGAAGGAAAAGGTTGTGTATCATCTTGGTAGATGCCTACCCGAGCCAAGAGCATGGTGTAATCAGTATGTCTCGTGTCCGAGCTTCAAATCATGGGGTTGGTTTGTAGCTGTTTTTCACTGTGTGAATGTGGCGCTAGCACGAGCTCGCAGAGCACTTTGGGTTAAGGGCAAGCAGTGGCTTTGAGACAAATCTTTTACATATGGAGATGGCGTTCTAAACCAGGCATGTTAAGACTAGCCCCTGAAATATTTTGCTGTCCTTTTTCAACTTCATGAAATAAATGATCTACTACCTGAAATGACGCCTTAGGATGGAATATTGTGTTTGATTTTATCGATTGTCCTTGAGTGCATTGGTTTTCTTTTTTTTCCTGTTCCTTCTCCTGAATCGACGTTCCTTTCATGATCGGTTTGCATAAGGGAAAATTGTTGTTATCTTTATTCTGTTATAATTATATGGATGAGAACAATGTTTTACTTGCTTTTTGTTTGTTTTGGATCAAACCATCTGAAATGGGAAAGGGACATTCTTATGAAACATGGAAGCTATAAAAAAATAAATAAATAAATAAATGTTACCTTTCAAAATGCTTAGTTATGGCTACCCTAAGCGATATCAAATCAATAGAAGCTCATAAATGCTTAGGTCTGATTTCTGCTCGATAGTAGATACTTCCTGCTTTTTGCTTCCTTAGGGGTTTTCCTTCATTAGTACTTCTGCCCCACTCGAAGCTTGCTTCTTTCCTCTTTGGCTTGTTCCCTTGCTTGTGCTGACAAGATAGTTATCACCTTCCAGATCTAATGAATGTAGACTTACCGCTGGATAAAACACAAATGCATGTATATTTCTTTTGCGGTGTTTTATCATCATTGATAAGGAATATCAAAAATATGGAAATCTGGGTCCTTAGCTAGAGTGGCTCTTGTTTTATTAGTTGTAACACTACTCCTTGATTTCCTTTCTATTGAATGTAATTTGTTGCGTAAGTGAGAGTCCTGCTAGAATGAATTGATATTGTACAACATTTTTACACATAGTGCTATATTGTCTTGGATAATAGTATGTATGTTATTTATGAAGTTTGCGAATGAAGCTTGTTTAGGCTTTCCATTTAAAAGTTGTCATGCTTGCCTACCTAGAGTGTAGCCTGCTTGTGAGCTATTTTGTTTATTACTCGTTTCCTAATAAGGCTTGCGGCTTGTAGTTTCTTCAATAATCTATTCTGGTATTAGACATTAGGAAGGAAAGAAGGAAATTTCATTATTGCCCTCAATTCCCGAAAGTAGATCAATGGGATTCAGGATACAACCTTTAGCAATAGAAATTTCTAGGAAGAGAGAATCCTAGTTGCAAACCAAAGAAATTAGAGAGAATCCTAGTTGTTAACGTTTATCACTTTTAAAAGACCTTGTAAGGAAGAGGCGGTAGACCTCTTGTTTAGATTGCAACGATGGAATGTTTCCTTTGGGGGTCATGTATCCCTTTATTGATATGAAACATCCTCCTGGAAGGACTGGGTAACTATGTTTTGTTTCGCGTCTTGATCGTAACTAGTATGTCTTTGACTCTCAAGTTTTTCTTTCCCTTTTAAGATGGATGGTTTGAATATTAGATTTAAGTCACGTAATCCATATGGTTGCATGATCAAAATTCTCTATACTATTGACCTTTCGTTCCTATCCCACGAGTTTCTTGGATTGTTTCTTTGTTTTGTGATATACTGCTTGCTGGAATGTTTGACTTCCTCATTGTTGGTTGGTGTAGATCCTTACCTCGTGTGAAAAGTAGATTATTGGTTTGTGCTTTGATCCTTTCATGAAGTAGAACATTCCTTTCATGTCAATTGTTAAATGTTAGCTTATTATTTCATTGTATAGACTTAACATGCTCAGTTCTAGCGAACTGACTCTAGTTAATATTTGTGCAGATGGATTATGCGAGTAGACTAGAAGAAAAGAGTGTAAAAGTTTCATCTGTACCATTATGAAGTTCCTTGTAAAAATGTCCAATGTGTTGTAAATTGTGTAACATTGCTTGTAAAGAGAGTTGATATGACCTCTTGCCTGGTATTGTTTGGTAATGGTGAAATAAAGTGTCTTGTTCATGTGTAGTTAAGCTTGAAATTATCCTTGTGAGAAATGGCATTCAATCTTTACATTGATATGAGTATTGTAAAACTTTGATCTTGAGAATAAATTGTTAAGTTAAATCTTTCTAAGACTTAGTGACAATATTTTATAAGTAAAGTAAAATGGGCCGGTTAACCCTTAAGAAGCTAAACAAATAATAATTTTATATTCAACAAATAAATGTAGAGGTGATCTACTTGAAATCAAATAATTCCATGAGTGATCAAAATGAAACCATCCTTTGAGAAGTAATTTTTTATTTATTTTTATATATAAATTGATATCCCTAGCTAACTAGTGAACTACCCATTTTGGATGAACTCTTAAACAAGCTTAAGGGAAAACAATGGTCATTTTCTGGAAGATAATAAGATTTAGCAAGTAGGAGAAGACTTTAAGTGAACTACTCTTCAGTGTATAAGAAATTAACTCAGTTGGTGAGATGAATTTGTGCGAACCATATATTGATTCCTTCTGAAAACTTAAGTCATGAGCGAAAGGGTGTCTTACCAAAATAAATAAACCCTAACCATTTCTTACTGTGGCTTGCCCTAGCTGTGAGTGTGTCATGTGGTTGGACTTCCATGTTGTCTCGTCAAAAAGAAGAAATAAATTGTCCTTGATAGGTGTGAACGTTTCTGTGCTGCCTTTATGGCCATCCTTATATCAAGTTGTTCACAGTGATAGTTGTAACCTTGGTGACGATGTGTTGCGCCATGTTATGTGTCAAGCAAGTCAAAAAAACAAAAGTTATCCTGTATTTCACTGTGTTGTTCTTGTGTTGGTATTTTTTGTGTGTTACATCCGCCCTAAGGAGAAGGAAGTGGAGATATGGGGGGGATTTGAACCGTGGTCTCCATGCAAAAAGATAAGGGCTTTGACCGCCACGCCACTTGTTGAGAAACAATATAAAAGGAGCCATATTGTATTTGAATAGCATTGGTACAGGTTTGTGCAAGCAGCATAAGGAGGAAGTTGCAGAGAACGCCATTTTTGAAGGTCTTGCACTTAGATTGGGACCTTGGAGTAAAAAGATGAAATGTAGGAAATTATGAGAGGATTCCAATGATGTAAGATTTGATATTTTTTTTTGAGTTTTAACCTGTTTTTGGAAGATTTGAATGCAGATTTTAACAGGGATCTACAAGACAACTAGTTGGAAAACACGAATTTCAATGCACTTCTAGTCCAAATGTGACTTGGTGTAAACATGAAAAGTGTTCAGAATTCAGATCTGATCTCAAAAAAAAAAAAAAAATTCATAGAATGTTTTTAAATATCCATTTGTAGGTGTTTTTCTAACACAGTTGCAGGGAGATCACATTGTGAAAACACTGTAGGAGCCACAGATCGTTCTTGGGACAGTTTCTGCTATTTTTCAGAGTTCTTGGGACATTGATCAGCTCATTTTCAGGTTGTGATTCATTATTGGTTGTTTTTAAGAGTTATTGTACTTGCATTTCAATATTATTAATGGATCGGTTCAATCTGAACCCAGGGACGTAGGAATTCCGAACCCCATAAACAATCTTGTTTGTTATCTGAATGTTTTTCAGTTCTAATTATTTATTTTCTACACAAGTTTTCCGCACTTATATGGATGCATAATAATCAGAATTCAATCAATTTTTGGAGTTTAGAATACTTAAAATTGGTTAAGAAAATCACGATCTTTGGAAACTTTTAAAAGTGATAAAAATTACAACACACGTTTTCAGATATTTATTACCCCACTTACCCATTAGAATCCCATGCAATAGATATTAAAAAATTCAATGGACATAAGGCTATCCTCTCTCAATTTATGGAATCAAGTTTTGACACTCCTGCGTTGAATCACCCAAGAAGGTCCAAACCAACCAATGGTTTTGAACCGAGGTAATATTTCACTCTACCTCATTACAATGGTTATATTTTGAAATGTAAAAGCTAGATGTTTCAATATATAATCCATTGGGTAGGAAACATCTTGACTAACTCTGATACAAAATCACATACATGCTAATAATATGCATGCATGAAATATCATCTTTTTTGTCTATTTAGGGGCTCCCCCATGTAACGCACCAAAATTACCAACACAAGAACAACACAGTGAAATACAGGATAACTTTTTTTTTGACTTTCTTTGACTCAACACGACACAACATGTCGTCACAAGGTTACAATCATCACTTGGAATCATTTGTTACGGGGAAGACTACAAGGTCAGCACGGAAACGTTCACACTTATCAAAGACAATTTATTTTTCTTTTGACAAGACAACATGAAAGTCCAATCCACATGACACACTCACGGCTAGGGCAAGCCACAGTAAGAAATGGTTAGGGTTTATTTATTTTGGTAAGACGCCCTTTAGCTCATGACTTAAGTTTTCAGAAGGAAATCAATATATGGTTTGCACAAATTCATCTCACCAACTGAGTTAATTTCTTATACACTGAAGAGTAGTTCACTTAAAGTCTTCTCCTACTTACTAAATCTTAATATCTTCCAGAAACTAACCATTGTTTTCCTTTAAGCTTGTTTAAGAGTTCACCCCAAAGGGATAGTGTTCGCTAGTTTAGCTAGGGGTATCGATTAATAAAAGTTTACCTCACAAAGGATGTTTTCATTTTGATCACTCATGGAATTATTTGATTTCAAATAGATCACCTTTACATTTATTTGTTGAATATAAAATCATTATTTTTGTTTAGCTTCTTTAAGGGTTAACCGACTCATTTTTCTTTACTTATAAAATATTGTCGCTAAGTCTTAGAAAGATTTAACTTAATAATTTATTCTCAAGATCAAAGTTTTACAATACTCATATCAATGTAAAGATTGAATGCCATTTCTCACAAGGATAATTTCAAGCTTAACTACACAAGAACAAGACACTTTATTTCACCATTACCAAACAATACAAGGCAAGAGGTCATATCAACTCTTTACAAGCAATGTTACACAATTTACAACACATTGGACATTTTTACAAGGAACTTCATAATGGTACAGATGAAACTTTTACACTCTTTTCTTCTAGTCTACTCACATAATCCATCTGCAAAAATATTAACTAAAGTCAGTTCGCAAGAACTGAGCATGTTAAGGCTACACAATGCAATAGTAGGCTAACAATTAACAATATCAAGAAAGGAATATTCTAAATTCAGAAATGGATTAAAACACAACTCACAACTCCAATATTAATCTCATGAGAGAGAAAACTAAATCATCCAACAAGGAGAAAGTCCAAATACTAGTAAGAACAAAATTACATAAATCAAGGCAAGACCTTATGGGTTGGGAACAAGAAAATCCAGAGTGCTGATATCTCCTTCATGTAATCCTATGGGTTACGTGATAGGAATCCAAAATTTACTCCATCCAACTAAAGGGTCCAAGAGAAGACAAAGCGTACTAATTATGATCGTAGGCACGAAGCAAAAATGACGTTATCCAATTCTTCCAGAGGGGCTTCAAAGTAATATGGGTTCGATGCCCTTAAAAGAACACAACTATAGTTTTGGTTTTAACCAAGGAGTTTACCACTACCTCCTTATCGGATTTCTTAAAACATAGTACTAGTTAACCAAAACAAAATCCACTTTTCCAAAAGCGTACGAAAGGGACACAGAAAGGACCATTATTCTACCCACAAACCCTATCCTAATCATCAACTTCTCCACATAATATAAGGGAAGACTAAACCCAAAAGTCGTTAATAATTTTTATATAATTCAGGACAATGTCAATAAACATTAAAATAAAAATTGATTTCCCTAACAAGGCCACAAAATGGGACCTTTTAGTAACCAAGTTTGAAGTATAAGGTATTCGAGTTCGAAAACAAAGGGATTCGATACGCAGAGGGCAAAACACCAACGATGCCCCAGACTCAAAAGACCTTACTACGAGTACAAGCACAAACCAAGAACCAACGCACATAGCTATCAGGAAGGTTACGCAGTGCAGTCAGGGCTAGAAGTTCTATGAACTCCTTGCCAAAGGTATAGAAGATGGAAAATTTTACCCGATCCATGTGGGCTTATCGAGGAAAAGTCTTAGCAAATATCAAACAGATAAATATAACAGCCACCTATGATATTATCACTGAAATCAGCTGTCATCTAACAGGAAACGAGTTCACGAGTCCAGTACCATGGATTCACCTACAACTTTTGTTTTAGTCTAGCTAGTAAAAGCTTGCTTGCAATCCTTAATAAAAATTGTAGACATTTCATTCAGTTAAACTTACAATGTTTCCCCTTGCTTTAATCATACAAGAGTTTACATCAAGAATTAGGTATAGTAATACTCTCAACACGTGGAGGCCAAAAATAGATGCCAGGTTATCCCTCATCTAGACTAGGTACAACAGTCAACCATGTACAGTTCTAAAAACAAACCCCAAATGCCATTTTCTAATCAAACATAAAGTAAGGAATGCCCACAGGCTTAAACAAGTTTCAGAACACAACGTCACTATTAATGTACCTTTTAGCAAAACAAGAGAGCCCTAAATAGGAAATGCGTATTTATTCAACCAAAAGAGGTATGTAGGCTTAACCTTCTATTTAGTAACCTTCAATTTTAATTACCATCACAGAATTCTTTTTAAAAGAAAGTCATATAAGCAAACAAAACTCAATAATGTTTCCTTCCCTACGAACTAGACTACATCACTCAATATTGCAGTAACCCATTTAGACAAATATGAAATAGAGTA
Organism: Taxus chinensis; assembly: GCA_019776745.2. Lineage (NCBI taxonomy): Eukaryota > Viridiplantae > Streptophyta > Pinopsida > Cupressales > Taxaceae > Taxus > Taxus chinensis. The sequence goes on along the minus strand of CM034147.1, from coordinate 671,849,948 downwards.
AGCTATAAGAGAGGAAGGAACATTCCAAGAAAAATCAGTGAAATTGGAATAAGATTTAAAGGAACAACCACACAATCAGGCAGTGATATAAACAACCACGAAAACATCTAGTCTAGGCGCCATTCAAGAGGAAAGAAAATTCATTTCAAGATACTGAAAGAAGGTAGAAAACTATTACGAGGAGTAGAATTAACATGCCTGATTATAGTTCTTTCTTCCAAGCTCTTGTTGCTCTTTTCCCATAGGGCAGCTTGAAGGCATCATGCTTTTCAACATCTGAAAACCAGGGGCTGTATGGCTGTGGGAAGCATTGTTTTCTCTATGGTCTGGAATCCCTGATGAAGTCCTCGGATGACTTGGAGAAGGATCAGAGATCTCGGGTTTTTTTGATCCATCATCTGTGAAGATGAACCCTACTCTAGCTTACCAACTGTTGCTGTTGTAAGTCATATGCCCCTGTTGAGGATGCATGCATTTCTTTTTGCGAATGTTGCTGCTGCTCGTGATATAGTTGTCTTAGCCTTGACACTTCCTTTTTTCAATGCTTCACAGTGTGCATTCTAAAAATAATAATCTTGTCTTGTGCAAGAGCAGCAATTCTTTGCTTCAAAGCACTGTTATCAACATTCATTGTCAAAGCAGAAGTCTTTCCGATCAGAAGAAAAACTGCAAGGTTAAGGGCAAAGGCACAGACAGAATTTGTGCCAAACACGACATAGTCCAAGTGGAATGTAGAGTTATCCTTGAGTAAAGGGAATTCAACAAACAACCAGGGTACAGTCAAGAACACAAGACAACAGGGTGCAACATAGTACAATGAGGTGATGGGATTCAAGGCGATTCCCTTTGAAGGTATAGCAGTAGCACTGCCATGGCCCAAGATCCATACACGACCTTTTTCCATTGCTTCTTTATCTCCTCCATCAGACCCTTGGCCAAGGAGTCTCAAAGTTACATAGTTTAGTACTGTCCCAAACATTGTGCTGTGACCTTCAATGTGTAACCCCCATCCACCGCCTTCATTATGCCTGATGATTGTACAAGTAACGACACATTTCTTTTTGATGCGCTTCCGCTAAAACAACATTTAGTGCTCCTGTTACATATAAGACAATAACCAAACCTGGCCTAAGGAACATAGGACCACCATAATCACCAGGCCAGTGCCCATCATGTGCTTGAATGTTTGCATAAAACCGTATGGCTCGAATCAGTGCAGTCTTTACTGCCTCCTTGGTGACGTCATTGGCACTTTCTATTTTCACTTGAGGTGGAAGAGGGGGGGGGGGAAACGGATTCTCTCTGGCAACTGTAATCGCATGAGAAGATCTGCTCTGTATGAGATACTCTTCCCTGAGTTACAACGTAAGACAAGAAAGAAAACAATAGAGAAGCTCTGTACTAAATTTCATCGGGTCTCCTGGTAACACTCTCACTATCACACAATCGATTTGGAGATACACACTCAGTGTATGTTCTAGATCTGAAAGATATCCTGCTACCTTCATCTCCCAAGACATTTTCTCCAACATTGCATAGATCTCCTGTGCCTGTGGGTGCGATCTGTCACCTACACGGAAGCATGCGCCATTATTGGCTTCGCCGAGTTGAGCACTTGCTACGAGACCAAGCTTGATAGGTCAACAACAAAAAAAAAGTGAGCCAAAGCTTGACCAAAGTCACCGGAATCAGTCGCAAGAAGGAGACAGATCGCATCTATGGGCAGAGTGGAAAGAAAATGACACAGCAAAGCAATTTGTGCTCCGTGAAAATTCTGATAAAAACAGATCCACCCTGTATGAGATTATCTTCCTTGAGTTACAGTGTACAGCAAGAAGATCTCAAAGGAGAATCTTCGTAAATAAATTTCATCAGATCTGGGGGCAGCATCAAACTTTCGGTGCAAACATTTCAGCTGTAGCTTGTAGGGTGATAATTCCAACAGAAACCTTTATGCCTGCCGACCCAATGACTCGTTGAAGAAGCCCATAAAAATGCAAGGCAAATCGTGCTTCATGAATATTCTGATCTGAAACAGGTCTGCCTCCATGAGATCCTCTTCCATGAGCTTGAAGGAGAATCCCGAATTGAGAATGAATTCTACACTGAACAGAACGCAACATAGATGGATGACCTACCTGTTCGAAGCACTCAAAAGCTTCAACCAAACTGCAAAATGTCTGTCGCCTGGCTAAGGAAGGTCCGGCAGAAAACACACACGCAACACTCATGGAAGCGGCAGACCAGGGGCACGAGAAGTCAAGGAAGGTAGAGCAGGTCGTAAAGGCTACATGTCAGAAGTGGTTGAGAGTTTACTAGAAGAGACAGGCGGCCAACTGCCCCATCTTTCATTTGGTCAAGCAATAAGATATGGCAGGAGGCCATACACTCCTCCACGCACCCCCCACTTGCCAGGAAACAATAAATAAAACAGAAACCTTCAACCCCACGCCAACCAAAGGAGTAAAAGCCATAAAGGCAGTCGGTGGATGACAAGGAAAAGAAGTTGACAGGTTGGGGGGGGGCATTACACCCCACATATAAATTTGTAAAATCATTATGAAATAAATGTTTAAACACATAAAATAAGTTCTTAAGTATGAATTAGCAAATCCTAAGCTATTACACTAGATCAAACTTACATGCATATCATACGTCAAAGGTCACTTTTACGTTTTTGAAGGCCACATTTCGTCACTTTCTAGAACACTGGTATTGAACATATTTGAAACATACACTAGGTGAGATAACTATGTGTGGCTTAATCCTTATTTTAAGCATCAATTGATATTATATCATTAATCACATTTTTGGGGTGGGGTGGGTTGAGGTTTGTGTTGTAGCTTAGAATTGTACCCTTCTATGGATCATGGAATATTTAAAATTCTAGAACAATATTGGTTTATCTCCACAATGTGGGACTTACATGGGTGAGATCAACCTTTGGAGAAGGTCGAATTCCTCTTGTTGCTTTTGTTTACAATACTTTTGCGCCTAAAATAATGCTAAGATTCAAACTACATATGAATAGGGAAGAAGAAATGCATGAAAGGAAACTACGCTGAAAGAAATGGTAATGATGATGTGCCAGAAGAAGGTGATCACTCTCTCTTGAATCTTTAGAGAAGAAATAAGTATAAATGCAATGCTGAAGGGATAGATTCTTGCCAAAACCCAACTCTGCAATGAAATCAACTCAAAACCCTATATAGTTAATAAATGACATGAAACTCCATAAAAAATAGTTGATACACATCACAAATGAAAGAACAGAAGTCAAGAAGACAATAATGCAACACAAAGGGTGGATGCAAGCCACAATTGACGTCATATTATTGTTGTAAATATGCACATTATAATACAACCATTTAGAGGGTAAAATGAATTACAAAACGAATGCCATGGGTCTTCAACTCCTTATTTTTATTAAAATTTAGCATAGTAACATTACCAAACAAGACAGGATCTTTTTCATGAAAAAAAGAATTACATTTTATAGAAGGGATGAGAAGAGAGGGGATCAAAAGATGTTGGATAGATGTTAGACCTACTAAACCTTGCTAAAACCTTCTAAAATATCTCCAACAGGAAACCTCCTCGCCTCATGATGCTTCATGCTTTTGGAGCTGCCTTTGCTTGTGAGAAAATTCTAGATATTTTTTTGGATGAGCAACAACTTGCACATCAATGGATGTCCACAAAATATGGAAGATGGATGGACGGTGATGTTGTAGATCAATTATTGAAAATTACCACAAAAAAAATACTTTTATAGGCATATGTGACAATAAAAAATATAGCTTGATTAACAATATTATATGTTAATATTAATTGGTTGATGATAGATATATAATTTTATTCAGATTTAAAATATTTGGGATCTTTTAAATTTGGGTCCAAACTCCATATCATAATTTTTAACCTTCTCCACTAAAGAAGAGAAATATATTGAATAGAAATCCATTTTATTAGCATTCCACAAATTTACTCTCACGACTAGCTTCCACACCCATTTATATCAGTATACTTACTCACCATAAATCAAAATAAAAAAAAATTAGATATTAATTACACAATGTTACAATTGTTGTGATGTTATTGACAAATAAGTGGTAAAAACGAGTTTTGTTTAAGAATATTAAATTTATAGCAAATTTGTGTGTGTGTGTGATATCTATCACATATATTATATATATATCATTGAATCATATATATATATATATAGACACACACACACACATTGATATCAAAGTAAATATGTAAATAAATCATATTTATATAAGGTTAAACAAGGTAAAAAAAAATTGGCATATCACTAAGAATACCGTTGATGTTACCATCTAATTTAACTAGTAATCACATGACAGCAATGTAATATATAGGTTAATAAAGATGAACAAAGGAGAAAATTTTACATGAAGAAGTGAGAGATCCATTGTATTCCATACAATGTGATTGAACCCCTAAAATTTATATCATTACAAACGAATCATTTAAAGGCATTTACATATCAATCTTCTTTAATAAAAGATTCCTAACTTTAGTGTGTTTCTTATTACAATATGTATTTAAGGTCCGTTTTCAATTATAACTTATTGTCAATGTATATTTGCTTAACAATTTGAAATGTTAATAACTTGTTTGTGACATGTGCTCACATCCCCAAAATCCAAGGAAATCCTATTTTCACCCAATTAAATGTGCATTCTTGACAATAAGACCTGTTACAATTTAGTGTTTCAATATGAGAAAATTATAATATGATTGTATGTAAATAGTGATTTGGGAATACAAATCAAAACTGGATTTAGCTTTAAAACCTGAGAGATAATAGGGTAGATGGTTGGGTTTTTGATAAGGCATGGTTCTTTGGATATGGGAAAGCTCATTGTCTATAAGTATGTAAGGCTATTTAATATAGAAATATTGTGAGCTTATTAATATGATTTTACTGAGAGCAACCCAATTGTTTCCTTGATAATGGAGTGATTAGCATGAAGAGGCTGCTCCCTAATGTAAAGTCCTTGTGAATGAAGTAAACTAAGGTTTGTAAATTTTTACACTTACAAAATTAATCACACCCCTTATCAACATTAACTACAAAAATAATAACTATCCCTCTAAATTCAAATAACATCAACATACCGATAGACGTTAACATTGCAACTATATAGATGCGATTTCTAGTTAAAATAATTCTAAAATGTTGAAAGCTATTAAAACAGATGTAATACTCAACAATGTTTACTTTGTATCTTCTCCTGTATTTACAAAATATCTATTGTACGGCGTGCGATTGCTAAGTTTGTGTTGCATAACTAGATTTTAATAAGAGTAGTGTAAATCGCATGATCGCAATTTAACCATATGATATGAAATAAAATAAGGGATCTTTCCCTAAAATTTGTATTATTGGAGAATCGTGTAGATTAGATAAATGTTGAGGCAGTGAAGACAAGTGGGACGTTAGAGAAGGAATGATGTAGATTTTGTGATAACCATATAAACGTCTCCATTCATACAAATGGTGTCGATTCTGTCACGAGTGGAACGAATCTGCACCGCTTCATGATGTGAGTCTTTGTTGTGCGAATGAATAATACAAGTTATGAAATCATATTCTGACATGAAATTGACACGATGGTACGAAAAAGCGATTATAATGATTCAAATTCCCTGCATGGTTCTGCTATTTTGCAAAGCTCCAAATCCGAGTTACGAGTTTAAAGGACATGCAGTCCACCGATTTTGGAAAAGATTAAAGCACACGCAATTTGATTTATATATGACATTATCGAAGCCTGAAGGTAGCTATCACCAATTCAAGCTAATTTACTGTTAATAATTGAATATGAGGAAATATGGTAAGGCAAGTAACTACGGAAAGATTGGAACATTTATCGTTTTAATATCAATGAACATCAAAATATGGAGTGGGTGCAAATGTTGGAAATATGCATGTGATGCATATTTAATTCCAACTATAGCTTTTTTTAGGAAAGCTAATTTTAGCTTTAGTCTTGCTTTAGTTTGCTTTAGTTAAGTTAGCTTTATCTTATTTTTATCATTAGATTTAATTCAAATAAATCTGTTTTAAATCATGCATAGCATGCAACTGTTTTAAAGCATGAGTTTAGATTTAGAATGCTCAGTTGAAGAGCTGTTAGTGGGTGAGTTATTCTATTTAAATAACAGCAATTGTAATTGCTTTGTATGCACACACAAAGGTGTGAAATCTGCATAAGCAAGGAAGGATGTGCATTGAAAGCACATAGCTGCATGCACAGCTTGATTGTAAAGAGCTGAAGCTCTGAGTATGATGAAGCTTTTATTAATGGAGATTATGCACAGCAGTGCTGGTTCGAATATTCATATGTTTATGCAAGTTATTTAAGTATTCTGTTTATTTCTTTTATGTTGTTTGTTGTATAAGACTGCAGATTTTCTACAAATTGGTATCAGAGCGAGGTTATTCCAGCAGCTTATTAAATTGGTAGCAAGCTATGGCTTCTACATCCGGTATGCAGACACCGCAATTTAATGGAAAGAATTACGAATACTGGTCGTTGACCATGAAGGCGCTATTCAGATCTCAAGATGTGTGGGAGATCGTTGAAGATGGGTACACAGAGCCCGCAAATGCAGCAGCATATATTGCACTTTCTCAAGCAGAGAAAGATACTTTGAAGGAGTTACGAAAGAAGGATGGCAAAGCTCTTTTCTATATTCATCAGGCAATGCATGAAAGCATTCTTCCAAGAGTGGCAGCAGCCAGTCAAGCAAAGACTGCATGGGATACTTTACAAGTTGCATATCAAGGTAAGGAGAAAGTAAAAACTGCCAAGCTACAGTTACTTCGTAGAGATTTTGAGAATTTAGCAATGAAAGATTCAGATTCTGTAGAATCATTTTTTACTTATGTAGTTGGCTTAGTCAATCAAATCAAATCTCATGGTGAGACTCTTGAGGACAGAAGGATTATTGAAAAATTGCTTAGAAGTTTGCCTACGAAATTTGATCCTTTAGTTGTTGCTATTGAAGAAACTAAGGATCTGAGTCAGTTTTCTATTGATGAGTTGCATGCATCACTAATCAATCATGAACAGAGGATGAATAGATCACATGCAAGTGTAGATCAGGCTTTTGCATCTCAGACAGCAGGTAGTCGTGGCAAAAGAAGAGGAAGTTTCAGCCCAAGAGGCAGAGGAAGAAGTCCATCTAGAGGACGTGGCAGCAGTTCATCATACTCAAGTGGAAGAGGACATAATCAAGAACAGAGTTATGGTCAGAGACAAGATAAGTCTCATGTTCAGTGTCATTATTGCAAGAAGTATGGGCACTATGCTTATGATTGCAAGAAAAAGCAATATGATCAAGAGAGACAAAATCAAAATCAGGTTGGAAGTTCTATTTCTAAACCTATGTTTATTGCATGCACAAGGATTGCTGAAGCAATACCTTCTTTATCCCCTATTGAATGTAATTTGTCAAAAGAGAGTCCATGTGATGTATGGTATTTAGATTCAGGTTGCAGTAATCACATGACAGGTAATCTAGATTTGTTTTCTAGTTTGGATGATTCAGTTAAGAGTGATGTAACTCTTGGAAATAACAATATTGTGTCTGTGAAAGGAAAAGGCACGGTTAGTATTCTAACAAGACAGGGGGAGCAAACAAGTATGCAAGATGTTTACTATGTTGCAGGTTTGAAACATAACCTTATGAGTATTGGACAACTGGTACAGAAAGGATACCGAGTCTATATGGAAGACAATGAGTGCGTGATTGTGGACAAAGCTCCTAGCACTCAGTTGATTGCAAAAGTGAAGATGAGCAGCAATAGGATGTTTCCATTGATTTTGAAACCTGGAAAGAAGAAGAAATCAGATCTGTTTGCAGCAAAGTCATGTGTTAAGCCAAATCAGTCTTTTGTTGAGTCCTGCACTCAAACAGATGAGTCCTGCGCCAATGAAATCAGGTCTGCGCTACATCAGTCCTGCGCTGATTCGTACTAAATATAGTTGAG